>CM044117.1:8998718-9043368 GCA_024174645.1 Lemna minuta | reverse complement strand
TAGGATAATAATTCAAGTTATAAAGGCATGTTATCAGTATGCTCAAATAGTTTATTAGTGTACCACAAGAGATTTGTTGGCACATCATTCTTTGCCTTCTTGCCTATCAAAAGCATGCTATTAGGTGCATCTTCTTTATTAGTGCCACAATCACCTTATCATATTTAGACTCCAACTATATTAGCAATCTTGGCGAGCGAAAGTTTACCTCCGATTTTTGTAAATATGTCAGGGGTAATCTTGTGGCTTGGCAGAGTCACAAACAATGTGTGGAACCTGCCCCAATTTCATTGGGCATCACATTCACTTTTGAGGACAAATATCAAAAGAGGAAATTTGATGACCCATCACAATCAAAAGACAAAATTTGAGGGAAACGTATGCCCCCATTGCAATTTGGTATGCACACTCAACAATCTGATTGCCCAAATTGTTTAGATTTCTTTCTCTGTATGTCCCTCGTCCATCCAACATGTCATGTTGCACAATTGCACAACTTGATGAAGGCTGATTTGATGGTTCCGCTTTTGTCCTGTCTCGATGAGAGGATCCAACAGCTTGGATTTCACTATGACATTCTCATATATATATATATATATATATCTCCTATCTCATCCCCCCCCAAAGGAGGGAGTCATGGCCAAATCATGGTCATCACATCCCTTAAGGAACGATCAAATGACCACGATTTTTCATGATCCCCCTTAACTATCTTCTTTATTTTTATCTATATCTTTCTCTGTCTTTGCCCCAAATAATTTCTACTAGGCTCATGAAACAGAAAATTAGTGATCCCCCATGAATTCTTGGTCATTTATGAATGATTTTTGAATTTTTTGCTGCAAAATGTGTAGGGAGCATTTTCTATGGTGTTCTTTGCTTGAATGTCAAAGCTTTGTTGGGATGCTTATGAAAGAGTAGCCATGATCCAACACTAATTGGGTCGATCTCTTGCACTATCCACGTTAGTAGAAAGTTAAACCATAGAACTGATGCTTAATTAGTATTTATTTTATGCTTTTAGGCAGACAATTAGGCCTTCACACTTTCTCTATCATCACACATCACTTTTTCTCTTTCTAACTTCTCTCTATGCCTTTGGTCTATGCCTAAGTTGCGGCATCTATGGCTTGCTAGACAGCTTGTTTTGACTATTTTCTAAATATTTAGTCTTCTTTATCATCGAACCACATTTTATCATCTGAATTACCAAAATTCAAATCTCAACGATTGTGATGTTTTAAACCTAGGTTTCTATGAATCTGAACTCGTACTTGCCACTGTGCTTCAAATTCTTCAATGTTTAGATAATCAAATTTATTTAAAATTTTTAATTTAAATATCATGATTCACGTGGGTCCAAGCATAGTCTCCCTTCCAAACAAGGTTTTGTGATGGAAGAGATGGGAAGTATAAATCCTAACTAATATTTTATCTCATATCATCAATGTTTTGCAGTTCAAATTTAAGACATTGAAATAAAATATATGTTATATGTTTATCCTAAGATTTTCTTAAATTTCTTTTGCCCACCAAGTTTACTTGAATTCGAACTTCAAATTATGAGAGATGATGATATGCATCTAGATTTCTACATGTCATCCGGTAAAGTCAGAAAATCGATGCTCCAACTTGATAGTGAATTGGCAAAAATTTAGAGCATATATTAGGTCTATGCCCATGATCTGGCCATATGGAATACCTCAAAATGGCATTTTCACAAACACTCTTCACAAAATTTAGCAATCGTGGTAGAGTTCATGAACACTTCATTTTTCTAGCCCTCTTTCTTAGCATTTCAATATGGACTGTGAATTAGCTATATAGAGTATAATTTAGATTAATTCAAAAAAGAAAAAAAGAAAAGAAAAGCTACAACTAATTGAACTTGGTAAACATGGTTTTTAGCACAAGAAAAGCTCGTCTTTTTCTCTCAAAACATTCAGCTCCTCTACTTGCGAGCCATCAGCCACAAGCACCTTGGTCGCTGATATCCCTAACTTCTTCTCTGCACCGCGGATTTGCCCACGTTAATATACGAACCATAATCGTAATTCGACCTCGTTTATTCAATCTAACCTCCCAGCTTGAAGAGCTCATCCACAGTCTCGGGAAGGAAGACGAGCTTTCCCGAGGCAGAGCGCGATCCACTAGCCTCATGAGGATGATGCCCATGGATTATTACTCTTATGGGCTTATCCCCAAGAACGTGACCCTGAGAAAACTCTGATCCTGGCATAACACAGAAGATGATCTTTCGTGAACCTGTTATTTGTATTCTGCTATCTTGGGCTTGCATACAAAGTCAACGGAGTCAGACCTTGAATAATGCTGTCTTGAGCTTCGGGTATTCCTAAATTTTCATTCGCCTCCAAGTACTGCCCAAAGTTAGACGAATAAAAATAAAATACTCACTGTTTCAAGTTGGTGATCGATAAGTCAACCAATGGGTCCAGCAAGAACACAAGGTAATGCTGGTAGATCGTTCAAGAAATATCATGGACACTCACCTGATCAGTCATGTCGGCCAGCAATTCCCTAATGAAGGGTATTTCGTCTATAATTTCAGGTTCCAGTCCCCGGAGGAACTGCAAGGGCGGGAAGAACATGGCCCTTCATGATGATGAAGAGAGAGAGAGAGAGAGAGAGAGAGAGAGAGAGAGAGGGAGAAAGATGATGCGAGAGAGAGAGTTGTAGAAAAAGACCTGTAGAAAGTTGCGGATGATCTTCCGCCTGTCTGAGATGTTGGACTGGATGATTTGGGTGAAGTGAGTGTGGCTTATCTTGACGACCTGAGAGAGCCTCCTGCTTCTCATCGTGAAAGGCTGGGGTATGTTGAAAATCACCCCGAGCTCTCCGGCCACATCTGTCGCTCCCAATTTTTTCACAACCTGCCAGACTCCGAGTGTGTGTGAAAGAGAGAGAGAATAAGAGAGAGTATGAGAGAGGGAGACCTGTTCTGTTCCGTTCTTGTCTGCCAAAACATCCTGCAGCAGGCGATGCGTTCACATATAAAAGAAAAATCGAGGTTTTCAAAGGATTATCGTGCAAACTTACCACTGCTCCTGAGACGATTATGTAGAAATCCGTTGGAATCTCGTTCTTCAGGATTATGTCCACTTTCGGCGGATAAAACTCCGCCTGCATCTTTGATACCTGCAGACAATCATTCAAACTCCACCCAAAGCTGTCCCCATCTATCTTTCTTTCTATCTATCTATCCATCCATCCATCCATCCATCCATACACCTATTTCTTACTCTAAGTCGTGAGAGTCATTACCAGCTGAATTATAATGTCCTCAGGCAGACCCCTGAGGAGGTATGAAGCCTCAATCGTGCTCTGAAAGAGATGCTGGGCGATGCTGGATCTTATCGCTTTGGGCAAGTCAGCTATTATACCCTCTTGCTGAAGCTCCTCCGTCTTGAACTTGAGCTGCAAATGAGCCAGCATCTGCTCTCTGAGATTATCCGGCAGCCGATTTTTGCTCGCGAAGCGAGATACCTCGTTGATAGAGTCCCTCTGCATGAATACGTCCTCATATAGATAAATATTTTGATAGATGGATATATATATAGAGAGAGAGAGAGAGAGAGAGAGAGAGAGAGAGAGGATCATTTACCAGGAGAAAAGTGCGTCTGGCGGCCTGGACTATGAGATTCGTCATGTTTCCGATGATGTAGGAATTAAGACCGATGTTGAAGAGCATGTAGATTATGTTGAAGACTTTTTCTCCCGTGTTTTGTGAATGGATGTCTCCATAACCAACCGTGGTCAACGTCACGATAGACCAATACATTGAATACACGTACCCCACCCAGATGCTCTCATCCTCGAAGTCCCTGACCTGGCTGCCGATCCACGTGTTCTCTGCCACGCGGTAGTGCGCCGCAATCCAGTAGTACATGCATCCAGCTGAATGTACCCATAAAGAGGTCACCTGAAAAAGTCAAACCGTTTTTCTCGCCAGAGTCAGATGGTTGACTTTCTTATGTTTTTGTACTCACGCAGATCAGTTTGATGTATCTTATCCAGAAGTAGCTGAATCTTGTGTCCTTCTCGAGTCTGCAGGATCAGAGCGTTGACTAAGAGATAGACGGTGACTTTTTGAAAGAATGTTCGACTTTTAAAGAGAACCTGGCGAAGAGATCGCTGACTCTTCTAAGCCGCCAAAAACGAAGCAGATTGAGGAAGCCGAATACGGTTCCCCCGTTTTGCTTTCCCGTCGACGTTCGATAAAGGAACTGGAAAGGTATGGTCGACGCCACGTCCATGGGGAACCAAAGCTTGGTAACGTACCTGAGAAGAGAGTCAACAAATAAACTAGTTGACCGTTTCGCAAATTCAGAGGATAGGGGTCACTTACCTTTTTGAGATCTTCTTGGCGTCCTCAACGAGGAGGTACGTGTCTTTATCCAAGTAGGCCACGAAGAAGGTAACCACGATATCCATGGCGAAGAAAGAGTCAACGATGAGATCGAAGATGAGGAGAGATTCCCAACCGACACGTGGAAAGGCTAGTTCGAAGGGCGACGCCCACGCCGAGTAGAAGACCAGTACGATGAGGAACGTTTGCCACCACCTGCACCGCAGTTATTGCGTTTCTAACTTTATCAAATTCGTCAAAAACAAGTTTAACTCGTTACATGCCTTTACAGAATCGCTAGAGAGAGAGGGAAAAGTCGGAGAAGTGGGGAGAAAGATAGAGAGAGAGGGAAAGTCGGAGAAGTGGGGAGAAAGATAGAGAGAGAGGGAAAGTCGGAGAAGTGGGGAGAAAGATAGAGAGAGAGGGAAAGTCGGAGAAGTGGGGAGAAAGATAGAGAGAGCTGGAGAGAGAAGTCGGAGAGCTAGAGAGAAAGAAAGAGAGAACTGGAGAGAGAAAGAGAGAGAGAGAGAGAGAGAGAGAGAGAGAGAGAGAGAGAGAGGGAGAGAGCATGGGCGGCTTGACGTCCGCCCATGCTCTGTCCCTCTTTTCTTGTTCGTAACTGTTTGGCTTTCAAGAAGATTTTTTTTTTTGAATAATTGGCTTTCAAGAAGATGATTAGGGTTTCTTGAAAAGAAGAAGTACCCGTTCGTGAACGGGGAGGAACGGAGGAAAATGGATGAAAGATAGATACCTGTAGCGACGATCATAAGGAGCGATGATCCAGTCCTTGAGGCGGGGATAAGCATCGCCGACGGCCGTTCCAAACGCCGGCAGAAGACTACTTGACACGGCGGTGATGTTGCGGATATCACCGCTGGAAGCTCGCCGGATGAACGATCCCACCCTCGGCCTCACTGCGGCAGACATCTCTCCCAGTTACTCTTCTTTCTTCCTTGACTCTTCAATAGATCTTTCCTTTCTCTTCAAGGGGAGAATCTTCTTTGACTTCGTTGTCTCTCTCTCTCTCTCTTTATCTCATAAAGACGTTAGAGGTAGCGATATCCTCGCAAATAGTAACCTTAAATCCGAAAAAGTTTCCAACTAAAGACAGACATTATCTTCGAAAAGCGAGTTCCCTGTCTTCTTTGGCCTGCCGTGGTTTTCATGGGTCTTCCGCGTGGGATCGATGTCTTCACGTGAAATCTGCGAGAGAAAACAAAATTGAGCTCGTCTGATAGATAAAAGTATGATATAGATAGATAGATAAATATGCATATTAATAGAGAGAGGTAGAGAGAGATCGCTGATTTGCCGTCTTTTTGTTCACGATCGGCGGAAAAAAATACTTTAAAAAGATGAATAATTGCATGGGCTCCACGTTCTGGTTGACAAGCCATCTGATTTTCTGAAGTTTCAAGATTCGCTCCCGTTCTCACTGCGGCGGCATATCCAGACTCTGGCGTAGAGAGAAAGAGCGATGGACGGAGAGCCCCGCAGAGAGAGAGAGCTTTGGTACGTCTCGATCTTTACTCCCCCTGGATCTTCTTCAAAGTCCCTGTCGGCGCAAAAAAATACTAAAAAGTTGAATAATTGGACTGGGCTCCACCAACTGATTGACAACGCAGCTTATTTTATGAAATCCGAAGACAGGCCTGCTCTTCCGTCATCTCTAATGGGCTCTGGCATGACATTCAGTTTTTCGATCTCGGTACTCCCGCCTTTCTGGAAAGCCCAACTGGCTTATCGGGCAGCCCAGTTCACACGGGTTAACCCCAGTCGGAAATTTCTGACACGGCCCCCGATGTGTGGCGGGGCCGTCTGACGGCTCCGATTATAGCCTCTGGCTCCATCTGACGGCTCTGTTGGTCCTAATGGAGGAGGAAAAAAGAAGCCAAACTGGGTCGTGTGCGTCTGCACGTGCACTCTCAACTGTCGCTCAATTATTTCAATCCACACCGTTCATCGCGACGGCGATCCGGCTGACGTTCACAGCTCGCCGGTGCGCGCAATGCACCGGCAAGTTGCCGTTACCTGTCCTCACGTGCGGCCAAACTTCAGAACTAAAACCAAGACCGACCCCCCTCCCCAACACGCACGCGCGCGCGCGGCACACGCACGCACTCACATGCAACGTGGCACCTTTGGGCACATCAAGATTTCCACTAATAAAAAATTTCCGAGCCCAAATGCCTCGGGGAACCGCAGCCAATCAGTACACACTGATCTTCGGGGCAATTTTTTCAATCAACGAGGGACTAAACGCGAAATTTCCCTCTCTCCTCCGGCGAGTAAAACAAAATCTTAAAATTCCAAACCATTTTTTTCTGAAAACGCGGTGAAGACACGTACGCATCCGACACCATGACCCACCTCCTGCACGCTCAAAGCAGTCCAGTGATAGCTAGAGAGAGAAAGGCTCATATAAACACAGACGTATCCAGAGCGAGACCTACCATGAACTCGGCGTACGATTTGATCGGCGCCTTGAGTTTCGTCCTGTGAAGAAGCGTTCTCGGCCGGAAGACCACCTTCTCTTTCCATCTCTCTTACAATGCCGATCATCTTCTCGGAGATTACTCTCTGCCGAAGAATATGACCGGATCATCTCACAGATCATGCTTCCTCGATCTCGATCGCAAATCTGCTCCGTTCATCGGATTGTCCAATGCCGTGATCGATTTCGAATCTTCCGAAAGCCCAAAATCTCCTCTCGACTTGAAGATCCGATCCCCTCGATCGCCTATCTGGAATCGCGATAAGGTCGGCCTCAGTCTCATCAGTAAGGATGAATGTACATCGTCTCGTATCGTTTTTTCCTCTTCCAGAAGGAGGAATGCATTTTTCTTTCCGATCTCCGGCCCTAAATCTTTCGTAGACCGTCCGCTGGCGGAAAGATTTACACCTTCATCCAAATCTTTGCCGTCTGATCTGCAGTTTAATCTCTCCAAAAAGAGAGAGGGACTTCGTCTCCCGGCCATCCGATCTGTAACCGAAATCGAGCGATCCGAAGACTACACTCGGATTATTTCCCGCGGAGCGAATCCTAAGACCACTCACATATTCGGAGATTGCGTTTTAGAGGATCCGTCAGATTTCGCGGTGAATGAGCGCAAATCGATCTGGATCGTTGACTGTTGCGAGGATCAATTTCATTTTCCTGTTGACGATTTCCTGAGGATCTGCTTCAGCTGCAAGAAAAAGCTCGACGGCGAGGATATCTACATTTTCAGGTACCATAAAATAGAGAAAATAGCTTAGATTCCCTCGCTGGAAAACTTATTAACGAATAAAACAAGAACCGCGAACTTTCTTTCTCGCAGAGGTGATAAAGCATTCTGCAGCCGCGCATGCCGATCTCGAGAGATCGGGACGGAGGAAGATGCAGAGGATTCCGCGGGAGATCCGGGCGATTGTTCTCCGACTCCTCTATCTCTCTCTTGGCTAGACGTTCATCCTGGAGATGAAATCGCGCCCGAGTAGGAATTCCAGACGAATGGATTGTAGACGACTCCCAGTTTCTCCCTGATCAACTCTGCTGGTTGGTTAGGGTTTCTGGGCAGAAGGGAGGAGGCCGTTTGACGGCGGGGTCCACAGAGTATGGCGCTGAAAAAATCCATAATGAGTAGCACCGGTGACGTGGCAGCTGTGCTGATTAATATGACCCTGTTTAATGATTATTGCGTGATTGTCCTCAGTGGCTCTATCATAATTATTCGGGAGAGAACGCTCAAATCTGACGGTCCACGTTCCTCAGATCCGCCGGTCAGCGGTGACGTGGCAGAGGCCCGCCGAGCACGATAAGCTCAAAAAATTTTCATGATTGTTCTCCATGTGTCCGTATTATTCAAGAGAGTTGGTGAATGAGGTTTATCACAGGAATGAGGGGAGGAGGGTTTAAACGGTCATGCAAACAAACCCCATTTAAAAAAAAAATCCATTTTATTCGGAGAAACAGGTTTTCATGTGATCGTCAGGGAGGAGGATAGGATTAAATGTTGGTAGTTCTTACTTTGGTTCATCTCCTTTTCTCTACTCTTATGTAGTCTCCTTGCATTGCTTCTCATGTTTCCTTCCCATGGCTTTGCTATGGTCACCTTGCTGACTAGGTTTGAAAAATTTAGGAATCTCCCCTTGAATAGTATACCTTGGAGCTACTACATAAGCTCTTGCACCATGATATCAACATAAAAAAAAGCAAGGTTAACTCGTTGGGTATGCATCAAACCTTGGTTAATCATAGAGGGCAGTAAAGATCTTGTAAAATTCAAATGATTGAAGGGAGAGAGTTGATGAAGTTATTGATACCATAAGATTGGATGAAGGGTGAGCCGCCAAATGTTGTTCAACTATGCCCCCAATTTCTCTACAATAGCAGCTCTCTAATGAGATACTTAAATGTCTCAAGGTGATTTTTTTCGAAATTAGACAAAGTTGTAGCAAAGGGGGAGAAAGATGGTCATGTGATAAAAAATTTAGAGATAGGGTGTTGTTAATAAGAATGTTTACTTACATGTAAATCCAATAGATGATATCATTAATTTTCAAATAATCGTGATGGAGGTAGTGGACTCGTGGGTGAAGAAGTGGGCTCAATTGGATCCAAAATTGTGATTTCACTTGTGGTGGTAAGTGTAGGTCAATGGATAAGATTGAAATGCACAATTGGGTGATGAATTAACTGAGAGGGAGGGGTGAATTGGTTAAATTAATATCTTTAGATATTTTAATTGTGACTGAATATGGGCCATAATGACCCATATTCATGATTATCCTACTCTCTCCCTCCCTCTCTCTCTCTCTCTCTCTTTGTCACGTTCTTCTTCTTCCATGTAAGACAATGATTTCACACTAATTAATTTTGATTCATTAAAAAAATTCTTTTTCCTTTTTGTGTCTTACTCTACAAAGAAAATGTTAGTCTCTTTTGGGAACCTAATGTCCCATATGTCCAATCATTTGGGAGTGATCCTAAAATTTTTCTCCATTGCACACTAAAAGAGAAAATCAGGGATTTAGATGCTAATGTGGATTGGATGGTGCAGAATAAAGGGATTAGAAGATGTAAATTAATGTAAGATGACACTATATTTTCTTCCCACTCATATATTATTTTCACATTGGCAAAGTTGATGGATATTATGTGGGCTATGAGCCAATCACACTCACACGTATCTTGTTTATGTTCATTGAAATGAAATTTTTTCATTGTAATTCATTTGTGATGTTTCCAATGAAGTCCATGAACATATGATCTATCTAATCCAACTCATATGATGAGTATGGCTGATCCCGTAGCCATCGATGTGGAGACACTAAGGATAAATAGTGGGTGCTCTTTAGAGAAAGAGTTCACTGAATTCATTTGTATGAATCCATGAATGGTATTATACCTAATTGTCAATCAGGTTTATTCATGTCATGGTTGTGTATGTGGTCCTTTGACTTGAAACACCAAAGATATCTTGTAGATGGATGATCGTGTTTTGATTATGACTTACATATCTCTAGACGGGGGATATATAAAACATCATATATTGGATACGACATGAAGTCCACGAAGATGATTGTGTGATCAAGATGGGATCATCCGCCCTTGATATTTGAGGATATTGACTCAAGGAATGAGATAAGATAAAATCCTTCGCCAAAGTAGTAGAAATATCAAAGAAGGAGTTCCCGATGATTTCCTACTCGCATCAGTACTAACTTGAGTGACCGATTAGGGTTTGACAGTTGACCATACCCTAAATCATTCATGAGCCTCATGCGGATGAAGGATTATACATACATGGTAATTGATGATGGAAAGGTTCCATAAGTGAGTTCTTACATACTCCATATCTCCTAGTGTACGTGGTGTAGTTTGGCACCCAATGAGCTGACAACTCAACCTATTGATTGGGTTAAATCGATACTTGATTAATTAATATATATGGTAATGTAAATAATTAATTAAGGTTGACCAATAAGGTGTTATTTGGTCTATCGAGTTATTAACTAGTGAGATATATGGACCTAGAGGGTCACACACATAAGGTCTATCAATGTTGGTGGATATAGACATAATTATGAGGATTTTATGAAAATATCCACATACCAAATGTCTATAAATAGGAGGAGAATGACCAAAATTAGAGGTGCCTGATAACATGCTAAATAAACATGATAAAACATGATTATTGATGCATATTAAGGCATATATGATTTCATTGCCATGCATGTTATCATATTTATGTGTATTTTTCTATCATTCCATGAAAAGTCATTATAATCTAAAAAATACTTTAAATTGGGGTTAAACATGATGATTTAAAGATAAATAATTTTATAGCACATCTTTAATTGAGATTATAGATGTTTTTAAAGTTAAAATAATGAGAGAAATCATTTTATAGACATTTATTTTCTTAAATTAAAATTTTTAAAGAATAAATGTATTTTTGAAATAGAAATTAAAACTCTCATTATTTATTAATTTCAAATCTGTAGAATGATAGATAATTGAATTTCGGATCAAATGAAAGAAATTTGGATTGATTTGGAGTTATATATTGAAAGTTATGAATTTTCTAATTTTAGGGATTTTTCAGGATTTTCTGAATTTATTTTTGATTTTTAAGTGATTAAAATATTTAAAAAAGTGGAAAAGGGGGTTTATTTTTGCGCGGGACCCACGTGGATGCGACGTGGCACTCAAGGCCATGTGGCAGAGCCACACAAACCCACGCGAGCACCTTCGTGGCGCAGAGGTGACACGTGGCATGCATATTTATATTTACTCATAATATAGGGTTATAGTACATATAAGCGTTCGATATTCGGATTTAAGCTAACCTTATATTTCGTCACTCATTATATACCCTCCCTTTCTCCTTAATTTTTACCGTGTGGGACTAAGTTCCACACAATTTTAAGTGTGCAGGTGACGTGCCCGAAGGAGGAACCTTGGATCAATTGGCGCAATGATTGATGCGCGTGGATCGTGTGGACTCGCGGTTCACCGGATCTCATCAAGCGCACGTGCTTTAAAGAGGGAGTTATAATGGCTCAGATTAACGCGCGGGGGGTGCATCCTGATCGTCGGATCGCGATCCAACGACGGCGATCAGATGCGTTATATAACACTTATCCACGTGGATTAAATCCAAGCCTTCCATCAAGATCGGACGGCCACGATTTAACTGAAACGGTTCACGGTGAACCGTTTCATCTGAACCGTCGATTGAAGTCCATCGGACGGTTACGCCCAAATACCCTATAAATAGAGATGTTCTTCTGATTTGTAATGCATTCGAGAGAAAATCAATCCAATTGATCTGTTTAGACACCAATACTCTTGAATCTCTTGATCCTATCCTCTTCTACACACAATTCCGCATCCACAGAGGGTTTGAGATTGAGATTTGGCTGAGTAGAGAGGGAGAAATCGACGCTTGAATCTCAACATTGCGGCTCCTTCGGATTTTTGATTATCCACAATTAATCAAGCTAATCCAATTGCAATTTGGGGTTAGTGGAGGCGGTTTTTGCTAATCTATCATTCATTCATGTTTAATTTCGATTTAGATTACGAATTTAAGTTCAATTTCGTTTAATTTTCTTCAAAATCGCGATTCTAATTTTCAGAAATTTCTCCCAACTTCGATCTTCAATTTCTCCACAAAATCAAAGTCAAATTCGATGATTTTTTATTCCGTGGAAACGATTTGAACTTCTCTTTCATAATTTACCATTTTCCCCAATTTTTATCATCAATTCATCGTCCGATTTGATCAAATTCAAAGAGATCATCATAAATTTCCTTATTTCCCTGTGGATTCGACCCTTATTTACCATTATACCCCTCAATTCGAGATACATTCATCAAATTGGTTAGTTTGGACTTTGTTTTGACACGAAACCGTGTGAAATCGACGACCTTGCAGTCTCCTCTCATCAGTGCCCATGCAAGCCTTGTGGGAATTCTCTCCTTTCTTTTCTTTCTCTCTTGGTGAAGAGCTTTGAAGAGGAGATCCAACCATCTAGAGACTGTGTGGATACCGCTAGAGGCTAGACACTTGAATAGCTTCAAGAACTCTTCAAGGAAACCTTGTAAGTATGTTTTCTCATAGATATTAGATGATAGGATCATTTTTTCTTGGTGCCTCAATGTTTAGAATATCTAATCCAATGAATTCTGTTGTATTCAATGTTTTGATCGAAATTTTAGAAATTTTATCAACCTCAAATTCTTTTAATTTTTTTTAGAACTTCCCAAATAATCACAAATCTAACCTTTGAAAAGTTTAAGTTTTTCTACATCTAGCACCCCCCAACTTGAACATTTAATTGTACTAAATAGAACAATTATGCTCACAAAATCGTGTGAATACTAGATATCCACGGTAAGTCAAATGATTTAAAATATATGAAAAATGGGTTTTGAAAAACTCATTGGGAAATTAGGGTGGGTTGTTCTTGGTAGACTTTAGCCAGAAAAAATAAAAACAAAGAAAAATAGAAAGAAGATATCGAGCTAAAAAACAATATTGAGCTACGCCCAACAATGTCCAATTGTTATCTCTTAAGCTAGACATAAATAGAATCAACTCATGAAAACTCATGGTAAGAAGTTGATATCTTCTTCAAGATATTATGAAATTCTCTATTTCTCACTTATACTTTCTTGTTAACCTGGGGAAGATTGAGTGTTGTGACTTAGTGGAGCACTTCATATTTATTTAATAGGTGATGTAAAAAATTGATATTTAATGAAGTGTGATTCTTTATCTTTAGAATATCCGTCTAAGAAGCAAAATTAACCTTAGTCTATAAAGTCTAGATAAGATGAAGTCAATGAATGACAGAGGAAAGAGATCACTCATCTCTTGATAGACTCTGACCCCTTTCACCTCTCGATAGACTTTCATCATAAACAAGAAAACCAAGGCAAAATAAAAAGAAAATAGCAAGAAAAGCATAAATATTGGCTGCCTCCCAAAAATTCCAAATTTTATTTATTAATCTATAAATAAAAAGAATCAACTCATGACAACTCATGGGAAGAAGGTCAAAATATCTTTATCAAGAAACTATAAATGATCTATTTCTCACTCATTGATGAACTCAATTGTGCATGATTTTCATCGTTGTTGTGCATCAATTTCATGCAACAAACTTATAATTCCTTACTTAGTATAGTGGCAGCAAGGGTCGAATCCAAAGGAAGCTGAAGCAATGAGGTTAGGCATTCAAAAGAAAGACAAGGGTAGGATAATATATGCGTGAGAATGGAGTGTGTGGGTGGTGAGTGTGAGCAATAATTTTTGGATTTCTATTATACTCAAGATAGAAATTAGAATATGAAGTGCAAATTTAGATGAGGGATGAAATGGCAATGAGAAAGTGGCAAGGAGAGAAAATATGATTTCCGAGAGTGATGAATCAATGGGTAGTGATGGCGAGAGGGAGAGATGCACGTGTATAATGATATCAAAGATAATACATTAAAATAAAAAGAAAACACACATTTACTATTTATGGAGATATTCAAAAGCTAAAATCTAATCCTAATCGCCACACAAAGCCTGTTAGCATGCATGGTAACATGCAATTTCATGCATTAATATCATGCATTTTATGCATTTCTTCTTTAAAATATAATCATAAATGCATGTTATAATGATTTAAAATGATTTAAACTGATAATTATCATGTTTAAGAGAATTTTTTAATTTTTCATAAATTATTAACATTTTATGAACATTTAGTGACATTAATTTTATGAGCATTTAAATTAGTAAAATTTTTGGATTTTTTTAGAAGTTTTAGAAATTATAATTATTAAAATATTTTTTATCAAAAGAAAAGAAAAGAAAATATATTAAAAAAAGGAGATATATATTCTCTCTCTCTCTCTTTCTCGCTCTTCTCTCTCTCTTGCGTTTTCATCTTCTCTCACTCTCTCATTCTCTTCCTCGCGCGCGCGATTCCTTTGTGAGAAGATATTACCAATTCTTCCTAGGATGCCTATTCATATCTAAATCAAAAAGATCACAGAACAACAAATATATATATATATAAGAAAGTCAGAAAAGGGTTAGACGAAAAGGGTGATGTCCAAATGAAAAGTGCTTCACTTACTCCACCATAAGATAGATCAAGCTGCACACTATCAAAAATCACACCACTCAAGATAATAATACTAATAAGTCACTGATAACAGATGATGAATCTGAGATATATCAATATCGATGCCTCAAATAAGTGAAAAACACAAAATAGACTACCAAATTTGCACCAAAACTATCAAATAATGGGCAAAATTAGGTAATCTTACCTCGCTATACCTTTTTCACCACTGAGAAGGTCTGATAAATTCTCTGCAGGTCAGTAAACAACAGGAGACAGAAACCTAAATATAACCTCGAAATCAAGCAATCAAATCAATAACGCACGCTCCCCGGCAACGGCGCCATTTTGACGAAGCGTTTTAGTGCGGTCGTTAAAACCCACAAATGTCGGTCAAAAAAAATTTATAAAACCGAACTCACAAAGATAAAGATCTAAAATCAAGTAAGGTGTAAGTATCGAGTCGATCCACAGAGAACAAGGTTGACTATAATTGCAGAGTTGACTAGGTCAAACTTAGGTTTAAAAAAGGTATTAAAGAAATAAAAATAAGATTTTATGAATAAAAATGATATAAATATACTAAATAAGAAGTTTTAAGATTTAAGATCTCGGATTTGACAGAGAAAAGTCAAAAGTAAAAGTCAAAACATTGACTTTGACCAACAGTCTGAATTCTGTAAAATCAGAGAATTAAAAGGTGTCAGAAGATTACGAAAATTATATATTTGGAAACTAGAGAGAAAATGGAATTTATTGATATAAAAGTAGTTATTTTTTAGAAGAAATGGATTTATAATGAATTATTGAAAATCAAAGATCAGAAAATCCCCGAAATGAACACCTGAGAGAAAATCTTCAAATTGAGTGGCCAAATGATATCCAAATCTTACAATTTATATATCAATGGAAAGCTAAGAACTAGAAGATTCTAAAGAGACAAAAATGATCGAATTCTGATTTGTATTTTGAAAGTAATTGACCCCCAAAGTCAATGTTCAAATTTGGATTGAAAATGAACAGTGCTTGGTCAAACGTTAGATTGAAGGGTCAAATAAACTCGGAATTCAACGAATTTGCTATCCACTGAAAGCTGATGAAAAGAAGAATCTAATGAAACAAAATCGAGTGATTTGGAATTATAATCAGAGAGATAATCAGAAAAATTTCGAACTAAAATTGGGTGGAATTGAATAACACTAAGAACTAATATGCAAAATTAAAGACCTAAACCTTATTAAAACTCAAATTACCACCTGATAATCGATCGAATCTCACTACTAACCCAATTGCCGCAAGAATGGGGCTTCAATTCACGTAGATTGAAGCAAATTTGCTCGATTTCTTCCTCGCAGACGTTCGGAATTTAGGGGAAAAATTCGATGAAATCTGATGATGATTTGCGATCAATCCCGCTCCAATTGCTTCGCAATTGAGTCTAAACATCGGGGGATCACGAAGAACTCAAGATCTTTCTTTCAAATCTCTTAATTCCTTCACGATTCAATCAAGAGTTAAGTTTACAAAGGGAGAGAACATCTATTTATAGAGAAGTTTGTGCGAAATTGGTGGATCGTGGCCCACGACTAGGGTTCACCTACCGTTATCCGGACCGTCATCCGGTACCGGTATCTGCCGATACCGGTACCCTATGACCGGTATCCAGTACCTGAAACCGTCATCCAGTTCTGGATGACGGTATCGGATTAAAGGGGGGACCGGGTACGGTACTGGATGGATCCGGTACCCATCCGGTACCAGATGACGGCACTGGATGACGGTATCGGGAGATACCGGTACCGGATGACGGTATTCTCCCGATACCGTGTTGCGAAGATTAAAAATAGAGGTAAGAGGCAAAAAGGGGCAAATTTATCTTATCTAAACACTTAAATCTAAGAATCATCTTCATGAATTAGCAATCCACAAACTTAGATGCTTTGTTTGTTTGACCCAATTGGTAATAAACACTAAATAAATTGTTTAAAAATTTAACTTACCTGATTTTTTGCAGAAGAACGCCGGAAGAATTGCGTCGGATGTGCCGATTGCGGAATGCGGGAAGAACGTCGGATGTGCGGATTGCGGAATGCCGGAAGCGCGGAACGTCGGAAGAACGTCGGAGGCCCGGAAGAACGCCGCGCAGAGAAGAAATCGGGAAGAAAGCCGGGCAGAGAAGAAATCGGAAGAACGCCGCGCAGAGAAGAAATCGGGAGAAAAATCGGAGAAAAATCGCAGAGAGTGTCAGAGACTCAGAGAATAATGTATTCGGGACTTCAGGTATTAGGTTAATCGGGTTTAGGTAGTAGGTAGGACTTAGGTTAATCGGGTATATATATATTATATCAATCAATATTCATTTTAGGTTAAACCGGATACCGGGTATCGGTATCGGTTCCGATATCGATACCCAACGCCAACGGTAGCCGTTAGCGGTTGACGGTCTCGGATGACGGTATCGGAAACCGAGACCGTCATCCAGTTACCGATACCGACATTTGGATGTCGGTATCGGGTACTGTTGGTATTGGGTACCGTTTAGAACCTTAACGATACCCGATACCGTTATCGTTACAGATACCGGTATTCGATACCGGTATCCGAACGGGCGAACCCTACCCACGACGCGGATTTCACTCCGTGTGATTTCAGCCGTCGGATCACGCGAAATTGGTGGCTCGTGACGCGGATTTCACTCCGTGTAATTTCAGCCATCAGATCGCGCGTAATCGGTGGGATCGTGGCCTATGACGCGGATTCCACTCCGCGTGATTTCACACGTCCAATCACGCGATTTAATCCCGACCGTCCGATTGCGCGATTTAATCCCGTCCGTCCGATATCACTGTTCATGTCACGTAGGCACCACATAGGCATCCATGTGGGCTTGCGTGGCCCCGTCATGTGTCTCCATCGCACCACATCACCTTCGTGGGTCCCGCATGATTAAATAAATCCTGAAAAATCAAAATAAAATCTAAAAAATTCTAAAAAATTAAGAAATTTATAAATTCATTTATATAACTCCTTTTTAACTCAAATTTTCTCCATTGAATCTCAATTTCTTTTCTTTTTAATATTTGTGCCATAAAAAAATATAATTTCAAAGAAGAATATAGAATGAATTAAAAATAACCTACATGCATTCATTAAGATCTCTCTCTTTCAATCATTCAATACTTTCCTTCTTATAATTAACCTTTAAAATCATTTACTAAAGTTAAAATAAGTGAGGAAAAGAACTTACTTCCTATTCATTTAACCTTGCAAAAAGATTAATCATCAAGAAAGCACATAACTATCCCGAATTTATGCATAAACATGAACTTTAGTGTAATGGCATACGAATGGAGAAAATTCCTAAAAAGTATAATAACATGCATCATATTCATATAAAATAAGCATGAATATGAGTTAATTAGGATAAGAATTTAAGTTATAAATGCATGTTATCACCTGCGTGCGAAAATTTCTGTCATCATCTCCCTATTTCCTTTTTTGAAAGAAGAGAGAGGAGAGAGAAGAGAGATGAGAGAGCGGAGGGCATTTAACATAAATTTTTTTAGTTTTAGAGAAGTTTGACTGACAGGAACGGGTTGATTGGCGCGATCTAAGGAGAGAGAAGGCAAGATCAACGACCAGAAATGCTCCAGAAATGATCTCTCATTAAGTGCTGAAATTTTGTGGGCATGATCGTCATTTCAAGCTCCACGAATCTGCTGGGGCTGATTTAAGTTATGAAACAAAAAATTAGGGTTATAAATTTTTTGTTGTATGCTTCTAGCATTGGCTAGCAAGAAGGAAATAAAGCAACAATTGATCATTCTTCATGTGTTGAACATCACTCTCAGTGAGTTTCTTCCCTATTGTGTTCATTCATCGTGTTGGATGCAAGATGCCAAGTCTGGGCAAAATATACGGCTCTCTAAGGTATGTTTGATTAGGGAGCATCATTGGATTGTATTTTCATCACGAATATTTAGATTAGAATCATCTTCTATCTATTTCTTCTATTTTCCTTATCTGTTTATCAATATTTTCTCATTTTCAAACCCCAAAAATCACTTTTCTACCCTCGATCAAGGGTTTCCAATCTCTGAAAGGAGTTTGGAAGCACTCGTCCGGTTCATTTCATCTCCACACACATTTTCTTCCTTTCATCGATCATTTTTGCTTTCTAAATCTAAACATACCAAAAAAATATCTTATGATTTCAATCTTTTAACCTTCCTCCCTGTCAATTCGACCTCGACTTGCCACTGGTCTAATTTAAAAATCAAATTTTTAAGAGTTAAGTATAAATTTGTTTGATACGTAAATTTGCGCATTCAACGACCGTATTTCTACGCATATCAATGCCCATCGTAGGTTGGATAATGCTCGATCTGCTTTGATCACAATCTTATCTCGTGTCCGTCTGCACGACAAGATTGATCATCAAACAATGCTTTTCCTAGGCCCTTCACCTCCTCTCCCTTTCCTTCAAGTAGATGAAAAAAAGAATTTGTGCGATCGTTGAAAACACATGTACATGCGTCAATTTTTCTCAAACTCACTAATTTGAAGATTTAATAATGAATTTATTAGCATAATGATAATTAAGGGTCGAATCCACGAAGGACTAGGTTTTTTTAGCTATTCAAAATTTAATCAAATAGGACAACGAATGGAGGTAATAAATCATGAAAATAAGTATTTTTTTGGAAAGAAGACTCAAAGACGAACACACAAAATAAAAAAATCACTCAATTTGGATGAGTATCCACTAAGAAGTTAAGGAGCAAAATTGAGATAGAAAATTTGATTGCGAAGAGAGAGAAATTCACTAAAATTTGTAAAAATTAAAACTAATTTATGCATCAAAGTTAAAATCTAATGTTATAAGATGAAATATTAGAAAGAAATCATTTTATCTATGATCAAATTAATCACCATATCAAGGCTTTTCATTTAGCATTTCTAAAAATTTATTGTTCAAAACGGCGATTTCTTCCTCCTCACTTGACGAAATGTTAATTTTAAACACTACTCGGACACATAAATGAGTTTAGAAGAGGAAGAAAGTAAGATATTCAAGGATTGAGATGGTTTGATTGATCGATTGATCAAAACATCCAAGAATACATTTTATATCAAAGAGAAAGTATAAATAGGCACAAATGGGGCGTGACTGTTTGATTTGATGATTGATCTTCGATTAACTGCCCAAATGAAATGCTCGGAGTTAAATCGTCATCTTTATGTCATGGCCGTCATATCTTTATCGAGGCATCTAGATTTTACCACATTATTGCATGCACATGAATCATCGTGCAATCATCATCGTATAATCTTCATCATATGCTCTAGATGCATACATGTGTCCCACTAGAGTCCATAGGGCACAATTTAATCTTAGGCATTATAACTCCTCAAATGAAAAGCTGAGATCACATGCTTTAAATAAAACAATTCGACGGCAAAATCGTTATGCGCCATGTACCCTCCCGGCTTTAAGTGACGATCAAGGATGTTGATTAAAATGCAAAAGATCGAACGCCCCTCGTGACGCCACGTCACTAGTGATAAACATAAAAAAATAGTCTCACATTATAAAAATTTCAAGAATTTTTGCAAATAAATACAAACATGACCTAAGTGGTTAGCTTATGCCCTTAATGGGTGCTTAACCACTAACTACATGCACACGCACACGTCATGTGTGAGCCACATGGCATGCAAGCACACCTTCATGTGGTAATACGCAAGTGTGCGTGCCATATCAGCTGCCACATAAGCTTGGTGAGGGAGGACGGAATGTTGTTCTTTTGTCCTCTTCCCCTAATAAGCTCAAGTATGCACACACACATTAGAGAACAAGGGAAATTGAGAAAGTGGAGGAAGAAGAGAGTGGGGAATAAGAGAGCTTGGTAGAAGGTGAAGGTGGTGAAAGAAGAGGAAAACATCGTGTGAGAGATGGAGAAGAGATTTCTCCCTCTCGCGCTCGGAAGAGACGCATAAAAGAGGAGATGGTGAGGGGAAGAGAGAGAGAGGAGAGAGGGAAATAAGGAAGAAAGGGATAACTCTCTTTAATTGTTTGTGGGGTGGGAGAGACTTGGTCTTGCTTCATATTTGTCAATTCATTTCTAGTCCACTCGACTTCATGGAGATAAGGAGCCCTACACAAAACACCCCATCTCCAACTTTGGTTTCCTATAACCACCTTTCCCCTTCCTTTCATGTCATATCTCTTTCCATGGACTCTGAGTTGATTCCACGGTTTGCATGTTAAAGTTGCACAAGTATCGAGTGGAAGGCGGCCATAGATTATGAAGTAGATACTCTAATCTTTTGGGACACTTAGACACTGCCTTGTTTGAGTGATGCCAACATCGTCATATGCAAATGGGTTTTTGATGAGACAAATTCGTGAGGTTGTTGAAAACATATGAATGCATGTAAAAAAAAATTCCAAACTTACCAATTTAAAGTTTAAGTTAAGAATTGAATAGTACAATGTTGAATAAGGGTCTAATCCACGGAGAAATATAGATTTTTTTAGGTATTCTTCAAATTTGATCAAATCGGATAAGGAATTGTGTTGAACAATTAGGGATTTTAGTAGATTTGAAAGGAAGACTCCAAGATGAATTCACATAATAAAAAATCACTCGATTTAGATCAAAATTTACAGAGAAATCAATGAGAAAAATCTAGATAGAAAATTTGTTCACAAAGAGTGAAAAAATATAGAGAAATTATAAAATTTGACTAATATTTGGTTCAAAATTGAAATGTAATGATATAGGATGAATATTAGTGAGAAAAACGTATTATCACCCAAAATCATGCTTGAAATGATCCAATTCATCGTCGGATCAAGAATTTTTATTTCACGTTTCGATTCATCCAGTATTCAAGAGGCGAATTATTATGATTCTCTCAATCAAATCTCACTTTCAAACACTCTTTGGATGGGGAAATTAGTCTAGAAGAAGAAAGAAAGAGATTCAAGGATTGAGATGTCCAAAAAATTTGATTGCTCAAAACATCCGAGAATGGTTTACATCGTCGAAGAACATGTGTATTATAGACAAAATTCAGTGTGACCTTTCGATGTGCCTCTTTATCTTCAATGAACGGCTTCGATGAAATGCTTGGATGCAAATCGTCATTGTTAAGTTATGTCCGTTCAGTCAAAGATGGAGTGCTCAGATTTCATCATGTAACGCGTGAAGAAGAAGCGTCATTTAACACATGTCGTTTGATCCTCATCGAACGCTCGAGAGGCGGCCACATGTCCATGGGAGTCTATCAGGCGCATATAATCTCAACCGTTATAACTCCTCAGATGAAACGGCTGAGATTTAGTCATTTTAAAATGAATCGTCACCCAATTAGATGTTGTTGCATCCTCCCCTAACTTAAGTGAAGATCGATGGCTTCGATTAGACACGCGAATCGGACGCTTTTCGTCATGCCACATCACCTGCGCATACAGAGAAAGAAAAATAGTCCCACATAGCAAAAATCAAAGCAAATTTTATGTAACTAGGTAGAGGGTGTTTAGTGGGTGTAGCTTATATCTTGAAAAGAATGCTTAACCCACTAATCACTTATGTGCACGCGCGCGCACGTGCACACTCGTTCACCACATGGCACATACACATGTCACCATGTGGCGACATGTCATTTGCCTAGCTTCCACATCAACACTCGATATAAACACATATTTTTAATTTTTAAAAATATAAAATAAATCTAGAAAATTTCAAAAAAATCCCAAAAATTTAGAAATTTTATAACTTAAAAAATATAATCCCAAATTCATCCAAATGTGTCTTGCTTGATCAAAAATTAAATAATCTACTATTATAAAAAGTTAAATTTAATAACTAATAAGAGAATAAATTTTTATTTCAAAAATATATCATTTCTTTTAGAAAATAAAACTAGAAAGATAAATGAGTGTATATAAAAATATTCTCTTATTATTTAACATTAAAACCCAATTATAATCTCAAATTTAAAATAGGAATAATCTAATCTCAAATATCTCTCTTTAATTATTTATGATTATTCCTAAAAATAGTGCATTTTGAGATTATAACTTAAAATTTCATAGAATGATAGATATGCACTCTAAACATGTAACATGCATACGAATGGAATATTTGTGCCTTAATTTGTATTAATTATTATATAATATTTAGATTGCATGTTATCAGTGTTTCCCTTTAATATAACCTGGATGGCATCATGCCAAGGCATAAGGCATGATTTGTAGCTCCTGGTATCTAGGCTTATGGTAATGACTACAACAACTCATTCTCAACTCTATTCATGTGCTAAACTTTTTTAGCGTGCTCCTCTCCCTAGTAGTTAATCTAGCATGGTTGATACATGACGCGTCGTTTTCGTGCGTCGTTAAAACACAAAGACGATGGTCAAAAAAAATTTATAAAACTGAACTCACAAAGACAAGATATAATAATCACGTATTGGGTAAGTATCGGGTCGATCCACAGAGAGCAGGGTTGACTTTAATCGCAGAGTTGACTTGGTCAAACTTAGGCTGAAAAGAAGTTTTAAATAAGAGAAAATAAGATTTAAGATATGGAAATGATATAAATAAGATAAATAATAAGTTTTAAGAATTGAAATCTCGGATTTGACAGAGAAAAGTCAAAAGTCAAAGTCAAAGCGTTGACTTTGACCAGTAGTAGGTGTTCTGCAAAATCAGCGAATCAAAAAGAGTCAAAAGATTACCAAAATTAGATATTTGGAAACTAGAGAGAAAGTGAAATTTATTGATATATATTTCGTAATTTTTGGATAAGAAATGGATTTATTACGAATTATTGAAAATCAATGATCAGAAAATCCCCAAAATTAACACCTCAGAGAAAATCTTCAAATTGAATGCCCAAATGAAATCCAAATCTTGAAATTTCTATGTCAATGGAAAGCTCAGAATCAGAGGAATCAAAAAAGACCGAAATTATCAAATTTTGATTTGTAAATAAAAAGTAATTGACCCCGAAAGTCAACATTTGACTTCTGATGAAAGATGAACAGTCCTTGGTCAAACGTTAAATTGGAGGGACAAATGAACTCGGAATTTGCTGAATTTTCTATCCACGGAAAGCTGATGAAAAGATGAATCCAATGAAACCAAAATCAAGTGATTTGGAATTATAATGAGAGAGATATCCTATTTTCAAAATCAGCATCTTTTTGGACTAAAATTTGGGGAAAATGAAGAACACTATGAACTAATTTGCAAAATTAAACTTCTAAATCTAATAAAAACTCAAATTACCTCCTGATAATCGATCGAATCTCACTACTTACCCGATTGCCGCAAGGATGGGGTTCCAATTCTCGTGGATTGAAGCGAATTTGCTCGGATTCTTCCTCGTGGACGTTCGGAATTCAAGGGGAAAATTCGATGAAATCAAGGAGAAATTCGTGATCAATCCCGCTCCAATTGCTTCGCAATCGAGTTTAAACGCGGGGGGAACACGATGAACTAGAGATCTTCCTTAAAACTCGCTTAATTTCTTCACGAGTCGATCAAAAGTTGAGTTTCAAAGGGAGAAATACATTGGTTTTAAAGAGGAAATTGGCCCGAAGATCGTGGCCAATTGAAGCGGTCGTGGAAGCGGTTTGGCGAAGTCATGGGAGCAATTCCTTAGGGCGGCATCGTGGCTTCCCGATCGGCTTGAAATACGCGTGGATTTGGCTTCAAAGTGGCCAAAAAAAGACCACGTTTTCCGCCACGATCGGGCCACGATCGGGCCACGATCGGGTCACGATCGGGCCACGATCGTGGGTTAATCATGACCCTAAGTCGCCGTCGATCGCCTGCCGATCGAGGGGAGACAAATCCCCGACGATCCCGCGCCAGAATCTCCTCGATCGCGGCTCGATCGCGCCGCGATTGCGGCTCGATCGCGGCTCGATTCGGGCGAGATCATGGATTTCTTCCACGATGTTCCGCCGCCGTCCGATGAAGCGTCAGGAGAATGGACGGTCAGATCGCGAGCAAGCGGCATCCCTTTTTTGATGACGATCCGACGCTCCTCGCGTCGCCACGTGGCGTCAGGTCAGCGCTCCGATCTGATCCACTTACTCCCATTTGTAGCATGTGCTTGATCTGACGATCGCGTGGACTCGGGTCCACGCGATCGACGCCCTGCGATCCGAGCCGGCCGGATCCGACGCCTATCGTGCGGCCACGCGTCCTGCAAGGTAAGAACCGTGTGGGAACATAGTCCCACACGGAGAAAATAAAGAGGAATGATGCAGTTAAATAGGGCGCTAGATGAGAGAGATTAGCCAGTTCTAAGAATAGGCTTATAATATGTATATTATATAGTATAAAAAATCGGAAAAAGGGCTAAAACTTCAGAAAATCATATCTTAAAATATATAACTCCTTTTTAATCCAAATTTTCTCCATTGGATCATAAATTCTTTTCTTTTTAATATCATGTCATTTAAAATATATTTAGAAAGAAGAAATCAAGATGACTTATAATTTACTTAAATCATTTCTCATTAAACATTTTAAATCATAAATTCATCATAAAATCATCCTTCCAAACATTTACTAAAGTCAAAACTCATTCAATAATAGAGATTAACTTCTATTAATTTAAACAAAAGATTAATCATCTATTAAGCATGAAATTATCCCTAATTTATGCATAAATATCAACTTTAGTGAAATGACATGCCAATGGAGAAAATTCCTAAAAAGTATGATAACATGCATCATATTCACATAAAATAAGCATGAATATGAGTTAATTAAGATAAGAATTCAAGTTATAAATGCATGTTATCACACCCCCCCAACTTAAATCATTGCTAGTCCCTTAGCAATGGAAAGAGAAAAAGTGTGAAATAGGACTAACAAGCTTAGAAAGACATGGGTTGAGCATTGATAGAATCTGAAATGAATGTTCTACCTTAAATGATGCCAAGAAGAAGGTAATGTACTAGAAACTCAAGATCAAGGCATTCCTCCAGCAAGCACTTTAATCCACCAGATAAACTAAGAATGCTCTTGCTCTACATACTAATAGAATATACATAATTAAAAGAAATTCATCATACCAAACCAATCGTCGCTTCCTCCTTGCACTATGGACATGAATGATAAGAGCACAAGAAGTAGAAACAAGTAACATCCTTATATATATAGTGGCTATAAATAGAGTCGGCTAAAACACATGGGAGGTAGCTTACCATTCTAATTCTACTTTTTTTTCTTTCCTCCTAATTCTATTTTTTTGCATTTTTCTTCCATTCTAATTCTACTTTATTCATCCTAATTCTACTTGCTGCAAGCCTTTTTCAAGAAGGAGATTAGAGAATTCAGAATTTGAAATTTTCAAGGCTTTATATGCAACTTTATTGAGAAACAACATACTTCATTTCATGGTTCTCATCCTACCCATGTGTCGTCCTTAGTAGAAATGCAGCTTATTCCCCCAAGGAGGTTTTGGTATCTCTATGGATCAGGGAGCTTCACTATGTCAATAATATTAATGCCAACAAAGGATGATACAAGCTACGACTTGCTATGGAAAGCGGAAGGATGTGCGTGCAAGGAGTCATTAACTCAAAGTTTAGAAAGAAGAATGAGTGGATGAGAAGTATAGAAAGTTTTGAAAAATCATACTATGAGCTTGAGTACACCCTTAGTTTGGATTTTATGGCTTCCCAAAGGAATACCTAGATCCCTAATTCCATCGACTCTACCATCTCCTCAACATACACTTAAGGTTGCTCTTCCCACAACTTTCTAAACAAATGGAGGTGTAAATGAACTCTATGCTTTTCTTTTTCATGTGTTTTTGAAAAGATCATGTTGTTGTTCACATGTTTAAAAATCAGATCATGCATAGAATACTAAATGAAGAAATGCAAAATAACATGGAATCTTAACATGATAAAACATGATTATTAATGCAAAATAAGGCATAAAACATTCCATTTATATGCATGTTATCATATTTTGAGTGCATTTCTATCATTTCATGCAAATTTATGTTATAATCTCAATATGCATTAATTTAGGGTTAATTATGACGAATTAAAGATTAAAGATTTTATAACCATCTTTTACTTGAGATTATAAATGGTTTTTAAAGTTAAATAATAAGAGAAATCATTTTTTTAAACATTCATTTAATTTTCTAAAGTTAAAATCTTAAAAAAATGGATGTATTTTTGAAATAAGAATTAAATCTCTTGTTATTTAAATATTTTGAATTTTTAAAATGATAGATAATTAAATTTCAGATCAAATGAAAGAAATTTGGATTAATTTGGAGTTGTATTTTAAAAGATATGATTTTTACAATTTTAGGGATTTTTTCTGGATTTTTCCTATTTAATTTCGATTTAAAATAGATTAAAATAAATAAATAAAAGTGCAAAATGGGCGCGGGTCCCACGCGGGTGCGACGTGGCACGCAAGGCCACGTGGCAGAGCCACGCGGACCCGCGCAGCACGCCTACATGGCGTGTTATATTTATATTCTATTATTATTACATATATATTAAAATGGGTCTTCAGCCTTCCCTAGATGGGAAGGGTATTAACCCTCTAAACCGTCGGGTATTATAAACCCGACGGTTTCCTATATTTTTTCCAGTGTGGGACTAATCCACACAGTGTTTTAACGCAGGACACGTGGAGCGATATGAGGCGTCGGATCGTGATCGGAGCGCGCCGATCAAGTGGACGCGTGGTCCACGGATTCAAATCAAAACCACGTGCGTTATAAACAAATTATAACGGCCCTGATTTCAGCGACGTGGCGCGACGAGGGGCGACGGATCAAACGGGCGATCGATCGACTCGCGTCGATCGCATGCGCTGTGGACCACCGACGATCAATCACGCACGTGGCATTTTTAAGAGAGTTATAACGGCCGAGATGCGTCGGCGCGGATCGCATCTCAGCCGTCGGATCGCGATCTAAGGGGCTAAATCGGAGCGTTTTTTTAAAGCGTTTCATCAGATCATCCAGGCCGTTCATCTTCAATCTGACGATTACGACTTCACTGAAACGGTCCATCGTGGACCGTTTCATCGTAACCGTCGATCGAAACGATCGGACGGTTACACCCAAATTTAGCTTAAATGGCCTTGTTCTTCGTCGATGTATGCATTCGAGTTGGATTTCAATCAAATTGACTTGTCTAGACACCGATCCACTCATTTCTCTTGATTCCATCCTCTTCCTCTTTCATTTTCGCATCCATGGAGGGGTTGAAATCAAGATTTGGTGGAGAATCGAAGGAGAAATCGCCGCTTGAAGCCGGTCGTGACGCTCTTGACGTTTTCGGTGATTAATCGGCTTAATCACCTCGTTTTGATCGCTAAACAGGTTTAGTGGAAGCAGTTTTTCCTAGATTATCTTCCTATTATCTTTAATTTTCGTTTAGATTAGGTTTTAGATTTCAATTTCATAAATTTTCATTCTAAATCACGATTTTAACGTCCAAAAATTTCTCTCCACTTTAATTTGCGATTTCTCCGCGAAATCAAGTCCAAATTCGATGATTCTTGATTCCGTGGATTCGTTTTGAAGTTATCTTTCTAAAAACACCATTTTCCCTAATTTCTCACCTCAATTCATTGTCCAATTTGACCAAATTCTAAAAGATATCTCGAAAATACCTAAATTCCCTGTGGATTCGACCCTTATTTACCATTATACCCCTCAATTCTCTCTTAATTCCCCAAATTGGTAAGTTCGGTATTATTTTTAACGCGAGACCGTGTAAAATTGACGACCTCGCGGTTTCGTCTCGTCAAAAACTCCCCCCCATGCTCATTCTTTTTATTGTCCTCAATAAAACTCAATATGCTCATGGAAAAAGTGATGACAATCAATATACATGGCATTCACATCAGTAAAAGAAAAACAATCATAAGAGGGAAAAGAAAAACTTAGCGGGAATTTGCATCGGTTGCATTCTTTTCTTCATTTTTGGAGTTGCTTTGGAGCTGAATTTCTTTGTTTTATGCGCCCTTCTCCTTTGTACCTAAAAAACTTATAAAGAAACAACAGCAAACATCAAAGCAAACAACAAGTATAAAAATAAAAATAAATGCTAAAAGTAGAAAATAAATGCAAAAATAAGATAAAGATGGGTTGCCTCCCAACAAGCGCTAAGTTTAACGTCTTTAGCTAGACGTAACTCACTCCAACGACTAACTAGTGGCTGAGATCTCAAGAGATTGCAGCTCTTCCCTATGAGGAGGGGGAGGTCCTTCTTCACCAATGTATGGCTTCAACCTATGTCCATTCACCTTGAAGGAGTTTTGGGTCTTGGGATCTAAGATCAAGACCGATCCATTGTCATACACTTCAAGGATCTCATATGGACCATCCCACCTTGAGCGCAATTTCCCTGGAAAGAGTTTAAGACGAGAATTATAAAGCCATACCTTGTCATGAACATGAAAAGATCTCCTATTAATGTGCTTGTCATGATAGGCTTTATTTTTGGCTTTATAAATCTTCGCATTTTGATATGCCTCATTCCGGAGTTCTTGGAGCTCTTGAATTTGGAGAAGTCTTTCCTTTCCAACTTGATCAAGAGATAGATTGAGCTTTTTAATGGCCCAATATGCTCTATGCTCTAACTCGACGGGGAGGTGGCAAGGCTTGCCATAAATGAGCCTAAAAGGAGACATCCCAATGGGTGTCTTGAGTGCGGTGCGGTAGGCCCATAGAGCATCGGGTAGCTTCGCTGCCCAATCTCTTCCATCCGTGCGAATGATCTTCTTCAAGATGTTCTTGACTTCTCTATTGCTCACTTCTACTTGGCCATTTTCTTGGGGGTGATACGGGGTCGTGACGCGATGGTGAACTCCATATTTCTTAAGTAAACTCCTGAAATGAGAGTTCGTAAAGTGAGATCCACCATCACTAATAATAGCTCTAGGACAACCAAATCGAGAAAAGATATTATTAATAATGAACTTATTAACCACTCGATGATCGTTTGTCCTCGTCGGTATCGCCTCGACCCATTTGGACACATAGTCCACCGCTACAAGAATATACTCCTTGCCCTCCGACGGTGGAAATGGTCCCATAAAATCAATTGGTGGCGTACGACCCCCGTCGCCACCAAGGCATGACACTACGGCGCCGGAGGAGCCGACACCCACGCGCGTCCAGCCCCCTCGACAGGCGAAGACGAAGGATGCCGACTTTCACTACACTAAGTGAGGACTTCATCTCGCCACCATAGACTTCATCAGGCTCGCGCGCGCGGGGATTTATCGTTCTATCCTTTCCTTTTATTTCGCACTTTTGTAGCCCGCACGTGTTTAAGCGGGCCTTTGCATATCTTCCTCTCTCTCTTTTAGGCCTTGGGGGTGGGTTCCCTTCGTTTCGGGGCCCTAGCCTAAGGCCCTTTCCCTTTGTGAACCTTATTTCTTTTCTATGAGCATGGGTGTGGGTTGTGGGCCTCAAGTGGGCCCTTTCCTCTCTTGGCCCACCATGGGCTCTATAAGATGGGAAGGGACCCCCCCACAAACCCTAGCCGTCATTTGAGAAAAGAAGAGTCTTCCTCTCGAGTGGCTGCCCAAGGAAGGTTAGAGAAGGAGTCCTACCGCCGACGTCGCCGCCGCCGCCGCACTCGTTGGTGCCGCCGCTGCCGCCGCTACCTCCGCCGCCACTCCTTGCCCTATCCCCGGGTTTGCCCCAAGCCGCCGCCATCGCCGCCGCTCCGGGCCACCGCCGCCGCCGCTGCTCTGAACCGCCGCCGCCGCCGCCGCTTCAAGCCGCCGCCGCCGCTGCGTTCCCGAGTCATCGCCGCCGCCGTCGCCCCAAGCCGCCGCCATCACCGCCGCCCCAGTGCAACCGCCGCCGTCGCCGCCTCTGAACCGCGCGCCGCCGCCGCTGCTTCCCTAGCCGCCGCCGCCGCCGTTCCCAGCCGTCCCAGCCGCGACTCGCTGCCGCCGCGCGGCCGCCGCGCCGCGCTCGCGCGCCGCACCTCGCCGCCGCCGCCCTCACGCCCGATCGCTCGCCGCCGCGCCCAGCACTCGCCGCCGTGCTCAGCGCGCCGCCGCGTTCAAAGCGCTACAGCCGCCGCGCGCGACGCCGCCGCCGCACTCGCCGCCGGCGCCTCGCGCGATCCGCCGCCGCGCTGCGCCATGAGCAGCTGCCGTCGCGCCCAGATCCGCCTCCGCGACCATCCGCCTTCCGCGCCCAGATCCGCCGCCGCGTCCGGCCATTTTCGCCCCGTCACCGCGCCCGATTCGACCCAATTCGCCACCGAGTCCCGTCGCGTCAGGCCCAGTCACGCCGCCTCCACGCCGCACCTCGCCACCCCTTCCTCCGCCTTGCTCGCCGCGGCTCGCTCTGCTCGCCGCGAATCTCCCTCACTTCCGACCAGTGCCAACCGTCCACCCGCGCTGCCCCACCGACTCGCCTCAGCGTCCGTTGCCATTGCCGCGCTCGACGACCTCCCCCGCCCCGACCGACCGGGCTCGCGCCCCGCAGGTTAGGCACACATACCCTCCCCTTTATTTTGAAGCGCAATATCTCTTTCAGTACTTTCCGCACTTGTCTCTACCGTCATCGGGCCTAGTTAGGTTGAGCGAGTTTCGGGCACGGGATTGGGATCGTGGATCCGGCCGCCGGGTTGGCGATCGAGCTCCCACCGACGACTCGAGGTGGCTCTCTCTCTCGCCACGACGAGCTCGGGAGGACTCCCGACCCCTCCTACTCGGCGCACCCCAGGAACTCCGAGACGACGTGTTGGGAAGGTTGACTGCTTGAGGAGTACATCGAGGCATCACCGCATCATCTAGATACCATAGGCCATACCCCTTCCATAGTTCCCCATATCATCCTTATCGTCAGGCCGAGCTCACCCTTCGGTCCGACATCATCAATCCCCCAAAGATCAAAAATTTCTACCTCAAGGATGGTTTGCAAGGGCATTTCATCTCGCTTTGAGATATTCAATGCGGATTGACACTTTAGACATTCCTTGCAATACTTGATCGCATCCTTGAAGAGAGTTGGCCAATAGAAGCCACTTTGTAGCACCTTCGCTCCCGTCTTCCTCGACGCAAAATGTCCTCCACATAGAGACGAGTGACACATCGCTAGAATATGCTTTTGCTCCTCCTCCGGAATGCATCGCCGAATAATCTGATCAGCCCCTACATGGAACAATTGGGGTTCTTCCCAAAAATAATGTCTAACATCATACGCAAATTTCTTCTTTTGATGCGTGTTCCAATAATCGGGGACAGATTTAGTGACTAAATAATTAACAATATGTGCAAACCAAGGTACCTTAGTCACCACGGCGAGGAGCTGCTCATCGGGAAATGTATCACAAATCTCACCTGAAGATGTAATGTGGAGTCGAGAAAGATGATCAGCCATCGAGTTCTCACTTCCCTTCTTGTCCTTGATCTCCAAATCGAATTCTTGAAGGAGGAGAACCCATCTAATTAGCCACGGTTTGGCCTCTTTCTTGGACAACAAGTACTTCAATGCGGCGTGGTCCGTGTAGACAATGATCTTGCTGCCCAAGATATAAGGCCGAAACTTCTCCAAAGCAAAGACAATCGCCAACAACTCCTTCTCCGTCGTAGTGTAATTAAGTTGAGCGTCGGCTAGTGTCTTGCTCGCGTAACAAATGGCGGTCGGCTTTTTATCGATTCGCTGCCCCAAAACCGCGCCCACTGCAAAATCAGAAGCATCACACATAATCTCAAAAGGTAAGTCCCAATTAGGACTTTGTAAAATAGGCGCTTCCACTAAAGCTTGCTTCAGCTGCATAAAGGCGTGCTTCCCTTCTTCCTCAATGATAAAATCTTTTTCCTTGCAAAGAAGAGAAGTCAGTGGTTTTGAAACCTTAGCAAAATCCTGAATAAATTGACCATAAAAACCGACATGCCCTAGGAAACTTTTAAGTTCCCTTATCGACGTAGGGAGTGTAAGGTCTTGGATTACCTCAACCTTGGCCTTGTCCACTTCCAATCCTTTGCTTGAAACTAGATGTCCAAGCACTATACCTTCTCGCACCATGAAGTGGGACTTCTCCCAACTAAGAACTAGGCGTTTCTTAACGCAAACGTCGAGGATTTGCGTTAAGTGCTCCAAGCACGCATCAAAACTCAGTCCGAAAACTGAAAAATTGTCCATGAAGACCTCCATGCTCTCTCCTATAAAATCGGAGAAGATGGCCATCATGCACCTCTGAAATGTGGCGGGGGCGTTACATAGTCCAAAAGGCATGCGCTGAAATGCATATGTGCCAAATGGACATGTAAACGTCGTCTTCTCTTGATCATCGGGGTGGATAGCTAGCTGGTTATACCCCAAATAGCTGTCTAGGAAGCAATAAAATCCTTGACCTGAAAGCTTGTCAAGAATTTGGTCAATAAATGGCAAAGGGAAATGGTCCTTCTTTGTCGCCGCGTTAAGCTTCCGATAGTCGATGCAAACTCTCCACTTTGTCGGAAGACGCGTCTGAAGTTCCTCGCCCTTGTCATTTGTCGTCACGGTGATCCCTGCCTTCTTGGGGACAACATGCACCGTACTGACCCATGGACTGTCGGAGATGGGATATATGATACCTGCATTAAGCCATTTAAGAATCTCATCCTTAACAGCATCCCATACCATAGGGTTGAGCCGTCTTTGTGCCTCTCTAGAGGGACGAGAGTCCTCCTCTAGGAAAATGTGATGCATGCACAAAGAGGGATCAATGCCCTTAAGATCCGACAATTTCCATCCGATTGCTTCCTTCCTCGCTCGCAAGACCGCCAATAGTCTCTCCTCCAGGTCATGATCTAGCTGCGAGGATATAATAACGGGGTTAGCACTATGATGATCAAGAAAAACATACTTCAGTGTCGAAGGTAGCGGTTTTAGCTCGGGTGCCGTCTCGCCGGAGGGAAATGGATCATCCTCGGGCTCCTCGAAGCTCCTATCCTCAATAGCCGCCATCGTCTCCTCGATACAACTCGAGATCTCCGGATCCTCGTAGATATCGACGGCGCCTACCTCATCGGTCTCGTGTGAAGGATGTCGCATCAACTTGTTGATGCTCACCTTCATCGTGCTATCTCCAACCTGAAAAATAACTTCACCCTTGCCCCAATCCGTAATCGATTTCGCGGTAGATAAAAATGGTCTCCCTAGTATGATGGGAGAGTCGGTGAGGTCCTTCGTGGATTTCATATCCACGATAATAAAATCTACCGGAAAGTAGCAGTTTTCTACCTTAACTATCACATCCTCTACTACTCCTTGAGGTCGTCTCACGGATCCATCCGCTAAGCTCAACTCGATAAATAATGGCTGCAACTCGCTAAGTGGACAAACATCATACACTCCCTTTGGGAGTATATTGACACTAGCCCTCGTGTCGAGGAGAGATCGAGTGAACGTCCTACCCTCTATCTCACAACTAATCATAGGAGCTCCCGGATCACGTCGCTTACGAGGAAGCGTACTCAGCATGATCGAACTAATAGTCTCACTCATATGGATACGTTTTGGCTTCCTCACCGGGGTGCAAAGTCCTTTCAGGAACTTTGCGTAGGGTGGAATATGTTGGATGGCGTCTACTAATGGGATGGTGATAGTAACCTGCCTAAAAGCCTCTAATAAGGTGTCATCACTATCACTCGTAGGGACTTTAGGCCGGCTCAAAAGCTGAGGATATGGCACCGGAGGTTTATACACCTCGGGATTGGGCTCTGCCCTACTCTCCTCATCGGGTGCCTCCTCATCCTCGGAGTCCTCCTCCGGGATAATCGTGGGAGATGGACGGTAGTCCTTCTCCTCAAGCGGGTCCTTGCGGCGCTTGTGGTCCGTATGAGGATCCTCCGATGGCGCTTGTGGTCCTTGCGGCGCTTGTGGTCCGATATGGCATGTGCCTCCTCTGATGCACCATCAATGCGAACTTCGTTCACATTATGGGTGCGGCTCGACGATGCTTGACCTACATTCCTAGGATTTACTAAAGGCTGGGAAGGTAACTGATCACTAAACTCAACTCGCTTACCCTTCCTTTGCTCGGTAGAAGCATCGGAGCATTGGGCTTTAGCCCCTTCGACTCGGTCAAGTCGGTCGCTAACCTCATTCAGTTTACTCATCATTTGTGCTAATGCACTCATGACGGGGTCAACTGAAGGTGCCGGAGGTGGAATAGCCGGTGGCGGTGTGACCGCGCGGGGAATACCGGGGGCGAAAGGTGTCGGCCTCGGGTTCCCCATATGCTGCGACGCGGATCCGTAGGGCTGATGATATGAAGTGTGCTGCCCGCTCCGCTGCTGCGCATAAGTAGGGTTATGAAAAGTAGAATAACCCTGATTCGGGTAGGTCGACCTACCCGCCTGGCTCAAACCTGGATATGTAGTATGGTTTGGCGGAAATGGAAACTGTTCTTGGATTGCCATCACGGGGCAATCCAACTCTACATGCTCAAAACTAGAGCAATGTGAACACGGTGAGACATCAATATGTGAAACTGGCGCGAGGCCATCAGAACCCGGTCGGACCTTAAGCGAGTCCATGATCAAGTTCTGGGCTTCCGTCAGTTTCTCAATCTTATCTAAAAGCATACCTGTCTCCGCCGCTTTTGCGTCTAACATCCCTCCCTTCGCGGGAGCGCTCCGTCCTCCGAAGGATTTAACCGCATGATGATGGCTATTCTCCGCCACCAACTCGATCAACTCAAGGGCTTCATCCTCGTACTTGCTCATGAACGTGCCTCCACTAGCGGCATCGAGCAAATACCTGTCAGGTGCACCTAAACCATCATAAAAAATCTAAGTAATCTCATGTTTAGGTACACCATGATGCTGACACTGTCTCAGGAGATCTCTAAGTCTCTCCCAAGCCTCATAGAAAACCTCACCCGACCCTTGTGAGAACTCGCGTATGGCGCGTCTCACGGCACTAGTCTTACCTACCGAGTAGTACTTACGCAAAAATGCGTCTTCCATATCTCTCCATGAATCAAACTCGCGGCCCAAGGTAAAGAACCACTCCTTCGCCCTTTCCTTAAGCGTGAAAGGGAAGAAGCGCATCTTGGCCATATCGGAGGGGACATTGTGGAATTGGTTGAATTCGCACACCTGGCTTAACTCGTCCACATGTCGATACGGATCCTCCGATGGTAGTCCATGAAAAGTGGGCAAAAGGCCAAGAATATGTGAGTCAATTTTAAAATTCGCACCTCGTCGTAGAGGCGCATTGACTCGCGTAGTCTGCCTTTGGACGACCGGTCTTGCGTAATCGCTAAGACGTCGTCTCACTATCTCGGCAGGAAGAGGGGCGTCTAACGACTCTCCTCGCCTTGGTGTGGCGATCGCTGGAAGAGAATCACTAGAGGTCTCCGATGGAGCTCTAGATGAGGCAAATAAGTCATCATACATGGGATTATTCCGTGTATGCCTCGTGGGTCGCTGACCCTGTCGTCCTCCTCGGTTCCTATGATTCCTATGCATATCTAAAGCCAAAAGATCACAAAAAAATAGCAAGTATATATATAAGAATGTCGAAAAAGAGTGAGACGAAAAGAGTGATGTCTAAATGAAAAATGTTTCACTTACTCCACCTAAAAGATAGATCAAGTTAAACACTATCAAAAAAAGCACACCAATAAAGATAATAATAATAATAGGTCACCGATAACGAGGATAAAATCTCAGATATATCAATATTGATGTATCAATTAGGTGAAAAACACCAAATAGACCACCAAATTTGCACCAAAATGTCAAATAATGGCCAAATTTAGGTAATCTTACCTTGCTATACCTTTTTCACCACTGATGAGGGTCTGATAAATTCTCTGCAGGTCAGTAACAACAGTAGACAGAAACCTAAATATGATCAAGAAATCAAAGCAATCAAATCAATAACGAATGCTCCCCGGCAACGGCGCCATTTTGACGCGTCGTTTTCGTGCGTCGTTAAAACACAAAGACGATGGTCAAACAAAATTTATAAAAACGAACTCACAAAGACAAGATATAATAATCAAGTATTGGGTAAGTATCGGGTCACTAAAGATCACGACCGTCCATACTACATCTTCGATCACGAAAAACCACGTCCGTCTGATGAATCGCTCGAGTTATGATGAATATCGGGCTCTCCTTGTGCGTCCACGTGTCGCCAAGTGAGACGTTGATCCACCTCACTTAAGCCCCCTTTACGTGCACGTGTTGTAATTAAGATTGCATGGACTCGGATCCACGCAATCTCAGCCATCCTGATCGAATCCAACCGCCGCTGTGCGTCCACGTCACCTGCAAAAGGTAAGGCTCCGCGGGAACATAGTCCCACACGGAGAAATAAAGGCATTTCGGCGCGGTTAAATAGGGGATTGGATTTCCCTATTAATCGTCCTATTCCTCTCTATAGTCAGTTACACGTGGCGCCCCACACGGGCGCCCACGTGTGTTCGCGTTGTCACGTGGCTCTTCGCCACGTGGCCGCGCCGTGCGCCTCCTGCGCCCCACATGGGCCACCCGCGGCCCTGCCACGTGGCCTTAGAGCCGCGTCGCATCTGCGCGGTGGCCCGCATGCCACGTATCGCGTCGCCGGCTTCCCCGCTCGCTACGTCAGCACCTACAGGTATAAACCCCTTTTTTTACGATTTTATTAAATAACAATTCAATTTAAAACTCAAATAAAAAAATCGGAAAAAGGGCTAAAACTTCAGAAAATCATATCTTAAAATATATAACTCCTTTTTAATCCAAATTTTCTCCATTGGATCACAAATTCTTTTCTTTTTAATATCATGTCATTTAAAATATATTTAGAAAGAAGAAATCAAGATGACTTATAATTTACTTAAATCATTTCTCATTAAACATTTTAAATCATAAATTCATCATAGAATTATCCTTTCAAATATTTACTAAAGTCAAAACTCATTTAATAACAGAGATTAACTTCTATTAATTTAAACAAAAGATTAATCATCTATTAAGCATGAAATTATCCCTAATTTATGCATAAATATTAACTTTAGTGAAATGACATGCCAATGGAGAAAATTCCTAAAAAGTATGATAACATGCATCATATTCACATAAAATAAGCATGAATATGAGTTAATTAAGATAAGAATTCATGGTATAAATGCATGTTATCAGTCGCTCCGTCGCCCTGCTCATCTGCCGTCACGCTACGCCGTCGTCACGCCACGTCGTCGCGCTATCTCCTGTGGTTGTCGTCGCTCCGTCATTTTGCGGTCGTCGTCGTCCTGCGGTCGTCGTGCGGTAGTCGTCGTCCTGCCGTCGTCTCGCCGCTTCATCGCCCTGCATCATCGCTTGTCCGGCCGCATTGCCGCCACGCTCAGCTGTATCGTCGCCTCGCCTGTATTGCCGCCATCATGCTATCGCCTTGCTCATCTGCCTGCTATCCGGCCGTACCGTCGCCACTGTATCGTCGCCTCGTGTTTTTTTTTGAAAACACGAGGGCGTCACCTCGCTGTGCTGTCCGGTCGTCCTGCTTATCACCTCGATGTGCTGTCCGGTCGTCTTGCTTATCACCTCGCTGTGCTGTCCGGTCGTCCTGCTTATCAAGCCACCATCAGCTGCATTGCCTTCAGCCCGCTGCGCCATCACCTTACTTTGCAGTCGCCCTGCCCTTGCCGTCGCCCTGCTTATCTGCCGCCTTGCTATCCGGCCGGTTATTGCCTGCTGTCACGTCCTACGGCCGTCGCCTTGCCGTCAAGTGCCGCCGCTTCTCTCCACATATCCCATAGCTGCTGGTTCATCTTCCTAGCGCTGCTCTCCACATGGCCGAGCCTACCACCGGGTCATCATCCTCTGAGGTCATTCCGATCTCACAGCCGACAGGGTTGTCCCGGCAATCCGGAAAGCACTCCATCGTGAGTGCCCTGGCCAAGCCGGCATACGTATTTGACGGGTCTAACTATGGGCCCTGGAGGGGCGCTTTTGTGGAGTTCCTCAACGCCCATGGCCTTCGGCATCATCTGACTGATCCATCGCCGAAGGAATCGGACCCGGAGTATTTGGAGTGGAGCCGACTGGAGTCCGCGGTATGTTCCTGGCTTATCTCCAGTGTAGCGACGCAGATCATGGAGCCGCTCAGCATGACTCGTCCTGCCCGTGCCCTGTGGCTCAAGTTGGAGACGATGTACGCCAACAAGAGCAACGTCAGCCGGACAGTTCGCCTTTATGAGGAGCTATTTGCATGTCGCCAGGGCACTAGGACTCTCCAGAGCTACTATGGGTCGGTTGATGCCATCTTTACTAACCTCGAGCTCTATCAGCCACTTGTCTTGGATCTTGATATACTTCGACGGTACCGCGATGAGCTCCGAGCGGGAGCGTTTCTTAGCGGGTTACGTCCTGAGTTGGCCGACATGATCCGAGGACAGGTGCTTGGGGGATCCCGGGTATTACCCACTGAGGAGATCTTTGCAGCAGCACTTCGAGTGCAGGACAGCCTTCCCACCTCTCATTCTTCGCAGCCCGTCGAGACTTCAGCACTCATCGCGTCAGGCGGGGCTCCCAGGGCGTCTGGGAAGAGCCCATCTTCCGGGAAGACCCGGAACTCCTATCCACCCTGCAAGTACTGCGGGAAGCCGACTCACCCGTCAGAGAAGTGCTGGAAGGAGTTCGGGAAGCCTGCTTGGGCCCTGGCTGCCTCTGGAGGTAAGGCATCTCCGACTACGTTCCCGACAGAGGGATCATCCTCGACCACTACTCCCTCGGCTGCGGGAGCGGTCAGCCTCGCGCTCTCTCCCTCGGAGCTGGCCTACATTCAGGCATCCCGGGCCTCCTCACTTTGTCCGCCTGCGGCACCATCAGCCAGTCTTGCAGCACTGACGAGCAGCTTGGTGTCATATGCGGGAGGACGGGGATCTTCTCCAGGTACGCCGTCTATCTCAACCCCTCATAAGACTTCTTGGGTTATTGACTCGGGGGCATCTTCCCATATGACTGGTTTTCCATCTGTCCTCACTTCTTATCGGCCTGAAACCTCCATTCCCGATGTCCGTATTGCTGACGGCCGCTCTTGTCCTGTCCTTTGCTCTGGCCAGTCTCGTGCCACCTCTTCCCTTCCTCTACAGAGACGTCCCCGTATATTCCCGGGATTCCCGCCAATCTGCTGTCCATCAGTGCGATTACCAAAGCCCTTCACTGTGGGGTGTTTTTCTTTCCTCATCACTGCGTCTTCCAGGATCTCGACACGGGCCGGAGGATTGGACTGGGCCGTGAGAACGGACGAGGCATCTACGAGCTAGTGGCTGACTCTCCATCTACGGGCCTTCAAGCCCTTTTTGCACTATCTGCTTCTTCTAGTTCCCTTCATGACTCTCTTTTATGGCACTGTCGCTTGGGGCACCCTAGTTTTGTCAAACTTAAAGAAACTCTTCCTTGGTTACACTTATCTGAGTTTCATTGTGAGTCTTGTGAACTAGGAAAACACCATCGATCGTCGTACCCATCACGCACTGGTCCACCTACCCATCGCCTGTTTGACTTGGTTCATTGTGACGTTTGGGGTCCGGCTCTTCATACCTCTCTTACAGGAGGCAAGTACTACATGGTGTTCGTCGATGACTACACCCGGGCGAGTTGGACATATATCCTGAAGAGTCGAAAGGAGGTACTTTCTCGCGTTCAGCACTTCCTCCTTGAGATTATTACCCAAGATCTGAAACGATGGTCAAAATCCTCCGCACAGACAATGCCCTTGAGTTCACTCAGAAGGCGATTGAGGAACTCTGTCTGGCTCATGGTATCGTTCATCAGACTACCTGCCCATATACCTCGCAGCAGAACGGGGTGGCCGAGCGGAAGCATCGACACCTCCTGGATATGGTACGCACATTGCTACTCGCTATGAGGGTACCTCAGTATCTTTGGTGTGAGGCTGTTCTGACTGCTACATACCTGGTGAACCGCCTTCCATCTGCCGCACTTGGAGGAGCTATTCCCCTTCAGCGATTGACTCCGGCTGCTGACCTCTTCTCTCTACCACCGCGAGTGTTCGGCTGCACTGCCTTCGTCCAGGATCACACCCCTGGCCTCTCTAAGCTGGCTCCTCGCGCACAAAAGGGTGTGTTCGTCGGCTACTCCCGGACTCAGAAGGGCTACCGCGTGTACTTTCCAGATCGGCGCCAGTACATTACTTCGGCAGATGTGACCTTCCAGGAGGACGTTCCTTACTTTACCTCTACTCCGTCTAGCGAGGACACCTCCTCCCCAGCCCTCCTTCTTTCGGGATCTGCTACCACTGGCATTGACCTCCATATGCCTGTACCGGATCCCTTGCCTGAGGTGTCACCACCCTTGGCCTCCCTCTCCTCTGACCCATCTTCCGAGCCGGAATCTCCCTCCTCACCGCTCTCCACTGTTCCGGCTCCCTTGTCACCACCTCCTTCCTGGTGGCGTACGACCCCCGTCGCCACCAAGGCATGACACTACGGCGCCGGTGGAGCCGACACCTACGCGCGTCCAGCCCCCTCGACAGGCGAAGACGAAGGATCCCGAGTTTCACTACACCAAGTGAGGCCCTCTTCTCGCCACGACACATTTCGTAGAGCTCGCGCGCGTGGAGCTATCTTTTCCGTTTTCTATTTTATTATGACTTTATTAGCCCGCACGTGTTTAAGCGGGCCTTTGCATGTCTCTCTCTCTCTCTTTAGGCCTTTGGGTGGGTTTCCCTTTGTTTTCGGGACCCTAGCCTAAGGCCCTTTCCCTTTGTGAACCTTTTATTCTATTTCTATGAGTATGGGTGTGGGTTGTGGGCCTCAAGTGGGCCCTTTCCTCTCTTGGCCCACCAAGGGCTCTATAAGAGGGGAAGGGACCCCCCCACAAACCCTAGCCGTCATTTGAGAAAAGAAGAGTCTTCCTCTCGAGTGGCTGCTCAAGGAAAGTTAGGGAAGAAGTCCTACCACCGACGCGCGCCGCCGCCGCCGCACCCGAGTTCGTGCCGCCGCTGCCGCGCCGCTCCGCCGCCACTTCTTGCCCTAGCTCGGATCCACCACCCCGCCGCCATCGCCGCTGCTCCAAGCCGCCGTCGTAGCCGCGCGAGATCACGCCGCCGCCGCGCACTGCCCGCCGCGCGCCGCCGATCCGGCCGCCGCCACCACCGCCGCCAAGGCCGCCGCCATCGCCGCCGCGTCAAAACCGCCTCTTCCGTCGAGCGCCCAGGCCACGAACGCGCCGCCGCACCTCGCGCCGCGCGCTAGCGCCGCGCCGCAGCCTTTCGCGCTCCTACTGCCGCTGACGCGTCACGCCCCGGCTGCAGACGCGCCGCTCATTCCGCTCGCCTCCCGCAACCCCGCAAGACTCCGCGCCCCATCCCGCCACGAGGGACCGCCGCCCCTGCTTCCTCCCCGAACCGCCTCCCGCGCGCCCTCCACCGCTCCGGGAATCACCGCTCCGCTTCCCCTCGCCGCGCGCCGCCCGCCATCCGAAAGGAAGCCCTAGTCAGGGCCGAGAGGGACTGACCGATTCCCGCTGAGCCGACTCAGCGGGAATCGTCCCCCCCTTCACCTCACCCAGCCGGGCAGACGCCCGGCCGCCTCGACTCGCCCGACCGCCCTGCACGCCCGAGCAAGCCCGAACCGGTCCGGACCACCCTGACCAGGTCAGGCCGCCAGACCGGCCCCGATCCAGACCGGTCCAGACCGCCAGGGGCGCCCCCAACCGGTCCAGAGTCGGTCCAGACCGGCCCAGAACGGCCCAGACCGGCCCAGAGCAGCCCAGACCGGCCCGGAACCGACCCAGACCGCACCGAGCCGGCCCAGACCGCCCTGAACCGGCTCAGGACGCCGCCTCCCGCCTTCACCGTGTTCGCTGCGACCCGACCGGCTCGTCGCGACTCGTCTTCGCCCCGCCCCGCGCCGACCGCTCCTCCGCGCTCCCTCGCCGACTCGCCCCGGCGTCCGACATCGTTGCCGCGCCCGACGACCTCCCTCGCCCCGACTGACCGGGCTCGCGCCCCGCAGGTTAGGCATTCATCCCCTCTCTCTTACTTTGAAGTTCTATATTTCCTTCAGTACTTCCCGCACTTGTCTCCACCGCCCTCGGGCCTAGTTAGGCTGAGTGACGTCTGGGTAAGGGATTGGGATCGTGGATCCGGCCGCCGGGTTGACGATCGAGCTTCCCCCCGACGACCCGAGGCTGTTCTCTCTCCTGCCGCGACTGATCTGGGAGGACTCCCGCTCCATCCTACTCGGCGTACCCCAGGAGCGTTGTGACGACGCGCCGGAAGGTTGGCTGCTTGAGGAGACCTTAGACATCCTTACATCATCTAGAACACGTAGATCATCCCCCCTATAGTTCTCCCCCTAGAGGATATTAGCGCCGGACCGATTCACCTCGTCGGTCCTGCATCACTTCCCCACCGCCTCCAGCCTCTGATCTTGACCTTCCTATTGCCCTTCGCAAGGGCACTCGGCAGTGCACGCGATACCCTATCGCTCATCATGTCTCTCCTGCCCGTCTTTCTCCTTCCTATCAGTCCCTTGCTCTTGCCGTTCTAACCGAGTCAATTCCCAAGTCGTATATTGAGGCGTTGCAGGTACCGGCGTGGAAAGCGGCGATGGATGTGGAGTATGCGGCCTTCATCCAGCGGGAGACCTGGACGTTGGTTCCTCGGCCTATTGATGCCAATGTTGTCTCCTGCAAGTGGGTGTACTCCCTCAAGTACAATCCCGATGGCTCCATCGCTCGCTACAAGGCGCGTCTCGTGGCTCGTGACTTTTCTCAAGCCTATGGACTTGACTATCATGAGACATTCTCGCCTGTGGCGCGCCTCAGCTCCATCCGTGTTCTCTTCTCCATTGCTCTGGATCAGTCCTGGCCACTTCATCAGCTGGACGTGTCCAATGCCTTCCTTTACGGCGACCTTGATGAGCAGGTATTCATGGAGCAACCGCCTGGGTACGTTGCTCAGGGGGAGTCATCTGAGGTGTGTCTCCTCAAGAAGGCTATCTATGGGCTGAAGCAAAGCCCGCGTGCGTGGTTTCACAAGTTCTCCCAGCTGCTCTTCTCGTATGGCTTCGTCTCTACTGTATCTGATCCGACTGTCATGCGGAAACGCACCCCGCATGGATGTGTCATCCTGGATGTGTATGTGGATGACATCATCATCACTGGTAGTGACGACGCCGAGGTGGATGCGACCAAGGCTTATCTGGCTCAGCACTTCGTCACACGAGATCTGTCTCCCCCCAGGTACTTTCTTGGACTTGAGATCGCTTACCGTCAGGGGCAGATGTCTATTTGTCGGCGGAAGTACGTGCTAGATCTACCGGAGGAGACAGGGAGGCCTGGGGTGCAAACCGGCCTAGCTCACCAGTGGAGCGGAACGTGGACTCAGTGGGACAATGCTACCGCACTTCTTGAGGATGCGAGCATCTACCGCCGACTTGTGAGGAAAGTGATCTTCCTCACCGTGACTCGCCCGGACATCTCCTATGCGGTTAGTATCTTGAGTCGGTTTATCGGGCTCCTCGCATTATCCATCCGGAGGGTGTCTATCGGCTTTTAGCGTACCTTAAGAGAGCTCAGGCGAAGGGCCTCTTGTATCGGGCGAGTGGTCACGTACGCATTGAGGGCATACTCGACTCGGGTTCGCCGGGTGACAAGGAGGATCGGAAGTCACATGGTGGTTATGCCACCTATGTTGGAGGTAACCTGGTCACATGGCGTTCTCAGAAGCAGTCTATCGTGTCCCGCTCTAGCGCCGAAGCCGAGTATCGAGCTATGGCGGATACCACGGCAGAAATGTTGTGGCTACGCTCTCTTCTCACCGAGCTTGGCTTCCCGCCAGACGGGCCTATGCAGATGTACTGCGATAACATGACTGCTACCTTTATCGCCAGTAATGCTACGTTCCACATGAGGACAAAGAATATTGAGATCGACTGCCACTTCATACGACAGTATGTCGATAATGGTACCATCTGTACCCCGCATGTCGCTTCCGCACATCAGCTGGCAGACATCTTTACTAAGGCCCTACCGGGCCCTGCATATGAGACCATTGGATGCAAGCTGGGCATATTTGATCTCCACGCTCCAGCTTGAGGGGGAGTGTTGAAGCCCACTCTTCTTTCTCTCTTATTGGGCTTAAGCCCACTTATCTTTCTCTCTCTTTCCTCTCTATATATTCA
>CM044117.1:8836520-8998218 GCA_024174645.1 Lemna minuta | reverse complement strand
TGCATTAGAATGAAACATTTTATACCCTAATTTGCATTAATAATCATATACTTTCATGTATAATTTGCATATTATCAGTAATAATTTAAAAATATAATGAAATGATAGATATGTACTCAAAGTATGATAATATGCATAAGAATGGACTATTTTGTTCCAATATTTGTATTAATAATCACATAATTACATGTATAAATTGAATGTTATCAAGCTACCACTAGCCTATTGGGTGTCAAGCTACACTATGTCTCTAAGAGATATTGAATATATAAGAATTCTCCTACAAAACCTTTCCATCATCGGTTACTATATATGTATAAACCTTTGTTCATACGAGACTTATGAATGACTTAGAATACGGTCAATTGTCAAACCCTAATCGCTTACTCAAGTTAGTATTAATGGTGGAGAAAATTATGGAGAACTCATGTGATATTTTCACTATATTAGCCAAGGATTTCATTTTATCTCATTCTTTGAATTAATGTCCTTAAATATTGAGAGCTAACGATCTTATCTTGACTACATAAGATATTTAAGGGCTTTTATGTTATATCTAAGATATGATATTTAAGAGATCAAATAGTGTTATTCTTTCTTAATAATTTGATATCCTTCTTGAATATCCTACAAATAAAAATGTTTATAACATATGTTTGGAGACTAGTAATCATTATATTATGATCTTATCATAATTCACTTAATCATTAGGTACGTTTATGGACTTTATTAAAAACATCATAAAAGAATGATAATAGATAAATCTCATTTCAATAGATGTAAACTACTTACATGGAAGCGTGATTTTCTTATAGGCCACATGATATCTATCACCTTATAGGAGCTCTTTAAAGTTAATATGATGACAATACTTATACAATATTTAGACGATTAGATCTCCTCTTATAGCCCTCTTTCAATATCCCCTCACGATCTAATCTCACAAAATATAAGAAGGGAGAAAAGGAATATAAGAGATGAAGAGAGAGAGGATGAAAGGAAATCTCACTAGAGCTAGCATGGGGGCAACGATGGGGTAGCCACTCCTGAGTTTTGGGACTTTAAAAAAAAAATCCTTATACACAGACACCCCAACATCTATTGACATTGTGTGTGATCTTCTAAATACATATATATTTTTATTGAATAAATTTATTAGCTTAATAATATTTATTGGTCGAACCTATTAATTAACTAAATCATCATATAATTTAATTAATGAAACATTGATTTTACCCAATCAATAAGTAGAGTTGCCCTCTCATTAGGTCCCAAGCGATACCTTGTGCGCTAAAAGATATGGAATGTATAGGAATTTTCTTATAGAACCTATGATGTATAACCCTTTATATGTGCAAGACTCAATAATTTAGGGTCTATTCAACCATCAACTTTAACCAATTATTCTAGTTACTACTAATGCATAAAAGAAATCATTGAGAATAATATTTTGGATATCTTTGCTACCTTAGCCAAGGATTTAGCCTTATCTTATTTCTTTACTTAACATCCTTTTATACTAAGGGTGTATAATTTTATCGTGACCACCTAATCACTTTTGAAAAATTTATGTTGTATCCACTTGGTGATGTCTTAGAGATCTAGTGGCTAGAGATTTATAAGTCATAACTAAAAATTTAATAATATGTTTATAAGATATTTTCAGTGTTTCAAGTCTAAGGACTACTTACACAACCTTGACATGAATGGGTATTTTAATAGTTAGTTATAAAACAATTTAAGAATTCATAAAAATTAATTTGATGAGCTCTTTATCAAAAAAGCACAAAATACCAATCATTGGGTGATTAAGTAGATGATAACCTAATCAAATGAAATGTCATCAATACTTTAAATCGTTCTAAAGTTCTAAAATGGAAACCCTAATTGTTCTTTTAAATCAAATCTATCCACCACTATCAATGGGAATATTCATTGATTTTAAACTAGTTTCATCAATAATTTAATAAATTTAATTATAAAAGTTAACATGCAATATACCTAAAAAATCACTTCTCTAAATGAATGTGGACAACTGAAAACCTATGTCTATAAAGCATAAAACAAATAGATACACGCATAGATATGAATACTTATGATGAGGAATGTGAGATACATTGATCATAGCTAGAAAACCATGAAACCTTCTCCACCCTTGCAAGGAACCTTCATCTTTTCATTTAAACTCCTCCCACCGATCATGGTCATGTTTAAAATTTTCATCATGTGGCTGCATGGACTTGGCAATATTTTGCCTCAACAATTCAATCTCTCTATAGTGTATTTTATTTAGAGCATCGATATCTTCCCTTGCATTCTCATTTCTACAGTAATTAATTTAAAATATAAAATATTCATATAATTTTTTTGCAAAAAACACAAACCTGAGCTCTAACAATAGCCTCCTCTACATCTTAAACCTGAGTTCTACAATTGCATGAATAGCTTTATCAGCCATAGTTATCATGTGAGTGAGATCATATTCTATTGTTTTTATTATATATTCCAATGTCATTCTCAAGTATCCTTTCAATAAGAATATTTCTAATATATATTTAAAGCCTAGTGATCACTTAATCGTTGTATATGTTCATTTACTTCATCACATAATAATGACAATGAATAATGTGAGAGTATATTATCAAGCCCACTACTGGCCACAATTAATGGCCTCTCTCTCTAGAGCTCTCTTCTTCGAGGTCTTTCTTCTCTCTTCAACATAAAACAATATAGTTTACCTTCTCTCTTGATGTTCTTTTTCATATAGTTTTAGAGCATGCCTTTTTGGGCTTCTTGATGTTCCTCAGCCCTATACTTCATCGTCCTCTCCTCATCAACGCTCATTTCTGGACAAAGGGGAATCGCTCATTTCTGTCTTTGCCTTGGTAGGAATCATCTTTTTTTCTCTCAAATTGTGATTTCTTGTTGTCTGCGTGAAGCTCGTTGGCGGAGGAAGATGTCCATGAAGAATGGAAACATCGAAGAGGAAGAAGGCCTCTACCAGCAAAAGAAAAAAGAATATTGTGAAGAATTGCTGGATTACGATGGAAAGATCATTTTTTTCTCATTGCTAAGATTGCAATCTTCTCGCTGAGATACCGATCGTGGATCGCCTGATTAATTTGTGGGTAATCCTAGCTGGTGAGGGAGTTTTTCTAAAGTCGAATCTCCGCTTCGCAATAGGAACATCTAGGATTACATCAAGAGTTCCAGCAACACTCTCTCTCCACCCTATCATGTCATCCATTTCCCTTAATGCTTTGACCTCATTCTGTGGCCTCAAGGCGATTTCTTCCATGAGCATTGATTCCGAGTCAACCTTCCTAGGAAGAGAGAGCAGCATCGCCGTTCAACAATCAGTCATCTCCAGAGCAAATCTCCGTAGTTACTTACAATACTGCCAAAGAAGCCGCCAAAGTTTACGATAATGCTTCTATTCTACTTCAAGGTCTAGATGGATCCTTCTCATGCTGATGAAAATGATGGGAGGGGGAGAGGTTTTCTCCAGTGCCGGAGGAAAATTGGGGGAAGGTCTCCTGCTCTTGCTCCTACTGATGGTGTTCCCCTTTTTGCGAATCTTCATCTCCAACGAAGTCTCTCTTTGCGTGCAACTCATCTGCAAAAAAAATTGGGCAAAGGAATCGCCCCCCTTGATCAATGCTAGAGCAGCCACCCTCGAAATTTGCTATCTTGACTACGTCGAGGACACTGTCGATGCGACCAATGCTATCATAGATATAACCCTAGGGGGCTGTTGCTACCTTGGCGACTGCCATGGCGACAGTCTCATGGACACCGTCAACATGGCTCCTTCCATAGGCGCTACTAACTTTGTCGCGAACTGTGATGCTGGCTCTCCCTAGCCGGACCATAGATATAACTCAAGACACCTCTCTGGTGACACCTTTGCAGCTCACATTGGGCTGGCCACTTGCATGTCGAATCCAAGTAGCCTGCATCACACTAGCCGCTTGCAGGCTGCACCGTGTCAGCCTCTCTCCTACCAAGTGGCCACATGCAACTTGCACTTAGCCTGGCCTAATATGAGCCATAATCCACGTAAAAAAAAACTTCATTTGGGTTGGTATCCGCGGGAGAATCAAAGAGCAAAATAAGGAGATAAAAATCAATTACAAAGAGAGAGAAAATGATCAAATTACACAAAATTAAACTAATCTGTGCATCAAAATTAAAATCTAATGTTATAAGACGAGAGATTATGAAGAAAATACATAATCTATCCCAAAATCTTGCTCGAAATGATCCAATTAGCCAGATCAAGGTTTTTCATTCCGCATTTCGAAAAACGAATATGCAAAGTTCAATTAGAAAATTCTTCCTATTCTTTGGACAAAATCTTAGTTTCAGACACTACCTGGACGCGAAAATGAGTCTAGAAGAGGATGAAAACAAAAGATTCAAGGATTACATTGTTCAAAAAATCCGAGAATAAATTGGGCATTGCCGTTGAATCGTCATCTCCTCTTTAATCAATGGCCATGATTAAACTTCAAGAGATGAATCTCTATCGTTAACTCATGGCCATCAAATTCTTAATGGAGCATTCAGATAATGTCGCATCATCGCGTGAAGTGCAATCGTCATGTAATGGCCACTGCTCAATTTTCATTTATTGCTTAAAATGATGACATGCATCCACATGAGTCCATGGGCACATTCAATCTGGACCATGATAACTCCCAAATGAACATCGATGATTGATCGCCAATCAGAACACGCCATTTACCCTTCCCGAGTAAGTGAAAATCAACATTTCTTATTTAATCATTAATCCACATCACATGCATAGAAAAAATAAAACCAAAGTCCCACATTGAAGAAATTCAAGAAATCAACGTCTATAAAAGGTAAAGTGTATTATGCAGTTAGCTTATGCCCTTAAAGGGAGGTTTATCATTAATGATGCAGGTGCTACGTGCATCACGTGTGTGCCACGTGGCGACATGCAAGCACTCTTTCCACATAATCAGCCATATCAGAGCCCGCATAAAAGCCATTTGTTTAATATTTTAAATTAAAATAAATTCATAATAAATCCAAAAAGATTAAAAAAATCCCTAAAAATGAGAAAATCCATAACTTTTAATTTCTAGGTTCTTTTTAATACAATTTTTTTGTTTGATCACAAATTAAATAAGTTGCCATTCTTTCCATTTAAATTTAAGAAATAAAAAGAAAATAAATTTCGAACAAATAAAATGCAATGATTTATTTGGAAAATAAAACTAAAAAATAAATGAGTATACAAAATATTTTTTCTTATTATTTGCATTTAAATCTCAATTATAATCTCAAACATAAATGAGGATAATATACTTTAAAATTTTAACGTTGGCTATGCATGATTAACCCTTCAAATAATATATTTTGAGATTTATGATTTAAATTACATAGAATGATGAATATGTTCTCAAGAATGGAATATTTATGCATTGATTTACATTAATAATCATGTAATTAAAAGTATAGTTGCATGTTATCAGTATGCCACATTATATGTACCTCTTTATTGTTGCGCTTGATAACATGCAATATTAAAATGATAAAACATGATTATTAATGCAAAATAAGGCATAAAACATTCCATTTATGTGCATGTTATCATACTTTGAGTGCATTTCTATCATTCCATGCAATTTTATGTTATAATCTCAAAATGCGTTAATTTAGGGTTAATTATGATGAACTAAATATTAAATATTTTATAACCTATCTTTACTTGAGATTATAAGTGGTTTTTAAAGTTAAATAATGAGAGAAATCATTTTTATGAACATTCATTTAATTTTCTAAAGTTAAATCTTAAAGAAATGAATGTATTTTTGAATTAAGAATTAAATATATTTTTATTTAAATAATTTGACTTTTTAGAATGATAGATAATTAAATTTCAGATCAAATGAAAGAAATTTGGATTAATTTGGAGTTATATTTTGAAAGTTATGAATTTTCCAATTTTTAGGGATTTTTATGGAATTTTCTGAATTTATTTTCGATTTAAATCGTTTAAAATAATTAAAAAAATAATAATGAAAAGGGGATTAATTTTTGCGCGGGTCCCACGTGGGTGCGACGTGGCACGCAAGGCCACGTGGCAGAGCCACGCGGGCCCACGCGAGCGCCTGCATGGCGCGGAGGTGACACGTGGCCAATATTTATATTTATCATATATAGTTTTATAATATATATAGGTCTTCCGATTATTGGAAGACAGATTACTAAACTCACCTATTCGTCGCCCTTTATATACCCGAGTGTTTTCTTTAATTTTAGCCGAGTGGGACTATGTTCACTCGTGTTTTAAACATTTCAAGTGACGTGATGGCATCACAAGCGTCGGATCAAAGGCACGACGAATGACACGCGTGGATCGCGTGGACACGAGGTCCATGGATCACAGATCAAGCACGTGTCTTAAAAGCGGCATTATAACGGCCACGATTTAACGCGCAGAAACGCATCACGATTGTCGGATCGCTATCCAACAGGCGCAGTTTGATGCGTTTTATAACGCATATCGCGAGGATTCATCCGGAGCGTCCATCCGCGATCTAACGGCCACGATATGTTCATAACGGTTCGTTTTGATGCATTTAATCCGGACCGTTGATGAGGATTAAACACATCAATCGGACGGTTACGCCCAATTCGCCTATAAAATGAGGCGTTCTTCGATTTTTGTAAGACATTCTTGAAGGATTTCGCTTAATCGACCTATCTACACGTATCTATCCTTGAATCTCTCACTTTTAATCTCTTCTATACTCGATTCCGCGTCCACGGAGTGATTAAAAGTGAGATTTTGTCGATCGATCAAGGAGAATTTGTCTCTTGAACACCGATGTTCACGTTCGAATTCGCGGAATGAATAGCCGTTGATCCGGTGATCAATTGGATTGATTCGATCATTATCTCGGTTTAGAAATCATGTTTTCCCTCTAATCTATCGTCATGTATCATCAATTTGTAATTTGGGATAGCAATTTAGTTTAATTTCGTTTTTAATTTCGGTTTATGTTCTTCCGATTTTTGGAAATTTCATCCCACTTCGCTCTTTGATTTCTCCGCGATTACTAATCCAAATTGAGTGATTTTTGATTCTGTGGATACATCTTTGAGTTATCTTTCTAATTATATCATTTTCCCTAATTTCACACCTCAATTCATCGTCTAACTTGATCAATTTCTAAAAGATCTCTCAAAAATACCTTCATTCCCTGTGGATTCGACCCTTATTTACCATTATACCCCTCTATTTGTTATTATATCCTTAAATTGGTAAATTCGGTATTATTTTTGACACGAGACCGTGTGAAATCGACGAACTCGCGGTTTTGTCTTGTCAGCGTTGACTACGTATAAGCCAAGCTGTGCTAGCCCCATCTACGTCTATGCCCAGGCAACATGTGCCACACTAGGCCACTTGCAAGTCATGACAAAATTACCTCCTTTCTATCACTTTAATCACTTGTAGGCCGTATAGAATTTGCCTCACTTGTCGATCTCTAATAACATGTATTTGTACACATTAATTTATTAATCTTTGATGATTTTGAGGCATAATTAATTTCACTATTATACATATTATCATGTCTTGATGAAATTTTTGCATTCATCATATCACATTGTTCATAAGCCAAATTTCTACTAAATTGTGGTTAACTTCATGCATATTGGATGTTTAATCTTTTTTAAGGTTCAAAAATGATAAATTTATCATGTTTTTATGAGTCTCTTGATCACAGGAGTGAATGAAAAATGATAAGGATGAAGATAAAAGAAGAGCACAAGTAATTTCTAATAAAAATTTTATCTACTTTATTGTTTTTATTTCAAGTGAAATGATGAAAAAGAAGATAAAATGAGGATCAAAATGACAAAAATTTCATTTAAAAAGGATTTTAATAAAAAATATATGAATATTTTAAGTTTAAGGGATTTTTCTATAATTTTTCCTATTGTTTCCATTTTTCTATTTTTTCTGCTTTTATATATTTTTATAGAATTTTCTTGAATTTTTTTATAAAAAATCAATTTATTTGAAATTTTTAAGGATTTTTTAAGAATTTTTAAATCAAAAAATCAATTTTATTTGTGTGTGTTGAGGTGGCACACGAATATGGCAGCATGTGCCCATGGCATGAAGAGGTGGCACCACATGGCGCTCAATCAACATCTGCATGGCTCCACTAAGAGGAGTATTAATGTTTAATCATTTTTAGACGTTACTAGTGTTTAATGGGCTACCTTATTTAAAGTAAAAAAGAATTTCTATTCATCCAATGTGGGTCTAAATTTCTTTTATCACGCGAACATGTGGCCCATTGTTGGTTGCGAGATCTAGCGGCCAAGTATACCAAATCAACTCTTTATGTGCACACCATAAGGCTCCATTTGGTGCATTGGATTGTGGAGGATAGGATGGAAGGCTCAGATTAATCCCAATTTACCTCTTTATCACAACAAATCGTGAATCAAAATGTGGTGCAATCTTATACATTTTGCACTTAATAAAGATGATCTAGTGGCTAATATAACTCTCTCTTTCTCTCTCCTTACGGAAAATTAAAAGCTAACACATGGTGCAATCTGGTGGCTTTCAACCTTGATCAACATTAAATCTAACAGTTGAGATCAAATCAATCAATCTTTAAGGAAAATTGAATTTTTAGAATTGCTCGAAATTGAAATCATAATCCCAATAGAGTTAGGGGCTAAAATTTTGTGGGCATGATTGTCATTTCATAATCTGTCTCCACAATGGCTGATTTAAGTTATGGGGAGAAAAAATGGGTTTTTTTAATGCTTCATTGGTGTTTTTTAAGATTGGCTAGCAAGAGGAAAGAGAGCACCAATTGATCTTTCTTTATATATCAAACATATTTTTTAATGAATTTTTTCTCTTTTCTATTCATTCCTCGTGTTGAAGATAAGTCGCCAAGTCCAGGCAAGATGTAGGGGCTCTTGAATGAGTGATTGAACACAAACTAAAGCGAGTTTTTGATCACGAACCTTTAGATTAGGTTTTATTCATTTCAATTTCTTCCATTTTCTCAATTATTTGCATCCATATTTTCACAATTTCAATCCTAAATCATTATTCCACTGTCTGATCAAGAATTTTTTTATCTTCGAAAGGAGATTAGAAGTGTTTGATCAGATTATCACATCTTTGTATACGTCTCCCTTCTTTCCATCAATCATTTCTGCTTTCTTAATATAAAAAAATACCAAAATTATTCCTTCATTTCAATCGTTTAAATGTCCTCCTTGGGGATTCAACCTCAACTTGTCATTATTCTAAATTAAAATTTGAAGAGCTGAGTATAATTTTTTATACATGAACTTATATTCTCAATGATCATGATTTTATGCTTATCCACCTCTTGATGTTGTACTGGCCACTTACAAACCATGTCATGCCAACGCCTTTTACTATTGTGCACTTGTAAGTCGCACCATGCCAACCCTTACTAGTGTCTTCATACACTTTTTCTAGTGCCTCCATGCGCCCTTACTAGTGTCTCAGTACACCCTTTTCTAGAACCTCAATGTACCCTCTGACGAAGTGAGATTGTGAGGTCGTTGAAAACACACATTCACGTGTCAAAAAAATTTCCAAACTCACTGATTTTATTATTTAATTTTGGATTAATTGGGATAATGGTGAGTAAGGGTCAAATCCATGGAGAATTAGGGAAATTTTTTAATATCTTTGAAATATAATCAAATAAGAATGATGAATTGTAGTGAGAAATTAGGGAAATTAGTATTTTTAGCAAGAATATCCTAAGAAAAATTTATGAAATAAAAAATCACGCAATTTGGATTAGTATTCGTCAAGAAATCAAGGAGCAAAATAAAGAGATAAAATTTGATCGCAAAGAGAGAGAAGATAACTAAAATTTATAAAATTAAACTCTTCTAAGCTTAAAAAGTAAAATATGATGTTATATGAAGAAAGATTTAGAAGAAAATGCGTAATCTAACCCATAATCACCCTTAAAATGATCCAATTAATTTCCGGATCAAGGCTTTTCATTCCTTGTTACGAAAAATAAAAATTCAAAGTCAAGCGAAAAATTCTGACTTCTCTTTCAACAAAATCTTGATTTCAAATATTCCTTGGATGTAAAATGAGTCTAGAAGGGGAAGAAAACAAGAGAATCAATAATTTCACTATCCTAAATGTTAGATCAATCAAAAATCCGTTAATGCATACAGAGTTTGAAGAGAAAGATATTATAACATTTTGAAATTGGGTGTGACAGTCAGAAGTTCTCCTTGATGAGATTAATAGTTGACGAGACGAGACCGCGAGGTCGTCGATTTCACACGGTCTTGTGTCAAAAATAATTCCAAACTTACCAATTTTAGGAAATTCACTCGAATTGAGGGGTATAATGGTAAATATGGGTCGAATCCACAGGGAATTAAGGAATTTCTTGACGTAATCTTCAAATTTGATCAAATCGGACAAGAAATTGATGGTAGAAATTGGGGAAAATGGTTTTAAGAAAGTAGACTTCAAATCGATTCCACGGAATCAAAAATCGTCCAATTTGGACTTGATTTCGCGGAGAAATCAAGATTCGAAGTGGAGAGGAATTTCCGGTGATCGAAATCGCGATTTTGAGTGAAATTTTATGAAATTGAAAGCTAAATCCTAATCTAAACGATAATTAAACACAATAGGAGGGTAAATTAGGAAAAACCGCTCCCACTAACTCCAATTAGCGACCGAAATGAGGTGATTAAACTGATTAATCACCAAGAAAACGAAGAACGCGAAGAGGATGTTCAAGCTGCGATTTCCTCCGATTTACGCCGCCAAATCTCAATTTCAAAGGCTCCATGTAAGGTTCTCCAAAACCGTACCGGACAACCGAAAACCGAACCGAACCGACACCGGCGGTGGCAAAAAAAAGTCAAACCGAATGCTTCGGTTCGGTTTCGGTTTTCGCTTCCGGTGTCACCGGAAGCTTTCGGTTTCACGCGCGAGATAGAATTTAATGCAGGAAAGTAATTTAACGCAGCGGGGAGAGAGGGAGGGAGAGGGAGAGAGAGGCGAGGGAGGGCAGAAGAAAGACAGAGGGAGGTAGGGAGGGCAGGAGAGAGACTGAGGGAGGGAGGCGAGAGAGAGAGGGAGTGAGGTGGGAGAGAGGGAGGCGAGAGAGAGAGGGAGTGAGGCGGGAGAGAGGGAGGCGAGAGAGAGAGGGAGTGAGGTGGGAGAGAGGGAGGGAGGGCGGAGAGAGGGAGGGTGGGAGAGAGGGAGGGAGGGCGGGGAGAGAGAGGGAGGGAGGGAGAGGTAGGGAGGGCGGGAGAGAGACGAGAGGGAGGTAGGGTGAGGGAGAGAGAGATCGAGGGAGGGCGGGAGAGAGAGAGGGAGGGAGACGAGAGTGAGGGAGGGTGAGGGAGAGAGGGAGACGAGAGTGAGGGAGAGAGAGGGAGGGCGGGCGGGAGAGGGAGACGAGAGTGAGGGAGAGAGAGGGAGGGCGGGCGAGAGAGGGAGGGCGGGAGCGCGGGAGAGAGAGAGGTGATAAGTCTGAAACACTAAACTCGATACGTCGTTGTATTTATGTTCAGTCTTAATCAATAAATTGTATATAACAAATTTTCCCTTAACAATTGCAAATATAAGATATATGTGGCTTAGTACGGGGTCGAATCCAAGGGAGGTTGTGACAATAATCTTCCTCTTTTATATATGTGTATATTCAAAACAGAATCTATATTTTGTTAACAAATGCAGAGCAAAAAGAAAATTATACGAAAAGAGTTGCAATTCTCCTCCTTTTCACTTCAATGAATTCCAAGCAAATTATATTGAAAAGGAAGTGAATTGCAAGTCAGTTATCTGCGATGAATTGCAAATGTATAAAAAGAAAACAAACAAGATGCGAATATTTCGGTTTTAATATTCTGAATTCACTTTCATTGTGTGATTTTCCCCCTTTTTTAAAGATTTTTTATCAAACTACTGCTATTATCTTTTAGTACTAAGACGTATTAAGAGGATTTAATTTTCTATTCTCTCCATTTCAGAGATATTCTCTGTCTATATATAACTCTTTGTCTTTATTTTTCTATTTTTTTAAAAGTGTATTTACTTGATTTAGGAATTAGTTTTGGCAAATCAGATTAACGAAGAGAAGAATTTCTCTATTTATTTATATGTATGTATGTCCTCACTTAGATTTTTTTAACTGCAGATTTGTCAAACAGAAAGAAAAGAAGGTAAAAGAAATGATGAAAGGGAAAGAAAAGAGAAGATTAAGGTGAAGAAAGATAAAAGAAAGAAGGGAAAGTATAGAAATCGGTATGATATTTGTATACGTGAGTTTCCTCACTGAGATTAAGACTGCGGAATTGTGGAACAGCAGAGAGATGCACAGAGATGCTGACTGACACGGAATCAACAGAGAATGACAAATAATACCTCAAACGATCACAATCCCCGAAAAATATTAAGAAAGAAAGATTCAATTAAAGAAATAGAGTAAATTGATCTCACGGTCTAATCTAACTGACGACCTAAAACAGATTACTAAAAAAAAACTTACACACAATCAACATAACAAAAGAATACGATTGAGGAATCATTCTATTCAGAAAAACTGAATTAAAAAAAAAAAAAAAAAAATGAAAGAACAAACTAAAGAAATCGTCGTAACCAAATCTATTCACGCGAACAAGAATGCGTGAATAGAAAACAAGAACTGAAAACAATTTCGATGTATTCTAACCGAAAAATGGCTCTTCTTCCCCGATGTGTCCTCCTGGCCGAAATTCTTCGGGCGGGAAATCAAGAACGAAGTTTCGCTCCTTTTCTCCCCCTTTTAACCTAGCTGATTCGCGTTTTTGAAGATATGCGAATCAGTTAGGAAACTGATATTCATCGCCTTGCACCATTCCCCTGCGTCGCTTCAACTAGATTAGTCGATGTCTTCTTCTGATTGGTAACGCTTCTTCACCGTGAAAAGCAGCGAACTTCTCTCCTTTGATGGATTTTTCGTACGTGACGCTTTACACGCAGCAGCATACCTTCGTTCCTCATTGGTTGATGAACTCTGCATATAATTCCTGCCCATGATGCTAATAGCCCTATTAGAACTGACGAGCCCAATAAGGGCTTAGTTACAATCAACATAAACTAAAAAAATTAGATCACAGAATTTTAAAAAAACTTCATTCAAAGAAATAAGCGATAAGAAGAGCTTAATGTTGATTATAGATTGCTTTTTAGAGGATTTCTCAGCTGAATTCACAAATTGTTCATCTTTGTAAAATAATATGATAATATGCAAAAGGTGAGTGATTTTAGCCCCTACACTTGAATTATTGTAAAGATAAGCATCCTAATTTGCAATCTTTTTGCATGTTATCAAGAGGGAGGGAGACGAGAGTGAGGGAGGGTGAGGGAGAGAGAGGAGGACGGGCGGGAGAGAGGGAGGGAGGGAGGGAGCGCGGGAGAGGGAGACGAGGAGTGAGGGAGAGAGAGGGAGGGCGGGCGGGAGAGGGAGAGGGAGACGAGAGTGAGGGAGAGAGAGGGAGGGCGGGCGGGAGAGGGAGAGAGGGAGACGAGAGTGAGGGAGGGAGGGAGCGCGGGAGAGGGAGAGATAGAGAGGGAGGGAGGGAGAGGAGAGTGAGGGAGGGCGGGAGAGAGAGGGAGGGAGGGAGAGAGAGAGAGGGAGGGAGAGAGGGAGGGAGGGAGAGACAGAGTGAGGGAGGGAGGAAGAGAGAGGGAGGGAGGAAAAGAGAGTGAGAGATGGAGGGAGGGAGAGAGAAAGATAGAGAGAGGGTGGAGAGAGAAAGATAGAGAGAGGGTAGAGAGAGAAAGATAGAGAGAGGGTCTAGATAGAAAGATAGAGAGAGATAGATAATTTTGACATTTAAACTTTTGAGAGATGATTATTTAACACTAAATTGTTTCTATTATTTTCTAAAATATTTTTAAAAGTTGAAATTTATAAATTTATGATTTTTATTTTTAATTATTGTTATATTGTATATTTCTTGTTGAGAAGTGTTAATCTACTATAATTTGTTTGTTAAACATATATTTTTATATTTACATATTATGGAGTCATAAAAATTTTATACAATTTATTTTCTTTTCAAATGACAAATTACCGAAAGTATAGGTTTCACCGAACCGACACCGGACAATACCGACACCGACACCGAACCGAAGTTAGGTATAGGTTTAGGTTTTCACAAAAAACCGGTACCGACACCGGAACCGGAGAACCTTAGCTCCATGGGTGCGGAAATGGGTGTAGAACACGATGGAATCAAGAGATTCGAGAAGATTGGTGTCTAAACAGATCAATTTGGATTGATTTCAACTCGGATGCTTACAAAACGTGAAGAACTAGTCTTTTTATAGGAGGGTTGATCGTAACCGTCCGATCGAAATGATCGACGGTTACGATAAACGGTCCACGATGGACTGTTTTCCAAAATGTCGCGATCGTCGGATTGAAGATGGATGGTCCAGATGCTCCTTGATTTTGCGTTTTAAAACGCATTCGATCGCGTTCGTTGGATCATGATCGGGCGGTCCAGAGGCGATCCACGCCGTTTCATCTGGACCGTTATAACCCATCTCAATTTGACACGTGCTCTGATCGCGATCCGGTGGTCCACGCTCCACGCGATCGACGCGCGTCAATCGATCGCCCGCCAAATCCGACGTTCAGCACGCGTCCACGTCACCTGCGTTTAATAAAAACCAGTGATTTAGTCCCACACCGAAAAAGAAAGAGAATATCGTCGGGTATATAATACCCGACGATTATAAGGGTCGATTACCCCTTCCCATATATTTATATAAGATATAAATATATGCGCCACGTAGGCGCTGCGCGGGTCCGCGTGGCGCTGCCACTTGGCCCCGAGTGCCACGTCGCATCCACGCGGGCCCCGCGCCCATTTTTTTATTTTTTTATTTATTAAAAAAGGGTTTAAAAATCGAAAATAAAATAAGAAAAATATTTTAAAAATCCAGAAAAATTCCCTAAATTGTAAAAATCATATCTTTTAATATATAACTCCAAATTAATCCAAATTTCTTTCATTTGATCCAAAATTTAATTATCTATTATTCTAAAAAGTCAGATTTAATAAATAATAAGAGTTAAAATTATTATTTCAAAAATACATTCATTTATTAAGATTTTAAACTTTAGAAAATAAGATGAATGTTTATAAAAATTGTTTCTCTTATTATTTTACCTTTAAAAACAATTATAATCTCAAGAAAAATATGGGTTATCAAATTATTAAACTCTAATTTATCAAAATTAACCCTAAATTAAAGTATTTTGAGATTATAATGACTTTTTAAGAGAACAATAGAAAAATACATATAAGTACGATAACATGCATGGAAATAAAATCATTTATACTTAAATATGCATCAAAAATCATGTTTTATGATGTAAATATAGCATGTTTTCAATAGTCAAGAAGGAATTTGAAGAGGCAAATTGTTATGGTTAAGTTTGACAAGACAAGACCGCGAGGTCATCAATTGCACGCGATCTCGTGTCAAAAATAATTCCAAACTTACCAATTTGATGAAAATATCTTGAATTGAGGGGTATAATGGTAAATAAGGGTCGAATCCACAGGGAATTAGGAAATTTATGATGATCTCTTCGAATTTGATCAAATCGGACGATGAATTGATGGTAGAAATTGGGGAAAATGGTAGATTCCACATAATAAAAAATCATTGAATTTGACTTTGATTTCGCGGAGAAATTGAAGATCGAAGTGAGGTGATTTTTCCGAAACTGAAAATCGCAAAATTAACAAAAATAAAACGAAATTAAGATGAAATTCCTAATCTAAACGAAAATTAAACATGAATAGACGAAAGATTAGTAAAAATTTCTTCTACTAACCCAAGATTACAATCAGATTAACCCAATTAATCGCCGGATCAAGGCTTTTAATAAGAAAATCTGAAAAATCATGATCGTGGAGTTCAAGCGTCGATTTCTCCTTTGTCTTTCGCCCAAATCTTGATCTTAAGCACTCTGAGGATGTGGAATTGAGTGTAGAAGAGGTTAGGATCAAGAGATTCAAGAGGGTTGGTGTCTAAACAGATCAATTGTATTGATTTGCTCTCGAATGGTTTACAAATCGGAAGAACATATCTATTTATAGTGTATTTGGGCGTAACCGTCCGATCGATTAATCGGACGGTTCTGATGAAACGATTCATCATGAACTGTTATGATTAAATCGCTGTCGTCCGATCATTGATGGAGCACTCAAATGATGCCACGTTGATATGCGTTATAAAAACGCATCGAAACCGCGCCGTTGGATCGCGATCCGACGCTCCTGATGCGTTTCCCTGTGTTTTAATGTCAACCGTTATAACTCCTTGATGGACGGTCGCGATCATTTCACTTAAGTCCCAATTAAGGCACGTGGTTGATTTGTGATCCGGTGGACTTCGAATCCATCGCATCAACGCGCGATAATCCATGCGCGCTCGATCCAACGCATCGCATTAATCCACATCGCCTGAAATTAAAAAGAAGAGTGGAACATAGTCCCACATGGTAAAAATAAAATGGACTCGCCGGGTTTATAATGTGGAGCGGATATGACGGTTAGCTTAAATCCGACTAACGGATGCTTATATGTACTATAACCCTATATTACGAGTAAATATAAATATGCACACGTGTCACCTCCGCGCCACGCAGGCGTTTGCATGGGTTCACGTGGCTCTGTCTCGTGGCCTTGCGTGCCACGTTGCATCCACGTGGGTCCCGCGCGATTAATAAACCCCTTTTTAGATATTTTTTAATTGTTTTAATAGATTTAAAATCGAAAATATAGTTAAATAAATTCATAAAAATTTAGAAAAATCCCTAAAAATTAGAAAATTCATAACTTTCAAAATATAACTCCAAATTAATCCAAATTTCTTTCATTTGATCCGAAATTTAATTATCTATCATTCTAAAAAGTCAAAATTTATAAATAATAAGAGGTTTAATTTCTATTTCAAAAATGCATTTAGTTCTTAAAGATTTTAACTTTAGAAAATTAAATAAATGTTTATAAAATGATTTCTCTCATTATTTTAACTTTAAAAACACTTATAATCTCAAGTAAAGATGGGCTATAAAATTATTTATCTTTAATTCATTATATTTAACCCTAATTTAAAGTATTTTGAGATTATAATGACTTTTTCATGGAATGATAGCTAAAGACTCATAAATATGATAACATGCATAGAAATGAAATCATTTATGCCTTAATATGCATCAATAATCATGTATTATCATGTCTAATTAGCATGTTATCAAAGTTGCAACCCTTGGATCTTCATCTGAGCATCAAAGTTGTGCCACGTATCTACATGAAGAGAGAGCATCGCCTAATCTTGTGCATCCGGTCATGATTCAACGTTTCAAATCTAATATGAGCACTTCAAATCCTGGCCATTAAAACTCCTCAAATGAACATGTAAGATTTATCCGTTAGTTAAAATGAATTGTTATCCAGTAATATGTTGCCACTTACCCCCTTCACTTAAGCGAAAGTGAAAGGCTAAGTTTACATTTTTTTTCTTTCGCACCGACTCGACGCTTTTGAGCACGCCACATCACATGCGTAAGAGAAGTAGAAACATTGTCCCACAATTGAAAATTTTTAGGAATTTTCACAATAAATAGAAAAGCGGACTTAGTGCTTAGCTAATACCCTTAAAGGGCGCCTAACCATAAATGATGTCCACACGCGTGCGCCACGTGACACACACGTACACCGCCACATGGCGGCACGCAAGCACACATGTCACATAATCATCATATTAATGCATGTGTAAAAAAAGCATTTTTAAATGTTTTATATTAAAATGATTTCATGATAAATTCAAAAAAATTATATAAAAATCCCTAAAAATTAGAAAATTCATAACTTTCAAGATATAACTCCTTTTTAATCCACATATTTTTTTTGATCATAAACTAAATAATATATCATTCTATAAATTTAAAATATAAGAAATAAAAAAAGAATAAATTTTTATCTTAAAAATACACTTATTTTCTTTGGAAAATAAAACTAAAAAAATAAATGAGTTTGTATAAAAATATATTCTCTTCTTATTTGCAATTAAAAATTAATTAATTATAATATCAAATATAAAGTGGGAATAATCTACTCTACAATTTTAACCTTTTAATTATGCTTGATTATCCCTCTAAAATAATGTATTTTGATATTATAATTTAAATTGGATAGAATGATGAATATGTTCTCAAAGTATGATGATATGCATAGAAATGGAATGTTTTACTCCTTAATTTGCACTAATAATCATGTGAATAACAGTATAGGTTGCATGTTATCACCCTTCCAAGCCCTTCTAGGCTCCCTTATTAATGATTGTGTGCGCCATTGCTAGTGCTTGCAAGTGCCACTATCTATGCCCTTGCTAGTGACTGTAAGTGCCCATTTAGTGCCTTCAAGCACCTTTGCCAACACTTGAAATTTGTATTTCTATGAATGTTTAAGAGAAGAAATTGGATTGGTATAATCCATGGTTTAATCTTATATGCATAATTAAGTAGTCCAAATTTTGGGAAGAACCACGATTCCATATTGGATATAGGACAATAGAGCCTTTCTTTATTAATCATTGGTGCCCATACTCTTTTTGGCTAGCTGGTCATGGGCAAGATTCAGCTTGAGGGGGAGTGTGAGAGGATATTCATTATATGGCAGCCATTGAGGGCCTTTCCCTCTAGAGTTCTCTTCTTCATCTTTATCTCTTCTATATAAACCAATGTAGTCTACCTTCTCTATTAATGCAATACATTCTTATTTTCCACAAATAAAATTTCATTTCAATTTCTATAGATGAGAGATCAAAGTGTGATTGGCTTAAAGATCGCATAATATCCATTATTAAGTTGTATTGCATCAGGGTAAATCATAATGTCCACATTTATGGAGTAAACCATGCTCCTAATTCTTAACTTCCTTGGTGGAGTTTACTTTACAAATTCCTCCATGGAGAAATTGGTCATACACATGGATCCCTCAATTATTACCTCGCTAGTGATAGACACCAAGTCCTCTTCAAGGTCCCTTGGTTTGTCTAACTTGTGTATTAGAATTATTTTGAGCTAATTTTCTCACTCATGTTACAAAGCATATTTTTCATCACAATAAAAACAAAGGCCTTTATCTTTTCAAACTCATCATTATCTATTTATGAAGAAAATTTGTTTCTAGGTCATGGACATTTGCACATTTGTTTGTGTAGCAATGCAGTAAGTGGAATTGGGAGGTAATTATTATAAGCTACCTTGATTTGTTTTAAGACTGATGTTGAATGTTGGGTATTTTGATGAGCCATTCTTAAATGCATTTTCATCAACATCTACCAATTCTAATATATAATTCAAATGAATTTACTACATGTTATCTTGTTTTCTAATATTTTTGCATTCATCCTATTATAGTCATATTGCTCCTTTTGCATGAATTGGAGGTTGAAATTTTAGAATTTGCATGTTTAACCTTGATCAAAGTCAAACAACATTCTATGAATCATATTTTCTTAATCTTATACTATTTCAAGGTTTCAGTAGAGAAAATTACAAACAATGCCAATAAGAGAATGCTGATTAAATATATAATTTATAAAATAAAGTGTCACATTTGGAATGATTATAATTCCTTTCCTTTCATATTTAAATTTATAGGATGAATAAAATGAAAGAAGTTTGGAAATGAAAAAAATTGGTAAAAATTTCATCCCAATTGAACTCATGGACAAAAAGTTTGTGTTTTAAATTTTAGGAAAATTTCACATGTTTTTGAATTTTTACAGAATTTATTTAATTTTTTATGATTTTAAATTCATTATTAAAGGGTATTCGTTTAAAAAAAATCAACTCTTGTGAGAACGTGGCAATGACACCACGGGGTGACACTCCACCTAGCCAGCTGGCTAAGGACAAGAGGCACACAATTTATGTGGCACATGCACATCATGCTACGTGTCACCCACACATTATGCACGGGGGCAGCTACGTGGATCCAAGGTGATGCCCATGCCCTCAAGTGGAGCTTGTGTGGCCCATAGAGGACCCCATGCATTGCGCTCGATTGTTCAAGTTGACAAGAGGATTAGGTTCCCAAAAGGGCTTTTCAATTTGACTAAATCCCCTTAAGTTATATATCAATGAGTAATTAAATGTTTTCACATGTGAGGCTAAAGATCTCTCCTTGTACATGGAGCTTCGATCGAGAAAAAGTATAAATTGGGTTAATGATACTAGGGATTGTGGTGTACTATGATTTGTCAAAGCTTTATTTATGAGAAGAAACATGGTATGTAGCAGCATCTCAAATATTCATCCAAGCCATATAATCTTAGCCACCGATTTTCTCTTAAATAGGAGAGGGTCATGGCAAAAGGCAATTGGATGTTGTTTTGGTGAATGGCATAGCGATGTGGAAAAATCTTTTGTGTAAAACCATTTGATTTTTTAAAGGAATGGTTGAAACTACTCCACCACCCAATCTCTCTCTCTCCTCCTTCATCGATAAATGTTGTGATTTGGGCACTTCACACCTAGGTCCAGTGGTACCCATACTCTCTCTCTCTCTCTCTCTCTCTCTCTGATTTCTTACATGGGGGTCATGGGGCTCAATATGGAAATTGTGCCCCCTCCCCTCCCATTAAAGGGTGATATGACAGCCTAAAATGTCATGATTGGCCTACCAAACCCAATTCCTTTTTTTGGTCCTATGATCACTTATCAGAATAAATTTTTAGAAGCTTCTTGATCTTTATTGAAGTTTTGATAATCCATGGCAACTCTTGATGAGATCTGGAATGAAAAACCCTTTGAATTGGATCAAATAAACCCTAGGATCATAATAATTGAGTAAGAGTTGTTGTTTTAATTTTTTTTTTTAGGCTTTTGAGAAGTTTTGACAAAAAACCTTTATTCCAGCAAGAATTGGAGAGATTGTTCACATCCATTGTCTACAAAGAGAGCCTTCTTTGATCTATGCAAGATTAGGTTCCATTATGTGGTTTAGCTGCACAATTAGGATCATTTTTTTTATTTTCTCTAAATTTTATCATATATTACAAAGTTCTTGGGTTGATTCAAACACTTTTCAGCTCAATGAAACTGATTTTTTGTCCTCTTTCCAATACTCCATTTATTTTTTTATCTCATCGACACAATTCATCCTCCAAATTTCTTGAATTGCTCTGCACATTCTTAATTTACAATTTTCATGCACAATTTCTTGTGGACTCGACTCTTCTTTGATGCTTTACTTGATTTTATCACTGTTTTCGGAATTTTGATTAAGTTTTTATTCGTAATTTTGAGCTTAAACAGATTTTTTTCAATGATTGCATGATTTATGCTCATCTTGGGGGGGGGGGGGGTAAATGATGCACTACATATGATTCATTTTCAAGACTAAAGATGAAGACTGGGCAATTAAAAACTGATTGTAAGTTGAAATGTGGAATGTTAATTGACTATTAATGATTTCTTGTCTAGCTAGAAGAGTCCTCTTAAAATATTCTAGTTTTGTATAAGATAATTTTTATATCTTTCAATGGGAATAGAAAAAAAAGAGGTGTGCATGAAGAAGTAGACCGTTGTCTCGATAAGAATGTAATAATGCTCTTTAAGTCATTGAGTTCAATCACCACTTGGAATGCCAGCCAATTTAACAACTGCTTTGTTAAGGGCTGCCCAAGGGATCTATTGAGCACATCCATTTCACCTTGTGAAATACTGCCTATATGTTTAATATGGCTTCATTTTCTTGTTCCTGATGTTTACCTAGCCTTAGGAGGTTCATCAACATAATTTGACAAGGATTTGTGGGTTTTTTCCCTTCAAGTAGTCTTGCTCTCACAACTTAGGAGGCAAGTGTAGAAGAGGTGCTAATGGCCACTCAAATTAAAAAAAAAGTAGGAAAACATTGAGGTGCTATGTGAAATACTCAGTAACCTTCAATCATTGGATCACTCATCGAGTGTCATGGCAAAATTCATGCTAACGAGTGAATCACAAGTAGTCTTCTACGATAGAGACAATCAACATCATTTACATTCTAGGTACACAACGGACCCTTGAAAATCTTCATTTGAAATGGAGTTGAGGCGAGAATATCTCTCTACATGCCTTAGCCATGCATTGGGGTTGTTCTAACAAAATGTGTATGACAGATAAAGGCGACTCACCTTTCTTTGTAGCATATGATGTGTCAAGCATGGTGAATTGATTCTTGACAACTTGTGCGGGGGCAGCGGATGGAGTGCTTGTTCTTCAATTGCCACCCAAGGCGTTTGTTGGTGATGGATATGATGAAATGCATTTGCGCGGTCATTGAATATACACAAATTTGTGTCAAAATAAATACCAAAATTACTAATTTAAAAGACTAATCACGAATTGAATAGCATAGTAGTGAATAAGGGTCGAATCCACAGAGAATGAAAAGATTTTTTAGATATCTTTTGAAATTCGATCAAATCGGACAATGAATTCAGGTGAAAATTAAGGATTTTGATAGATTTAGAAAGAGAAATCAAAGATGAATCCATGGAATAAAAAATCACTCAATTTGGATCAAGATTTTGGGAGAAATCAAAGAGCGAATTAGGTAGAAATTTTTGGACGCGAAGAGAGAGAAATTCGAAAGAAAATCTAAAATTATCTAAATCTATGATTCTAAATTACAATCTAATGATACAAGGATGAAAGATTAGAAGGAAAACACATAATCTAACCCGAGTTAGTGATCGAAATGATCTAATTGATCGCCAGATCAAAGGCTTTTCTTTTTGTGATTTCAAAGATGATCGTCAGCGTTGAAGAGGCGAATTCTCCCTATTCTTTTGATGAAATCTCACTTCCAACCACTCGGTTGACACGAAAATGAGTCTAGAAGCGATTGGAGACAAGAGATTCAAGGATGGCAGTGACTAGATAGTTTGATTACTCGAAAACATCCAAGAATGATTTAGAATGGCAAAGAACGTCTCAATTTATAGAAAATGTGGGCATAACTGTCGGATGGAGCGTTTAATCTTCGATCAATGGCTATGATGAAACACAGAGATGCAAATCATTACAGTAAAGTCATGGCCATCGCATCAGAGATGGACCGCCCAGATTTCGCCATGTCGCGCGTGAAGAAGAAACACATGAAACACCATTAGTATGTTCTTGATCTAATACTCCATATACGTTTTCATCGATTTTAATCTCAGCCGTTATAAATCTTTTGATGAATGACTGATATTAAATCATTTTTAAAATGATTTTCCAATTAGTAGAAATTTTCCACGTACCCCTCTCTCCCCGCGCCTTAACTGACGATCGATGATTGCGATTTAATCTCGCGATCAAACGCTCCACACGCTGCCACATCACATGCGCACATCAAAACATACAAATATTCCCACATGATAAAAATTTAGTTAAATGTGTGTGTATATAAGTAATACACAAATAAGGAGTTAGAAAAAAATCCTTAAAAGGGTGCTTTCTCCTTATTCACACACACATGTGCGCACATGCGCACACACGCACAAGCGCGCACACATACACGTGTGTGACACGTGGTAGTCTCATATGTCGCTATGTGGCACCTCCATTTTTGTCCACGCCATGTCAGTTGCTACGTCAACACGCAATATAAAATTAATTTTTTTATTCTTTTAATTCAAAATAAATTAAATTAAATTCATAAAAAAACAAAAAATCTTAAAAAATCCCTAAAAATTAGAAAATTTATAACGTTCAAAATATAACTCCAAATTAATATAAATTTATTTTTTTAGATCACAAATTAATTATCTATCATTCTAAAAAGTCAAATTATTCAAATAACAAGGTAATAAATTTTTCTTTCAAAAATACACTCATTTCTCTTAGAAATTAAAACTTAGAAAAATAAGTGAGTATAGAAAAAGTATTTTCTCTTCTTATTTAACATTAAAACTCAATTATAATCTCAAATATAGATTGGAATAATCTACTATAAAATATATTCTTAAAAAAGCATAATTATTCCTAAAATAGTGTATTTTGAGATTATTACTTAAAATTACATAAAATGATAGATATGCACTCAAAGTATGATAACATGCATAAAAATGGAATGTTTTATGCTTAAATTTGTATTAATATTTATATAATTGCATGTTAAGATTGTATGTTATCAGGATATTTGATGGATATTATATGACCTATAAGCTAATCACACTTCCATGTATCTAGTTTATGTTCATTGAAATGAAATTTATTCAGTGTCATTCTTGTGTGATGTTTGTAATGAAGTCCATGAGCATATGAAATAATTGAGTGAATTATGATGAGATAATGTTGGGTTTTGAAGTCGATAAACTTTCTAAATTTCGATTAAAACATCGAATGTAGCGGAATACATTGAAACGGATATTCAAAACATTGAGGCACCAATAATAGATAATCCTATCATTGAATATGTATGAGAAAATATACTTATAAGGTTCAATTGAAGGAGTTCTTGAAGCTATTCAAGTGTCTAGCCTCTAGCGGTATTCACATGATCTTTGGATGGTTGGATCTTCTCTGCAAAGCCCTTCACCAAGAGAGAAAGAGAAGAAATGAGAGAAATATCCTAAGGCTTGCATGGGCACCTTCAAATGTGGTCATTCTCCTCTCCCCATATTTATACACATTTGGTATGTGGATTTTGATAGAACTTCAAGTATGCATCATGATTCATCAGAATAATCAGATTCATAAAATAGAATTAAACTCGTACCTGGATTCACCAGATTAATCTTCATCGAAGTACATTACTGAAGTGGAGAATAACCTTCTTAAATATCCTCGATGTAACCTCCTGATCTCTAGAGGAAATAGTTATGAAGGAAATAGTTTATGGCGGACAGCTGTCTTTAAGTATACTATGAAAAACTCCATGATATTAGTTCCGCTTTTAAAGTATTCCTCCATAGTCTTTTTAAGAGCATACTACTCACATGGACCAAACACCTCATGAGAATATATAATTTTAGTGGGAGCTTTTTTTTTACCACTCATAAATAGATAGTCTTGAAAAAAGTAAACACTCAACTCTTTCCACTCTAAACACTTCAAATAATCTGCATGCAAAATTGGGAGTGCTAATCGGAAAAGGTAGATGTATTAATGGGATTTTGTGTAATTTTCATGTTATATATCCATACTCAATCCATTTCATGCGTAGGATTGTTATATAGTGTAATTTTCATGCTCAATGGGATGAAGGTTCCATTGGTTCTAGATCGATTCAATGATGGAGAAGATGGCTTGGAGATTTCTTGAGATGATAGCACAGTTTTGAGCTCATTTAGTCATGATGCATAAGATCATGTAGATCCATCTTATCCTCCCTTATTCGTCATGATAAGGGGGAGAGAATATAGACCAGTAAGATCATGTAGAATATCGACCAGTAAGATCATTTAGTCATGATATTTATAGTCCATCTTATCCTCCCTTATTCGTAGAGAAAGCATCACTCTTCCTCGGCAAATGGAACTCCTCGCGGCTCCTAATCTTTCTTCCACTCGTCCGCCCCACCAAGCGCTCCGCAAAAACCCTCAGATTTAAAATTTCCGACTCTTCGCTGCCCTGAATCAAAATTCGACGAGACATTTTTGGTGATCCGCTATTGAGGAATTTTCTCAAGCTCCAGGTTCCTCTCTCTATGATGTCAGTAACGTGCTTTCCACTCTCTTCGATTGCATCGAAACCGAGCAGATCTCCGATAAGATCAGCGTGGAGTCGGTCTAGTATCCGTCGATAATTTCTTCATCCGATATCCGTTCGTCGGCCCCGCCGTCAGTTTTATATGGCTCGTGATTTTACCCCTCGCTAGCGACTACTTTAAGAAGTTCCAGTACATTTCCGCCATCGGGGCATTCGTGAAGTTAAGAGATGATCCGAGATATCAGTTGTTAGATATCAGGAAGGAACAGGGCCGGGATCTCTTGGAATCGCCAGATTTGACGAGTTTGAAGAAATCTGTTGTTCGGGTTGAATTTTTCAGAGGGAAAGGAAGCCGCGCCTTTGTGGCCAGAGAGATAGTGAAGAGTTTAAAAAGATCCATCTGAAACTTCCGTCTGTGTCATTGACAAGTAAGATGAACGTTGAAGTTGTTTAATTGAATACCAGCGTGGAGTTGTTTAACAAGCCGTTACATCAATTGAGAAAAAGAGTTTGATTCAAACACTACCTGTAAATATGTTTTCCAAAAATGAGTCAATTTTATTCTTTTTCTCTAAAATAATACTCGCAGTGATAAACATATACCTGATAATAAACCTTTAAGCTTTTCCTCTACCTGATTGAATTCTTTTTACTTGGTGAAATCTGAGTATGGTTTTTGTTGTGCAAGGTAGCTTTGATGATGATTCTCTCAAAGTAGCAGAACTGTTGGTGAAGAACGGATTCAAGGAGGCTTATGCCATCAAAGGAGGTTTGAGAGGCAAAGACGGATGGCAGGTTTGAAACGTCTCTGTTATTTGAAATGTCTTCTTGTTTTTAAAATATAATGAGATCTTCACTAACTTTCAGACGATACAAGAAACTCTTCTTCCTCCAGATGTACGCGTCTATCCCAGAAAAGAAGAACCCATCAGTTGAACTTGATATCAATGGTCAAAAGAGCGATGAACCAGCGGAGACATCTAAAATTTCAGCAAGGAATGATTCTCCCTCCAGATCTTCATCACCATACCCAAACGTAAACACGATATTTGATTAGCTTAATTTCATTGTCGAATCTTACTTGCTTCGAGAGGGTTCTGGAGTGGTTGATTGATCGATTGGGCTCTTTAGATCGATCGCCAACTGCATGTGGCGATTGCTTGTGAAGATTTTGGAGATTCAAGACGCACCTCAGTGATTCAGAATGAGAGGAAGACGGTTATTTTTAGATGGAGAGGCGTTTATTATCAGGCAAAAAGAGATATTTGATTTTTAGAGCCAGAGTGAGAGAGATAGGGGTTTTAATCTTTTGGTAGATAGGAGAGAGAGGGTTTATTTTAGATGATAGATAAATAGTCAGAGGAGAGAAAAGATAGGGTTTTGAGTTTCACACAGAGAGAGAGAGAGAGAGAGAGAGATTTCTCTCTCTAGCTGGCATTTCAATGTTGCCCACCCTATAAACCGTTTGTTTATTTTCTGATCGTCTGGAAGGGCAAAAGAAACATCTTTGTTTTTCTTAAAATTTCTGGCTTTTACTGGCTTTTACGAGAGAGCATAAGTGGGTTTTTCACTGGCTTTTTAACAGCCCATTGAAGAATTTGATCTTGATTGTCAAGATCATCAATTTGATCTTGACTGTCAAGAAACCTATGACCATTGCAATATAATCTGCGTGTGGTGATGAAAATATGCTTCAGTTGTTGGTGCAATTTTTAAGATTTTATCAAAAATAAGCAACCAATTTAAATGCTAAATATTTCTTCCGGTATTCTGATGCAGTACCCTGACTTGAAGCCACCATCTTCTCCGACCCCTTCAAAACCCTGACGGCAGCTTTCATGAGCAATTGAAGATAATATCCATTTTTGTCTGTACACAACGGCTCATTCCTTTAATGGAAGTGTAATGTTTATTCCATTCGTTGACATTCTACGTTATTTGAACTTTGGATTCCTTCAAGAATCAAATGAATCATGCGGATGTACTGTACATTGTTCTGCTCAACAGAATGGAAAATTTTGGCAGGAGATGGGGGCAAAAATGATCGGTCTAGGTAGAAGAGCGTGATGATCTTCCTCAAGTTCTTTGCTTCCTGGCATGTCTCCATCAAGAGCCTACTGTCATGGAATGCGAAGCATATCAACTGTTGCACACGTGAAATGATGTCCTTGTTGCACAGTCTGTTATGAGATGATATCACCAACCCCATAAGAAAAGGTAAGGTTAATCAGAGCATAAGATTAATGCATCAATAAATAATAAACCTGCTGGCTTCGATCAATGGCAGATGGTCGTTCTTGGAGCTTCTCCACGAGATTTTTGACCTTGTAGAAACATCAAAGGATTCATTAACTGGGTTAGACACGGATAATTTTTATTTGAATAAGATACAGTCGAATATACCCTTCGAGTCTAAGAAAAACCTTCATGAAAATAGGATGTACATCATTGAATCTTGACTAAGATCTGACTTTACGAAGAAATGCAGTAAGAAATAATTTACTTTCCATAATTGAGTATTTAGTCTTACTTTAGAGAGAAGTTCTTGACTCTCGGGAGATTGTTTCTTCAAGCTCTGAGGCAGAATTACAGTCAGGAGTTCCGGCTTCTCTGCCCGTAAAGCGCCTCTGATAACAGCTGCATTGGTTCCAGAGGCACCCGAGGTATAGATGTGATTTTTCTGAAAGGTAGGGAAGAAAACATTATTAGCAGCAGAAAGTCAGCGGTTAGGGTTTTTGAAATGAGATGAGAGGATCATACAGTTATGACCATGGCGTAGCTCAGAATCTCGATGAGCTGCTGGTGCATGAAGCCCATGTTCCTCGTCCCAAAAAATCCAATTGCCCTCGACCCTTGTTGCTGGATGGCCAATAACTCCTGCTCGAAACATAAATAATCATCAGATCTCCGGAAGAAAAATTTAATTTCAGTCACACCCAGTCGAGCCGAGAAGTCAACTCGTCGTTGATTTTCTTTCCTACGAAGCAATCCAAGCAGAACTCTAAGAGACTCAAATGTTCCTGATTTATGTTTGCTTATCGCCAAAGATAGTCCTCACAAAATCTATAAATTTATTGACAAAGTCGATTATTGAAAATGGCGGAATTAAAATTAACCTGTAAATAATCAAGGTCGGGGATGAGCTTGTACTCCGAGACGACGACAGTGCTCGAGCCTTCAACCAGAGACTGAGCCTGCGTGGGGACTTCCTCCTCGAATCCCAGCATCCGGATCTCCTTCTCCGCATCACTTCTCCACGTTCCGCCTTGCTCTCCGAGTCCAAACACCCGCTACATAAGCGCACAAAAAGGCCCCCGAATTGATTTTTCGATAAATTCCGAATTCTCCAAGAATTCATCATGCGACAATCGTACCGTTTGTTTCTTCCGCGACTGCCGGCGGAGTCTACGGGATTGGGAGAATCTTCCGCGGATAAACGCGGGCGAGGCAGAGATTCTGCGTTCGCGCGGATAGGCGGAGGTGAGAGAAGGGCGGAAGGAGGAAACGGCGGACGAGCACGAGGAACCTCCTATGGAGACCAATCTCAGAGGGGAGCCCATTTACTTGCTCCACCGGCTGTCTTTTCAATCGGCCGATTTTCTTCCGACCTTTTTCCCGTCCCTTTGGCTCCTTCACCGGACCAAGAACTAGAGAGAGAGAGAGAGAGAGAATAAATCCGTAAAAAATGAATCTAGGCTAAAGCTCCGTACAGAAAGGGAATCGCTGGTCTTCAATTACCCCGGTTCTCCATGATTCAGAAACGTCACACTAGAACTTGCGGATGTGAGAAGATTCCAGATCAACAATTTAGGGATACATGATTTATATACTCATATAGCATACATAGTCTGGTTGTGTCCATCGGAATCAGACCTGGAATAAGACTCACTCCCCATGCTCATCTTCCTCAGACTTTTCTGTTCCATCCGATGAGAAACAATGCAGTAGCACATTGTCCCGAGAGTAGTCAGCATGATCACAGCTCCAACAACAGTCGTTGACAAAGTCAACCACCAATTCCTCCTACCAACCACAATGTAAGTGAGAGAAATAAACGCCAGAGAGATGAACACGCAAGCCATCCACAGCACTTTGTTGATCACAAACACCATCTTCTTCTTTGCCTTGTGCTCGATCACAACGATTGAAGTCTGCGCGACAACAACAGCTAGAGAGAGGAACAGCGACAGGGCATCAGAGACAAAGAAGATCACGAACGGCACCTTTGTTGCGACATATGCTTCTCCGAGGTCATAACCAGGAGTCTGTGACTCCACATACTCCCCAGGAATTGTAAAAATGGCGGCAAAGGCAATTGTGGCTATGAGAACAGCGACGACAGTGCTGGAGTTTATGGCATTGTTGAGGCCTTCAGTGTGGAGTTTCTTCAACCGTTTTTTTATTTTATGGACGTGGAATCCGGTTCTCTGGGTTTGTTGGAGTTGAGAGTGGACGTCGTGCTTGATGTCGCTGACAGTTTTTTTCAGTTGCTTGGCAGGGTTAGGAGGGTTGGCGTGGTCGGCAGCAGCTACGGCACCAGATTTTTGGAGGAGACCGGCAATTTCCTCATTTCGTTTCGCCTGGGAGATATCAAGGGCTGTCTCTCCGTTCTTGTTTAAGGCATTTATATCCAGCTCCTTCACTGTGAGTAATTCTTTTACCATCTGCATGTGGCAGCCAGTTATCAAGGGCTAATCAAGGGATAGTCACAGAGAGAGAGAGAGAGAGAGAGAGAAAGAGAGAAAGAGAGAGAGATAGTGGGTATGAGAGAGGGATGAATGCATGCCTGAGAAAAGAAGAAGAGAGGTAAACTACATATATAGAGGGAAATGAATGTGTCTCAGAGAGAGAGGAGAGAGAGAGAGACAAATGTGTGTCTGGGACTGTGAGAGAGGGGAGAAAAAAGAGATGAAACTCTGCATCTGACTTGAATGGCCCATATAACTAAGAAAAATTCAGAGAGTGTAAGAAGAGAGGGAGAGGAGGAGAAAGACAGAAGGGGGTGGGGAAAGAGAGAGAGAGGGGGAACAAACCAGAGCTCGGCCTTTTGAGGTAGCAATATGAAGGGCAGTATTTCCCTTTTTATCCTCCAAGTTGACGATCGTGGGATCAGCCCTAACAAGCTCTGCAACCACATCCACATTATGCCCTTTGACGGCCATGTGGATTGCTACCTGTTCCTTATGGTCTGCCCGGGTATTCAGCCCTGGTTCCTTTGCCAAGAGAGCCCTCACCACTGCCGTGTGACCTTGCCGAGCTGCCATGTGGAGAACTGTCTTTCCATTGTTCCTATTGATCAATGTCAGGTTGGCATTTGTCTCCAAGAGCAGGTTGACCACGTTGATGTGACCCTGGGTGGCTGCCGTGTCCAATGCTGTTATGTTGGAAGGCGCCACCGTTATCGCCAAGTCAGGGAATGATGACATCAGCTCCTTCAACAAATCTGCCATTGAAAACCAACACTCTGAAAAGTCAACACCTCATTGACCTACCAAAGAAAAATTGAGAGGAGAAAAGCTGCCAAATAGACGACATATTTCAGCCATTAAATTAACAAGAATCAGTATTCAATGTCCATGAATTGTCTTCAGTTGAAGTTATTGAAAATCAAATCTAACGTGAAATTAAAGAGCAAATTAAAAAATGAACGACAAAGGGGGGAAACCTCTCTTTGCTGCTCCTGCTGCTGCTGCCAGAGAACCTCTCTCCTTTGCTATTATAGCTTTCTCTGGTGGGGCTGTGCCAGAACCCTAGCCACCTTCGATCTCTCTCCCTTCCTCTAAGGAGGGGTCGCCCCCAAACTATAGCCAGCACCAGCCACTGCACTATCTGCTGCCGCTGCAGATGGCAGCAGCAACTAGGCTTTTGGTGCAGCCTTGCCAGAGAGGGAGAGATAGAGAGAAAAGCTTCTCCAGCCTCTGCTGCAGATGCCGGGGCCAAAGGTTATCGAGGCTGATGTATTGATCATCAACGCAGAACAAGCATCAAACATGCGACTAGTTTAAACACCCCCCACCCCTCCCCCCCCCCTCTCTCCCACACAAAAAAAACAAAAAAAATCAAATTGGGTGGTCTGTCAAACGGGCAGCGCCTGTCTGTTGCTAGACCCCTATTACCGTAGAGCAGGAAAAATTCCATGACCTAGAATGTTAATGTTGAGCCAAAAAGTTAACTCCAATACTGAGTCAACTTGGGTATGTGTATGTCAACTCCTCGTGAATCAGACTAAATGAGAACCACTGAAAACCCACATCCTTGATTAGATGAACCAGATTAAATCTTAATTGCATGATTGATCGCCCCTTCTGATCAGCAATCAATGATAAGACCTCCAAGAAAGGGGTGGATCGACTGATAGATCCCTCAGTCCCATCTATAATTCAAACAGGAGCACTTAATCTCCTGAGCCCAATTTTCCATTAACTTCCACATTGCACTGAACATAGATCTGAATTCTCAAACCCTAAGAAGGAAAAGGGGAATGATGGGGAACACATTTAAAAGGAACAGAACTTAAAGAGCTTAATTACACAAAAATTGGCAGTAATATGCAAAACAAATCTTTACCAACATGACCCTCTCTTGCAGCAATGTGGAAAGCATCGAACCCATTCTTTGCTTTGATCGCTGCCGATTGAGTATCAGAATGCTTCAAAATCTCACGAATAACCTCCAACTGCCCATTCTCCGCCGCAACATACAACGGTGTCTCCCCATCATTGTTCATAGCAGAGACCGCATCATTCAAATTGCTTCCACTCAAGAGAATTTCCTTCACTTTGATCAAATTCCCATTCCTAGAAGCCACGTGAAGGGGAGAATCCCCTCTCTTCTGAGCAGGCCCCTTGTTCTTTCTCTCTCTAAAACTCTCCTGATTGTCAATCTCTGGAACCCGGATTCTTCTCTGCTCATCTACACCTTGGAAGCTCAGATGTCTCTCCAATCCCCTTTTGCCCACTCTTGGCAGTTTATCCATGGTCACCGAACGGGTGAATTCTTTCTTATTCTCCATTTCAAACACTTTTCTTCAAAATCACAACATAGGTCTCAAGATCATGTGGATAATATATAAGATCAGCTTTCTCGAATACCCTAATTCCTCGTATGCCTGGAAAAACAATAAAGCGGAATCAGCGACGCAAGAAATTGGAAGAGAAAGAAAAAAGTAAATAATACCAATCAAGATCTGATGCGGGAACCTCAAATCCCGTATCCAGAGAGGAGGGGAATGGAAGCACGAAACTCCCCTGATTTTCGCGATGTCGAGGGCTCTCCTCGCCCCCTTTACCTCGAACTTTTTTTTTCGACCAGGATTCCAGGCCTTGGCGGCTACTTCTGTCGCCATCACCGAGGTCTCTAGAGTAGAATATTGGCATGGGAGGCCCGGTGGGGCAGAGGGATTGTTTAGTAAACCCACCAGAGAAAGTCAGAGAGATAAATTATTAGGGAGAGATTCCATTACTGCAGTAGGACAAGGATGTTAGCAATTGCTGCGGGGAAGAGGAAAAGTCCGCAAAGAAAAGAGAGACGATCCCTCGCCCTCAGATCAAACAAAGCCAAAAATACCCGTTGAAAGTAATGTTATGGCAAAAATACCAAGCTTTATCTTTTTTGCCTTCTTGGTTAGTACAGAAAATGGTAAATCGAGAAGGAAACGAAAAAACTTGGGGTACGAACCGAATCTTCGATTGAGAATAAATTAATTTGTATAAAGGTCGAGGGGCACATGCACAATACAGAAATTTATAAACAAAATTCTTAAAATCTGTCTGTGTTTACTCCTTTTCCAGGCCCGGAACTCAGCGGGGCCCGTTTTACAGTAGCCTGACTGGCCCTGCCGGCTGCTGTTATTGAGCCTCAGTCACCGACACAGTCTCGAACTAACGAACTCATTTTAAACGAGGGCCATGATGAAAATAGAAGCTTCTTGTAAAAAAAATATATTTTGAGGCCCGGAACTCGGCCCGCGATGACGCAACGCTTTCATCGTCAGGCGGGGCCCGCAACAGTGACACACAAGGACATATAAATAAATAAATTAAAAGGGAGACTGGGATTCTCTTGCACAAAAGTCAAAGTTGGCAGAAAGCTAAACACGTGTCCGCCGGTCAAAATTTACACGTCACGACAAAGACGCAGGGATCTTTTGCCAATTTGGATGGATTATGTTGGGAAAAAATAATCTAAAAAAATCCCAAAACAAGATTTATGACATGAAATCAGGAATCATGATGTTAAGTTTCTAGAGCGACAGGTTTTGTTCAAATAATATAATTCTTCGGCATTTATTCCAATAAGACAATCATTTGAATCATCAATATCGGAGTTTATTAAATTTGCATTAATAGTCATGGATAATCAGGGTAATTAAAAGTTTAATCACCAAGTGATTGCTTTGAAATCAAATATCATGAAAATTCACCTCAAGTATGTGCTTTATGAAATGGACGGCACTACTAGCAAAGATCATCGAACATGGTAGGCATGCTCTCGAGAGCAACGCGAAGGGCTCCGAAGGAAAAGGATCCTAGACAATGGAGGCCGAGTCATTTGACAGAAAGAAGGCTTTTTTTTCAAACAGCTCATTCTTCTTGGAAAAAGAGGGAGCGAGCCAATTGATCAATGAATAGATAGAGTCAACACTTGTGCCATTTCTTAAAAGAAAGAGTTCTCCTCCTTCCCCATCCCTGGGTAGGCCATCACTTAGCTTTGGAATAAGCACTCCATTAGAGGTAGCTCGAGGGCCAAGATGCATGCCAATTTCAAACAACTTGGTGGAGTGGCACGAGATTCACCTCGTGGATATCATTTCATAAATATGCGAGTGATTTATAGAGACTCTTAGTAGAGTTTGTTGAAAGATAATGATTAGAACTTTAATAATTGTTGGTTTCTTCGATACTTTGTGACCACAAGGATATCTAGAAGTCCATGCATTTTCTCTATTTCTGATTTAATAATAAAATAAATTCAACCATAGATCTTGACTATAGTTGATTTCCATACCAAATGTCAGCCTTCTGATTGAACTAAATAAGACAAGAGTTCTGCAAAATTTAAGGCATTTCATTACTCAAAATTCATGGAAAATCCAAATAAATGAAAGAAAATAGAACATTAATTAGATTGTCTTTAAATTTTAGTTGAAAGCTTAGTAAATTAAAAGCTATAAGGTGGAAAAATTATAATTTAATTACAAATATAAATCATAAGAGCATCTTTCTTTTAAATCTATTTTCAAACAAATTATATAAATAAATGGTAATAAATGCTAAATTATGTCAAAGTTTATGAAACTATGAATGAATGTAGATGTTGATGGTAAAATTTTAGCGACATTGTGCATGATAAAATTTTAATCTTTTCATTCAATTAAGATCTATTTGTCATATTTACAACCTAATTAATATTTGAAATTATTGTGTTATTAATATATACCTGTGATGGATCTTACGTGGCCTATAAGTGAAATCACACCTTTATATATCTTGTTAATATTTATTGAAATAAAATTTATTAAGTAATATTATTGTGTGATGTTTATAATGAATTCTATGAGCATGTACAATGACTAAGTGAATTATGATGAGATCATTATATAATGATTACTACTCTTTAAGCATATGTTTTAAACATTCCTATTCGAGAGATATTTATAAATACATCAAATTTTTTTATAAATGAGTTTTTAACATTCATGTCTGATCCGATTCAGATAATAAGTTTAATAGATCTTAAGACACTAAGGATTGAGAGTGAGTGTTCTTCAAGGGAAGATTTCATTAAACTAATTCTTATGAATGCATAAATGTTATTATACTAGACTGTAAATCAAGTGAATTCGTGTCGTGGTTGTGTACGTAGTCCTTTGAATTGAGACACCAAAGAAAGCTTGTAGATAGATAATGTTGTTTGACTACAACTTACGAACCCTTGTCTAAAAGATCTTCAAAAGTTCATATATTAAATACAATGTAAAGTCACCGAAGGTGGTTGTACGGTCAAGATAGGATCTTTGGCTGTTAGTACTAGAGGAGATTGACTCAAAGAATGAGATGCAATGAAATCTTTAGCTAAGGTAGTAGAAATATCGAAGAAGGTGTTCTTGATGATTTTGTCCCAACATTAGAGAAGGTGTCCTAACTTGAGTTACTGATTAGATTTTGAAAGCTAACCATACCCTAAGTCATGCATGAGTCTCACAGGGTAATCGATGATGGCAGGGTTTTATATGAAAGTTTTTGTACACTTTATATCTCTTAAATCATGCATTATATTTTGGCGATGAATAGCTTGACAACTCAATCATTGGGTTAAATTAATCATTGATTAATTAATATATATGTTTGTATAGATAATTAATAAGGTTAACCACTATGCATTATTGGGTCTATATAGTTAGAAACTAGCCAGCTATATGAACCTAGAGGATCACACATATAAGGTTTATTAACATTGATAGATATAAAAATAATTGGGGGATTTTGTAAAAAGTTCATATAATGTCTATAACTAAGGGTAGAAAAACTGTAACTCAAGATGTCTATGCCAACCTTGTAGAAACTCTATCTTTTATTCTCTCTCTCGGTGAAGAGTGTTGAAGAAGAGATCTAATCATCCAAAAGTTGTATGGATATCACAAGAGACCTAAATAGCTTTAAGGACTCCAATAAACCTAGTAATTATGAATTTTACTTTATACTAGATGATAGGATCATCAATTCTTAGGTCCTCCAAATAGATTTGCTAATAGCCTCCAAATCTGACAAAATATGTTGAGCGTCTATAATAATTTATAAGTTCCCTTATGGCTCTTATTGATCATACTAGCATTCAGAATATTCTCCATTGGGTTTCAATGAATTCTTTATGGTCCTCATGGAGTGGGCTTGTGGACTACATCAACATATAATTAATTTGCATTGCTTACATGGTTTTGAATTTGAATTCTCTAGTTCATGGGACATGAAGAGTTACTTAGGAATCAAAATCATATAATTCAATAAAAATTCATTAAACGGATTTGGAACATTGGAATTATTTCTTTTTATATGGTGCTCATGTATTCATTTTGGACTTTTCCCAATACATCTAAGAGAAAAAATGGGATAAAGTCAGGACTGTATTCTTTTAGAGGTTTGATTTTTTATGAGTTAGTAATGGAGAAGGATCAATACGTCTATGATAGATCTGACAAATTATTGTCAAGATAAACCTCCATACATGATAGGATACGTTGAGAAAGTCATCATTTCATTGTGCCAAAATTGATGCTCTCATCATCACATTACTACTGACATTGTGTGTGGGTTTTTGGGCCCATTAAGAGCTCGAAACCACCAAGGAGCTGAAAGCCCGTTAAAAAGGCTAGCCCACTAAGAGGGAGATGAGGCCCAAATAGGGAACAAAAAAGAATGCAAACAACTTCAAAATCATTGGTAAACTCCACTGATATTCTTGTCGTGGAAGACTCTCTTTGCAAGACTCTCCACTGATACCTTCTTAGTAAGGCAAAGACAAATTATGTCCAGGAGGAAGCATCTTGATGAAATGTTAGGAGATAAACTCCCGGAAGTGAGTGGGTAGTTTGGAATGAACCCCACAACATCCGCAGAATGATGAAAAGATCTCTGGTAGCCTATATCAATGATAGGGGTAGGAAAAATGGTTCATTCATTCAGTCCTCTCTTCAAAAAACAAACACACGAACAGGAACATGAAAACAATTTGTGAAATCCATGACGAACACAAATGATGACCCGTGCCATCATTCAGCTCATCGCTTGTATTTTTAGAGCTACGTCATTACCCAAGTATCGAAGTCTACACATCTACACCCCGATCGTCTGTTCAGACCTTGGCCATTCTTTAACTGTGTAGAGCGTAATTGGGGTGTCAGGGCAATTAGACCCACAGCCTGGCCCATTATCCACGAAAGACAGCTTTTGCTGCCTTGCTAGGACCTAGTGGCTGAATGATCCTCCCATCCCCCAACGTAGACCAATGAGAATTATTAAACTTTAATACTTCTCATAACCATTTCGTTCACCACATCAATATTTGGTGACCATAAGATTGCAATAACTTATGGGCCTCCAGAATTTAACATGATTTTAGACACTGAAATGTTAAAATCTGAGAAACGAATGAAAGATTTTGATGAGGGAATTTGAAAAGGACGTTTTAAATTGCAAACATTCCTCACATCCAAGCAGTTGAATATTTTCTTAAACATTTCAATAATACATGAGACCTCGAGCTCGGATGGAGAGATATATGGATTAGATAACAAAAATCTATACTCTTGATGACCAATGAAATACCTATGGTTAGATATATAATAAATTCTTCATCCCATTTGATAGAGAGACGAGCTGGTTCAATAATAAATACTCCCCTTTTTATCAATTCGTAAGAGATAGATACTTTTGAATCAACATGACATCAGTTAATGATTGAGCTAGATTCGGCTGGATGGTACCAACTAAATGATTTCACCAGAAATGGAGATCAAAATACATTCAAGAGAACAAAATGATTATAATGATGGACTAAAATATGCAATCCATGAGAAAATCAATAGAAAATGAAGGAAAAATAATTAACAATATTATTATATGTGAGGAAATTAAGGAGATACCTTTATTTAAATTTCCATGGCATATTTCATTTCCTCTTCTTCCAGTTCTTTAATGGCAACTACCAAACCTTCGGTCATGGGATTCAAATGCAACCCAATTTCCTTCACTTCCTTCAACAGCTTCTCAGCAGAACGCCAATCAAGAGCCTTCAGACACAGAGACTGCACCATCTTATTATATTCATCGGCATTCGGTTTTATTCTATCCTTCTTCATCTCATTCATGCATTCAAGAGCAGCTCCAAACTCTTCTACCTTGCAATAACCACGAATAAGTATATGATATGTCGTGGAGATGAGATTCTGATGTTTGGTCTTTGCCTCATCAAAGATCTTTCGAGCATCATCCATCATACCACCTTTAGCATACCCACTCATAATGATACTGTATGTGTAGATATCAGGCCTAAGTCCTCTACTCTCCATTTGTCTAAGTATAGACACAGCATCATCCATTGCTCCATCCTTCGATAAATAACTGATGACATGATTAAAGACAGCACTTCCAGGTGGTGGCCCAGAATTGATCATCTCATTGATGAGATTCTTTGCCTCTATTACCTCCTTGATCCTACACAGAGCAGTAACAACTGTAGTAAAGGGTTTAATAGCATACTTTCGAGATTCCCCGGAATAATCTTTGAGTAATTCCAAGGCTGTGTAAACTGAATCATCTTTTCTTGAAAGCCCACGAACGAGGACATCAATGTAAGACTGAGGTGGTATTTTCCCCTTATTTTTTGCCTCCATATAAATAAGATAGGCATCTTTCTCTCTCATCCCCTTGCAAAAGAAAGCAATGATTTTGCCTATCTCATCTGAATCAGGCAATTCTCCAGAACTGAGCATTTTCTCGCAGACAGACCATGCAGCATCGATCAATCGTTTCCTGCTGAGAGCATCAATGGTTAGGTAATAAGAGTCACCATTTGGGCCAGGTTCAATCTCCTTAAACAGATTGAAAACCTCAAGAGCTGCCTTGCTTTTCCCCAGAGTGCCCAGCAAAGATATCAAATGATTAAGAATTTGAGTCGTCAGTAAGTGCTTATCTTTAGAAGAAATTTCCTTAATTAGATCCCATAACATATACGCCTCTTTCTTCCCACATTGTCCAGATGTCGAAACAGCTTGAACGAGGAGGTTTAGAGCGCTGGACGTCGCATTATATTGGGGATTCCTCAAAGCCCACTTGAAGAACCCAATTAATTTTTCCGGTAAAGTAAGCGGAGTTTGAAGCACCCTTGCAACAAATTCCTCACTCAAAGATAGATCCATTTTGTCAAATGTAAAATCCAGAGATTCTTCTGTGGTACTCTGCAGAAAAGACAAAATATTCTCGAGTTTTTCCACATCGATCTCTGTAGTCTCTAAGACTTCCTTTTCTGTGTTCTCCTCGCTGACCTCAACGTCAGAAATCTGATCTTTCCCTTCATCACCCACGGAAAAAGGATCAGCGGGTACCTCAACATTAGAATCTCTATCCGAAGCACTATCTCCACTAGAATCATTGGAGAAGAAGCGGCAGAGCCGAAGATTATCTCCGACGGGAGAAGAACATTTAAAATGTTTCCTCGGAGTGGAAGAATATAACCAAAAGGATCGGAAATAAACCTGTCTTTTGGTTTGGATTCGTCGAAATGACGCAAGGAAGAGACGGGCGCTGCTTCTTGATCTCCACATCTTCTACTTGCTGGTTGAAGCAAAATGAGGAGAGGAAGAGGTTTAAGAAAGAAAACCCTTCTTTTGGGTGCTGAAAAGGCATGCTGACCTTTTCTTGTTATTTTAATCGACTTAAGGGTTTTTATGCGACTAAGGTTTGGAATAGAATTCTCAATCGATTTTTTTGGATGGTTTAAACGATGGAAAGTGGTATGGGATCCCCTTTATCCAAAAGATGAAAATAGATGATGGTGTGATGAGCTATCCATCTGTGAGGTGACCAATCTCGACATCATCACATGGCCCATGGTGCTATGTGAACCAACCAATGCCTTAGTCCTAGGTGACACCTCATTAACACAAGATGTGAGGTGGAAATGATCTTAATTGTCTCATCCTATGATGTTTGATATCCCCCCAACCCTAATACCGCATAGTGGACCCAAGCATCAGCCGATGGGTTTCACAAGCGACAATGAGTAGGGGCTCCCTATGGATAGTGCATCATGCATCGATGGCATTATGCCACGGAAAGCGATTGACAATTGCTGACGGGAATCGTGTATAAGTGGATGTCGGATTCGAAGAGAGGCCATACCAAGTTGCTTGCTACCGTGACAACCTCTAGCAGTTGTAGGCATCTATTGATAGCAAAGAAAGATGGATCGCCGACTAGAGCTAAGCCTATGGATAACGAGCAAGTCAGCCATATGGTTCCCTTGCAAATCTGATGTGTAATGAATTATTGATCACTATTCACTAGAGCAAGTGGTTGTAGGGCTGGCTGATCATGACGAATCAAATTTTATTGAGAAATGATCGGTGGCTCAATTATGCTATAAATCAGAATTAAGATCGATGGTCTCCATGATTGAGTGAAATGGAATGACTATTGAGAGAAAGAGAGATCAAGGCAACGATGATTGTGGATGGCGAAATAGAAAAATCATCATAGTGGACCATTGGAACTATGAGGGATAGGCCCTAAAGGGAAGGACATGAATTAGTGAAATCAATGTGTTCCAAATTCTGGCCTTACACTGACCAGGCTTCCAATGCCACAATGACCTCTAAAGCTCTACAGATGAGATGAAATCTGACAACCCCAATTCACCATATCAAGTAGCATCCTCTCTACTGGTCCCATTGTTCTGTGTAGGACTCGAGCACGAGTCGTATATTCTATTGAACAACATTCTTGCCAAGGTTGTCTGCTTTTCTTAGCTTGAAGAAAATAACCAAATAGGGATCCCAAACGTTTTTTGACCTTTTAATTTTTGCCTATTTTTAAGTGCATAAGAATTAGTCAACAAACAAAAAGGGGGCATGATTAAGAATTGATTCCTTTACCATACTACTTTGACTAGTCTAGAGGGATATTCACCTCCATCATTATCAAAGTCTTTTTGATAGGGAATGGTTATGTGCTTACTTGTCAAAGTTGAGTTCTTCAAGTGAGGAAGATTTATAGGGCAAGCGTGTTTGCCCTACCATCGAAGCCGAGCTTTGTCAACTATTAGGGTATATTCATCTATTTATTTCTTAATTGTATTTTATTTTCTAATAAATTTTATGTATTAATTTCTCTTTCCTCCAAGGCCAATAAATAGATCACCCACCTATTCAAATCAATAGGCTTGTTTTGAATTAAGAATTTTCTTCTTCATCTCAACACTGTGCCATAGATCTACCACAACCATTTTCGATGTCGTCTTATTCTTCACTACCTCTTGCATCAATTTGAGGCATAATTCATGCTGATATGATGTACATTGTCATGTTTATTTGAAATTTTGCGTTCATCATGTTATTTCACTCATATGCTCATTTTCTAACACCATTGTTTGGTGCAGAAATTGTGTTTGACCTTTTCCATGGTCAAAAAATTGTGAGTTAATCAAGTTTTCTTGAATTTTCATGATATCATGGTTTGAGTGAATGTATAATGAAGACATATGAGAAGAAAATTGATAAATTGGTTTCAATTTTCAAGTAAAACCAAGTTTTTTAGAATGCATTTGATTTTAATTACAATTAACATACAAATAAGAGGAGTTCATTTAGATCAATTTGAAGAAAATTACATGCTAAAATTATTTCTAGATTCAAAGATATAAGTGAATAAAAGCTAGGGACTTTTCTAGAATTTTTTTCCAAAATTTTTGAATGAATTTCAATTTTCCTAGGGGTTGTTTGGGGGAAAAAATGGGTCTGATGTTGACATAGAGATGTTGCCACATGGCAGTATGTCAAAAAGCTAATGGGCACCCCAAAGGTGAATTGAGGGGACACTATATGTGTGCCTAGGTTATATGTTATTGAGGGGAGCTGGATTAGAGAGTTATATTATATTCTCAATAGGATAATGAAAACTCAAATTATCAAATTGAATCTGGGTATAAAGAAATAGATGAAATAAGGTAAAATTGGTCCAGTTCCCAATATGTTCCTGTTGAAGCCCACTCTTCTTTCTCTCTTATTGGGCTTAAGCCCACTTATTTTTCTCTCTCTTTCCTCTCTATATATTCCCACTCTCGTGCATGTAGGGGTCTTGTCAAACCCTATTTTTGTTTTCCTCTCTCCTATCGTGTTCTCTCTCATCTTCTAACATGGTATCAGAGCGCCGCCGTTAGCGATAGGAAAACCTAGGGCTTGCCCTAAGACGCCGCCGCCCTCAAGCGCCGCCGTCCTGACCTGCGGCGTCGCTGCCATCAGCCGCCATCAGACGCCATTCTCCGGCGATCGTCGTTTCGTCGTCTTGCGGTCGTCGTTGTCCTGCGGTCGTCGTGCGGTCGTCGTCATCCTGCGGTCGTCGTCGCTCCGTCGCCCTGTTCATCTGCCGTCACGCTACGCCGTCGTCACGCCACGTCGTCGCGCTATCTCCTGTGGTCGTCGTCGCTCCGTCATTTTGCGGTCGTCGTCGTCCTGCAGTCATCGTGCGGTAGTCGTCGTCCTGCCGTCGTCTCGCCGCTTCATCGCCCTGCTCATCTGCCTGTCCGGCCGTACCGTCGCCCTGCTCGCTGTATCGTCGCCTCGCTGTATTGTCATCGCCCTGCTCATCTGCCTGCTATCCGGCCGTACCGTCGCCACTGTATCGTCACCTCGCGTTTTTTTTTTTGAAAACGCGAGGGCGTCACCTCGCTGTGCTGTCCGGTCGTCCTGCTCATCTGCTATCCGGTCGTCCTGCTTATCAAGCCACCATCAGCTGCATTGCCTTCAGCCCGTTGCATCATCACCTTACTTTGCAGTCGCCCTGCCCTCGCCGTCGCCCTGCTTATCTGCCGCCTTGCTATCCGCCCTGCTATCCGGCCGGTTATTGCCTGCTATCACGTCCTACGGCCGCCGCCTTGCCGTCAAGTGCCGCCGCTTCTCTCCACATATCCTATAGCTGCTGGTTCATCTTCCCAGCGCTGCTCTCCACATGGCCGAGCCTACCACCGGGTCATCATCCTCTAAGGTCCTTCCGATCTCACAGCCGACAGGGTTGTCCCGGCAATCTGGAAAGCACTCCATCGTGAGTGCCCTGGCCAAGCCGGCATACGTGTTTGACGGGTCTAACTATGGGCCCTGGAGAGGCGCTTTTGTGAAGTTCCTCAACGCCCATGGCCTTCGGCATCATCTGACTGATCCATCGCCGAAGGAATCGGACCCGGAGTATTTGGAGTGGAGCCGACTGGAGTCCGCGGTATGTTCCTGGCTTATCTCTAGTGTAGTGACGCAGATCATGGAGCCGCTCAGCATGACTCGTCCTGCCCGTGCCCTGTGGCTCAAGTTGGAGACGATGTACGCCAACAAGAGCAACGTCAGCCGGACAGTTCGCCTTTATGAGGAGCTATTTGCATGTCGCCAGGGCACTAGGACTCTCCAGAGCTACTATGGGTCGGTTGATGCCATCTTCACTAACCTCGAGCTCTATCAGTCACTTGTCTTGGATCTTGATATACTTCGACGGTACCGCGATGAGCTCCGAGCGAGAGCGTTTCTTAGCGGGTTACGTCCTGAGTTGGCCGACATGATCCGAGGACGGGTGCTTGGGGGATCCGGGTATTACCCATTGAGGAGATCTTTGCAGCAGCACTTCGAGTGCGGGGACAGCCTTCCCACCTCTCATTCTTCGCAGCCCGTCGAGACTTCAGCACTCATCGCGTCGAGGCGGGGGCTCCCGGGCGTGCCGGGAAGAGCCCATCTTCGGGAAGACCCGAAACTCCTATCCACCCCTGCAAAGTACTGCGGGAAGCCGACTCACCCGTCGGAGAAGTGCTTTGGAAGGAGTTCGGGAAGCTTTGCTTGGGCCACTGGCTGCCTCTGGAGGTAAGGCATCTCCGACTACGTTTCCGACAGAGGGATCATCCTCGACCACTACTCCCTCGGCTGCGGGAGCGGTCAGCCTCGCGCTCTCTCCCTCAGAGCTGGCCTACATTCAGGCATCCCGGGCCTCCTCACTTTGTCTGCCTGCGGCACCATCAGCCAGTCTTGCAGCACTGACGAGCAGCTTGGTGTCATATGCGGGAGGACGGGGATCTTCTCCAGGTACGCCGTCTATCTCAACCCCTCATAAGACTTCTTGGGTTATTGACTCGGGGGCATCTTCCCATATGACTGGTTTTCCCTCTGTCCTCACTTCTTATCGGCCCGAAACCTCCATTCCCGATGTCCGTATTGCTGACGGCCGCTCTTGTCCTGTCCTTGGCTCTGGCCAGTCTCGTGCCACCTCTTCCCTTCCTCTACAGCACGTCCTGTATATTCCTGGATTCCCTGCCAATCTGCTGTCCATCAGTGCGATCACCAAAGCCCTTCACTGTAGGGTGTTTTTCTTTCCTCATCCTTTGCGTCTTCCGGGATCTCGACACGGGCCGGAGGATTGGGTCGGGCGTGAGAACGGATGAGGCATCTACGAGCTAGTGGCTGACTCTCCATCTACGGGCCTTCAAGCCCTTTTTGCACTATCTGCTTCTTCTAGTTGCCTTCATGACTCTCTTTTATGGCACTGTCGCTTGGGGCACCCTAGTTTTGTCAAACTTAAAGAAACTCTTCCTTGGTTACACTTATCTGAGTTTCATTGTGAGTCTTGTGAACTAGGGAAACACCATCGATCGTCGTACCCATCACGCACTGGTCCACCCACCCATCGCCCGTTTGACTTGGTTCACTGTGACGTTTGGGGTCCGGCTCCTCATACCTTTCCTACAGGAGGCAAGTACTACATGGTGTTCGTCGATGACTACACCCAGGCGAGTTGGACATATATCATGAAGAGTCGAAAGGAGGTACTTTCTCGCGTTCAGCACTTCCTCCTTGAGATTATTACCCAGTACGAAACGATGGTCAAAATCCTCCGCACAGACAATGCCCTTGAGTTCACTCAGAAGGCGATTGAGGAACTCTGTCTGGCTCATGGTATCGTTCATCAGACTACCTACCCATATACCTCACAGCAGAACGGGGTGGCCGAGCGAAAGCATCGACACCTCCTGGATATGGTACGCACATTGCTACTCGCTATGAGGGTACCTCAGTATCTCTGGTGTGAGGCTGTTCTGACTTCTACATACCTGGTGAACCGCCTTCCATCTGCCTCACTTGGCGGAGCTATTCCCCTTCAGCGATTGACTCCGGCTGCTGACCTCTTCTCTCTACCGCGAGTGTTCGGCTGCACTGCCTTCGTCCAGGATCACACCCCTGGCCTCTCTAAGCTGGCTCCTCGCGCACAGAAGGGTGTGTTCGTCGGCTACTCCGGGACTCAGAAGGGCTACCGTGTGTACTTTCCAGATCGGCGCCAGTACATTACTTCGGCAGATGTGACCTTCCAGGAGGACGTTCCTTACTTTACCTCTACTCCGTCTGGCGAGGACACCTCCTCCCCAGCCCTCCTTCTTTTGGGATCTGCTACCACTGGCATTGACCTCCCTATGCCTGTACCGGATCCCTTGCCTGAGGTGTCACCACCCTTGGCCTCCCTCTCGTCTGACCCATCTTCCGAGCCAGAATCTCCCTCCTCACCGCTCTCCACTGTTCCGGCTCCCTTGTCACCACCTCCTTCCCCACCGCCTCCAGCCTCTGATCTTGACCTTCCTATTGCCCTTCGCAAGGGCACTCGGCAGTGCACGCGATACCCTATCGCTCATCATGTCTCTCCTGCCCGTCTTTCTCCTTCCTATCAGTCCCTTGCTCTTGCCGTTCTAACCGAGTCAATTCCCAAGTCGTATATTGAGGCGTTGCAGGTACCGGCGTGGAAAGCGGCGATGGATGTGGAGTATGCGGCCTTCATCCAGCGGGAGACCTAGACGTTGGTTCCTCGGCCTATTGATGCCAACGTTGTCTCCTGCAAGTGGGTGTACTCCCTCAAGTACAATCCTGATGGCTCCATCGCTCGCTACAAGGCGCGTCTCGTGGCTCGTGGCTTTTCTCAAGCCTATGGACTTGACTATCATGAGACATTCTCGCCTGTGGCGCGCCTCAGCTCCATCCGTGTTCTCTTCTCCATTGCTCTGGATCAGTCCTGGCCACTTCATCAGCTGGACGTGTCCAATGCCTTCCTTTACGGCGACCTTGATGAGCAGGTATTCATGGAGCAACCGCCTGGGTACGTTGCTCAGGGGGAGTCATCTCAGGTGTGTCTCCTCAAGAAGGCTATCTATGGGCTGAAGCAAAGCCCGCGTGCGTGGTTTCACAAGTTCTCCCAGCTGCTCTTCTCGTATGACTTCGTCTCTACTGTATCTGATCCGACTGTCATGCGGAAACGCACCCCGCATGGATGTGTTATCCTGGCTGTGTATGTGGATGACATCATCATCACTGGTAGTGACGACGCCGAGGTGGATGCGACCAAGGCTTATCTCGCTCAGCACTTCGTCACACGAGATCTGTCTCCCCCTAGGTACTTTCTTGGACTTTAGATCGCTTACCGTCAGGGGCAGATGTCTATTTGTCAGCGGAAGTACGTGCTAGATCTACTGGAGGAGACAGGGACGCTGGGGTGCAAACCGGCCTGCTCACCTATGGAGCAGAACGTGGACTGGTGGGACAATGCTACCGCACTTCTTGAGGATGCAGGCCTCTACCGCCGACTTGTGGGGAAATTGATCTTCCTCACCGTGACTCGCCCGGACATCTCCTATGCAGTTAGTATCTTGAGTCAGTTTATGCAGGCTCCTCGCATTATCCATCTGGAGGGTGTCTATCGGCTTTTAGCGTACCTTAAGAGAGCTCCGGCGAAGGGCCTCTTGTATCGGCGACAGGGTCACCTACGCATTGAGGCCTACTCTGACTCTGGGTTCGCTGGTGACAAGGAGGATCGGAAGTCACATGGTGGTTATGCCACCTATGTTGGAGGTAACCTTGTCACATGGCGTTCTCAGAAGCAGTCTATCGTGTCCCGCTCTAGCGCCGAAGCCGAGTACCGAGCTATGGCGGATACCACGGCAGAAATGATGTGGCTATGCTCTCTTCTCACCGAGCTTGGCTTCCCGCCAGACGGGCCTATGCAGATGTATTGCGATAACATGGCTGCTACCTTTATCGCCAGTAATGCTACGTTCCACATGAGGATGAAGCATATTGAGATCGACTGCCACTTCATACGACAGTATGTCGATAATGGTACCATCTGTACCCCGCATGTCGCTTCCGCACATCAGCTGGCAGACATCTTTACTAAGGCCCTACCGGGCCCTGCATATGAGACCATTGGATGCAAGCTGGGCATGTTTGATCTCCACGCTCCAGCTTGAGGGGGAGTGTTGAAGCTCACTCTTCTTTCTCTCTTATTGGGCTTAAGCCCACTTATTTTTCTCTCTCTTTCCTCTCTATATATTCCCACTCTCGTGCATGTAGGGGTCTTGTCAAACCCTATTTTTGTTTTCCTCTCTCCTATCGTGTTCTCTCTCATCTTCTAACAGTTCCTTTATATTACAAGGAAGACGATATGAAAAATGAGAAAAAAGAGGCAAACTCCTCATTTAACCACAATGAATGAGGATAAAAAAGAACATAACTAGATGTTAGGATCCAACAGAATTGGATATCAATACTTAAAACTAAAAATATTTTGGGATCTAAGGTTCAATAGACTCACAAAATCCAATGCAAAATAAAAATGTAGCAGGAAACATTGGATTTGCATACTGCAAGAAAAAGCTTCATGAAATGATCATCCTATCGTCTCGTATAGATCCAAATCTACGCTTGCATAGTTCCTTGGAGGAGCTCTTGAAGTTGTTCAAATGTCCATCCTTTAATGGTATGCACAAAATCTCCATATGTTTATATCTTCTCTTGAACGTCTTCTTCAGTGCTCCTTGAAATCCTTGAAAATCTCTTAATCATCTAGCATCACTGAAAGACAAGGAGTGAAAGAAATTATAGAGAGGAAGATAAGAAAGGGTGAGGCCTTCAACAAAGGCTAGAATGGGCACCCATAGGTGTGGATGACGAGTGTAAATTGTGGTGGTTGAAAACATAAAATTACTAATAAAAAAACTCATCTCACTAAGATATAGAAATAACACTAAGCATAGCAGCAAGACAAGCTCAAATATATTGAGAACTATGCATAAAACATGATGATCTTTGAAACTCTGATGAATTTGGATGATAAAATAGAGGAAACAAGATGAAACAAGCTTTACAATGAGACCAAGATCATGCAAATTGGGCATAGATAGAAGTTGATATCGTAAAGAGGAGTTAGAGAGAGAGAGAGAGAGAGAGTGATGCATGAGGAGAGAGAAGGTGAGATTAAAACCTAATTATTCACCTCAAAACACAAAAATAAAAACTAAATTTATGTTATCTTGGTAGGTATCTCATCCCTAACCATAGAGATATCAAGAGAGTGATCCTACTCACACCAAATCAATGCTTCCGTTCATGAAATGCTCAAAGAAAGCTCTGAAGTTCAAGGAGACAATTTATCCACAAAAATGAATGCATATAGTGTTTATTTGATGCAATTGAGAGGGTTCTATATCAATAGATATTATGTGGCCTCAAAGCCAGATCACACTTCCATAACTTTTTTATATTCTTTGAAATAATTTTTTTTCTTTGTTATTCTTATATGATGTTTCTAATGACATATATAAGTATATGTGATGGGCCCCGCGACCCGGCGACAGGAGTAACGGTCGAAGACGATCTGGAAGCAACTGCAAGGGCAGCCGAGGACGACGCAACTCCTGACGAGCCCCGCGACCCGGCGACAGGAGTAACGGTCGAAGACGATCTGGCAGCAACTGCAAGGGCAGCTGAGGACGACGCAACTCTTGACGAGCGTCAGGGGCGATCACGGCGCCCGGCGAAACCGACGCCACAACTTGCAGAATACTTTTATTTCTAGAAGCGTCGACCCCTCGTGAAGGAGGGCGATAAGTAGCGGACGATAGCACGGGTTTTTGGACGGGAGGATTTTCTTTCTTTCTTTCTGTTTCTCTTGTCTCTTTTCTTATTGCTATGAGAAGGTATCTTTCACGTTAGTGGACAACGTGTATTGGCAAGAAGCCACCCGACGGACGTCTCGCTACGAAGGGTATCGGAGTTTCGCCGAGAAGGCGTTATTTCCCCCCCCCCCCCCTACCTCTCTTCCCGTCACGTGCCTCCTACCCTCACTCACCGTTCATCGTGATAGAGTTCTAGCATCCGTTATCGCAACATATTTCTGGTATCGAGCCCCGGGTTGATATCCCTGCACCGTTTGGAAAGGCATGTCCACCCGATCCCAGGAGCCGAGTTTCGGGCGGGGAAACGTAACGCCCATTCAACCGGAGGAGATTCCCCGGCTCAGGCAAAGTCGATTTTACGAAGCCAAGAGGAATCTAAAGTACATATAGAATTCCTCATGGCGCGGATCCTGAGGCTGAAGACCGAAAAAAATTGGCGGAAGCACTCCGCTATGTCGTCCACCAACCCCAATGAAGTTCTGCCCCCCCACACTCTCGAAGAGCAAAAGGAAGAATCCCCATGGGACGCAGCGAAGCGTGGAGCCAAGCCCGAATTAACCGCCTTCGACGGCTCCCTAGATCCTAAGAAGTATATGGGTCGGGAGGTCGGGCTCGATGAATACTTTTGACTGGTATCGGCTACCCGAGAGCCGCCGCATCCAGGTCGCACAAATGAAGCTCGCCGGGCAAGCCCGGATATTTTGCGAGAATATACGGAGTAACGATGGAACGCCGACACGAGCCACGGGTTACTTCGTGGGCAGAAATGAAGAGTAGAGCTGCGAAGCAAATTCGTCCCCGCTTTGTTATCGCCCTATGATCATCGATGAGTGGCAGCATCTCCGTCAAGGCGAGGGTGCAGTAACGGAGTATATCGCGGATTCAACGATCTAATGATTCGTTGCAACCTCGAGGAAGAACCCATGGCCACACTAGCCCGTTTTAGGCCCGGGTTACGTCCCGAATTCCAGCGCGAGTTGATCTTGCGAGGGAGGTCTCGACGTTGGAGAAGGCCTACTCGATACGCGATTAATATGGAATTATTCTCATCGCAGAACCCGAGAGGCCATACTCACCATGGATCGCCACCACCGAGGTTACACATCCGAGTGCGAGTCGGGATCCGGAGGGCCGCTCCCTACCCCCTCCACCTCGGTGAGCACTGTCGTCGATACCTTCCCCCTCTCCCCCACGGAACTTTATCTGCGGGTACAAGCCCACGAGCCCCACGTCGAATCCAACCCCCGCTGCGGCGTTGGCGGGGACCCCTGTGCAGACTCTTCCGCAACCCGACTCGGCCCTAACCAATCCCCCACAAACAACCGACCTGTCGGAAGGGAGGCCCCACGGGGAGCACGACCCCGACTTTCCTCCCAGGTCAATCCAACCAACTCGGGGGCAAGAGTGGCTTGTTACAAGTGCCGGGGTTGGGGACATTTTCGCCTCTCGGTGTCCCTCCCCTAGGCGAGACAGCCACGTCCCGGCGCACCACCTGTTGGTTGAGGTCCTTGACGATGACCCGGATTCTCCCCGGGACCTGAGGCGAATCGACATCGAAGTTTACGAGGCAGACCCCCACCTTGCAGATTCCTTTGGGGTGGCGCCGGGAGGCATTGGTTGCATTATTAAAGAATTACTGCCCCTGTCGGCGGAAGAGTTCGCACACGCCCACAGCGCACCACTCGGCATGACGCTGACGGACTCAACGAACGGGAGCGATACCCCACTGGGTTCCAAAAATCCGCTCCGAACGTCGATCTTTGCGACATTTACACAAATCGGGGATTCAGTGATCAAGGTACTAGTCGACAGTGGCAGCGTGGTAAACGCAGTCGCCTCGGCGTCCGTCCTCAGCCTTGGGCTTCAGCCACTGCCTCATCCTCGCCCTTATAAGGCGATGTGGATCAACGACGCCTTTCTCGCCGTGACGAAGCGATGCATCGTACCTCTACAAGTGGCCGGATCATCGCGACGATGTCCCGAGTGCGACATCCTACCCCATGGGTGTGGGAAGCCTGTTGCTCGGTCGACCGTGGCTGTTCGACCGAGATGTTGCACAATACGGTCGATCCAACCAATGCTCGTTTTATTTTGGCGGGCGTAAACAAGTGTGGCAACCGTTCGTACCCCCTCACCGAGACGAGGTAACCCCGACGGCAGCTACCACTACGCGCGGCGCCCCCGTTCGACTCCTCGGAGTAGTTTCAGCCCGCTAGTTCCTCAAAGGCGTGGAATCGGACACCCCTGTTTGGGCGATCCAGGTACGCACAAAGGCCACGGACCAGGGCTTCATCAACTATCCGCCTTTCTGCGAGGATTTCGCCGACGTCTTCTCCACAGAGACCTACGGACGCCCTACCGCCCATCCCAGGGTAGTCCAGCATTTCATTGACTTCATCCCGGGTGCTTCCTTGCCAAACCTACCGCACTACAGTCTAAGTCCTACCCAAAGTGCGGGAACTACAAAGACGGGTAGAGGATCTGCTGCGGCGCGGCCTCATCCGCGAGAGCCAAAGCCCCTGCGCCGTCCCCGCCCTCCTCACGCCAAAGAAAGACGGCACTTGGCGACTCTGCGTAGATTGCCGGACTATCAATCGAATCACCGTCCGCTATCGATTCCCAATTCCGCGCATTGACGATCTCTTGGACCAGCTGGCCGGAGCAGCTATCTTCTCCAAATTGGACCTACGGAATGGATACCATCAGGTGCGCCTCCGGGAGGGCGACGAATGGAAGACGACTTTCAAGACAGGAGAAGGACTCTACGAATGGCTCGTCATGCCCTTCGGTCTCTCCAACGCGCCAAGTACCTTCATGAGACTCATGAATGAGGTCCTTCGCACCTTCGCCGGTAAGTTCCTGGTGGTCTACTTCGATGATATACTCATTTATAGTCATTCCCTCGACGAGCATCGGCAACATCTCCGAGCGGTCTGCGCCAAGCTTCAGCAGGAGAAATTGTTCGCTAACCTTGCGATATGCTCCTTCCTGAGTACGTCGGTGCCGTTCCTAGGATTCATCATTTCGTCGACCGGAATTTCAGTGGATCCGATCAAGACTGCTGATAACATGCATTTATAACCTGAATTCTTACCCTAATTAACTCATATTCATGCTTATTTTATGTGAATATGATGCATGTTATCATACTTTTTAGGAATTTTCTCCATTGGCATGTCATTTCGCTAAAGTTGATATTTATGCATAAATTAGAGATAATTTCATGCTTAAGAGATGATTAATCTTTTGCTTGGATTAATAAGAGTTAATCTCTATTATTAAATGATTTTTGACTTTAGGAAATGTTTAGAAAGGTAATTTCAAGATGAATTTATGAATTAAAGTGTTTAATGAAAAAAATGATTTAAGTAAATTGTAAATCATTTTGATTTCTTCTTTCTAAATATATTTTAAATGACATAATATTAAAAAGGAAAGAATTTATGATCCAATGGAGAAAATTTCAATTAAAAAGGAGTTGTATATATTAAATTATGAATTTCAGAAGTTTTAAGCCTTTTTCCGATTTTTATTTGATTTTTAATTGAATTTTTGAGTATTTTTAGTTAAAAAAACGCGAAAAAGGGGGTAGAAATTACCTGCGGCTGACGTGGCGAGGCGGTTGCTGACGTGGCGCGTGGGACCGACCCGGGGTGCGACGTGGCACTAAGGCCACGTGGCAGAGCCCGGGCGGCCCACGCGGGGCGCAGGTGGCGCTGACGTGTGGCAGGAGGCCACGCGTGCGGTCCACGTGGGCGCCCGTGTGGGGCGCCACGTGGCAGAAGGGTTCGCGTGTGGAGGGCCCTCGGGTATAGAGGGCCCTGGTTAGTATTTAGGGGCGGTAACGCATTAGGCGTTTACCGTCCCCTAATTTATAGGGGCGAATGCATATTTTTTCTTCCGTGTGGGACTATGTCCCACACGGTTCTTTCTTTTGCAGGCCACGTGGACGCACAAGGGACGTTGGATTCGGTAAGAACGGCGGAGATCAAGCGTTAAATCGATACACGCGTCATTCAATAATGACGTCAGCGTAATGATGACAAGCGGTTTCTTATGATTGACATGCCGAGACATGTCAGTCAGGAAGGGCGGCGACCAATTAAAAAAAAGGAGCCCTTTTTCGCCGCCTAGTAAGACAAATCGCATTTAATATATCTCTTTTTCAGGAGCAGCGATCGAGGAGCAGCGATCGAGGAATAACGGTCATGAGCGACGTGGACCAATGAAAAAATAGCGGCCCTTTTTCCTCGCCTAATAAGACAGGTGGTGTCAGAAGCCGCTTCGGACGCATTAATTGCGCCGCACTGCGGCATTAAATGCAGGAAACCGCGTGCATAAAATGCAACGCGGTTTCTGCTGTCCCACGTGGCGACCCGAGGACTTCCCGATCGGCATCACATCGAAGGGCGATGGAATCGGACGGCGGACGAATCTTGTAATCGGGGTTCACGCGATCAAGCGATCGTGACCCTCCAGCCACCTGAAGATTGAATCGGACGGCGGACGACTCTCGTAATCGGGGTTCAAGCGATCAAGCGATCGTGACCCTCCAGCCACCTTCACATCTACATCGGACGGCGCAGACCGATCGTGGAAGAACTCCACGATCGCGGTCCGATCGAACCGCGATCGCGGCGCGATCAAACCGCGATCGGAGGGTTGACGTGGAGTAATCGTTGTCAGCCGATCAAGGGACGATCGACGGACGGCCAGGACCACGATCGTGGCCCGATCGCGGCGCGATCGTGGCCCGATCGTGGCCAAATGGACGGCTATTCGGAGCGAAAACGAAGCGGAATTGACGGCAAACATGGGAGCTTCGAGTTCGCCCCAAGGAAGCGCTCTCACGACCATGCAAAACCGCTCCCACGACCGCATCTACAGCCCACGATTTCGGGCCTAATTCCCTCTTTAAAAGCATGTATTTCTCTCTTTTTGTTCTTTAACTTTTGATCGATTCGTGAAGGAATTAAGCGAATTTCGAGGAAGATCTCTAGTTCATCGTGATTCCCCCGCGTTTAGACTCGATTCAGAAGGGATTGGAGTGGGATTGATCGCGAATTCCTCCTTGATTTCATCGAATTTTCCCCTTGAATTCCGAAAGTCCGTGATAAAGGATCCGAGCAAATTCACTCCAATTCGCGCAAAGTGGAGCTTAATTCTCGTGGCAATCGGGTTAGTAGTGAGATTCGATCGATTATCAAGAGGTAATTTGAGTTTTTATTAGATTTAGAAGTTTAATTTTGCAAATTAGTTCATAGTGTTCTTCATTTTCCCCAAATTTTAGTCCGAAAAGTTGCTGATTTTGAAAATAGGATATCTCTCTGATTATACATCCAAATCATCGATTTTGGTTTCATTGGATTCCTCTTTTCATCAGCTTTCCGTGGATAGCAATTTCATCAAATTCCGAGTTCATTTGACCCTTCAATTTAACGTTTGACCACAGACTGTTCATCTTTCATCAGAAGTCAAACGTTGACTTTCGGGGTCAATTACTTTTTATTGACAAATCAGAATTTGATAATTTTGGTCTTGTTGGATTCCTCTGGTTCTTAGCTTTCTATTGACATATAAATTGCAAGATTTGGATTTCATTTGGGCATTCAATTTGAAGATTTCCTCTGAGGTGTTCATTTCGGGGATTTTCTGATCATTGATTTTCAATAATTCATAATAAATCCATTTCTTGTCCAAAAATTACAAAACTTATATCAATAAATTCCATTTTCTCTCTAGTTTCCAAATATATAATTTTCGTAATCTTCTGACTCTGTTTGATTCTCTGATTTTGTAGAACACCTACTGCTGGTCAAAGTCAATGCTTTGACTTTGACTTTTGACTTTTCTCTGTCAAATCCGAGATTTCAATTCTTAAAACTTCTTATTTACCTTATTGATATTATTTCCATATCTTAAATCTTATTTTCTCTTATTTAAAACTTGTTTTAAACCTAAGTTTGACCAAGTTAACTCTGCGATTAAAGTCAACCCTGCTCTCTGTGGATCGACCCGATACTTACCCAGTACTTGATTATTCTATCTTGTCTTTGTGAGTTCGGTTTTATAAATTTTGTTTGACCATCGTATTTGTGTTTTAACGACGCACAAAAACGACTCGTCAACTGCAGCTATCCGAAACTGGCCCACGCCCAAGTCCATCTTTGATACTCGCAGCTTCCACGGCTTGGCTCAGTTCTATCGAAGATTCGTCCGGAATTTCAGCTCAATCGCCGCGCCCCTGACGGATCTATTCAGGCAGAACCAGTTCGCGTGGAATCCAGACGCTGAACGCGCTTTTCAACAGCTCAAGTTGGCTCTAACTACGCGCTCGTTCTCCGGCTTCGATTTCAACAAGCTGCTCGACGTGGCCGCGGATGCCTCGGGCCCTGGGCATCGGCACGAGTTCTCTCTCAGAATCACACCCCGTGGCCTATTTCAGTGAGAAGTTAAGCGAAGCCAAGTCGCGTACTCCAACTACGATCGGGAGCTCTACGCCAGTCGTCCGGGCCTCTCCGATTCCCGGCGACACTACCTTCTTCGTAACGACTTCACGCTCTACAGCGACCACGAAGCCCTCCAGCTTCCTCCACTCCCAAAAGAAGCCCCAGGTGCTCGACATGCGAGATGGAGCGAGATTCTACAAGAATTTACATTTGCCCTCTTCTGCACCGCCCCTGGCCGCGACAACAAGGTGGCTGATGGCCTCGGCCGTCGCCAACACATCCTACAACTTTCTCAAGCAGCGATCACAAGATTTGATCGCCTCCCCTAATCTATAAGGATTGTCCCGACTTCCGGAGACTCCGGCAACAAGCGCAAATGGCGAATGCAACCCAGCCCATCGATGAATACCGCGCGGAGGCTCGGATTTGCTCTTCCGCGACCGCTTATGCGTGCCATCCGGCTCCACTCGCGATTTTCTCATTTGGGAGCTTCATGGCGGCGGACTCGCAGGACATTTTGGCATCACCAAGACCTTGCAGGCTTTGGAGGGTCGCTGTTATTGGCCTAACCTCCGCCGAGACGTCCGCCGCTTGGTTGGCCGGTGTTCCATCTGCACCATTGGGAAATTGACCAAGCAGAACACTGGGCAGTACCTCCCGCTTCTAGTTCCCGACTCCCCGTGGCAAGAAGTCAGTTTGGATTTTGTCCTGGGTTTACCACGCACGCGGTGATAGTTCGATGCAATACTGGTGGTCGTCGACCAATTCAGCAAGATGGCGCATTTTATAGCTTGTTCCAAGACCGCGGATGCTGCCCACACCGCACACCTCTTCTTCAATGAGGTAGTACGCCTTCACGGAGTCCCCCGCAGCATCATCTCCGACCGCGACGTTCGATTCACAAGTAATTTCTCGCGTACCCTATGGCGTTTAATGGGGACGACACTCCAGTTTTCCACTGCGTTCCATCCCCAAACGGATGGCCAAACAGAGGTCACCAACCGCTCCCTGGGAAACCTACTGCGCTGCCTTATCCAAGAACACACGGCCACTTGGGACGAGCTTCTTCCTCGCACGGAGTTCGCATACAACGCGTCGCAGCATAGGGTCACTGGGTATTCACCTTTCCAGATTAATACGGGACGAGTACCGAACTTACATGTCGACCTCATCCACCTTCCGACAGCGGGAACCCATTCTCACGAGGCCTCTACTTACGCCACCGACCTCGCAGAACTCCACCGGCACGTCCACGACAAAATTACGGCCTACAACGCCAAACTCAAAACGTCCATCGACGCCCACCGTCGACCCTGCGACATTCAAGAGGGGAGCTGGGTCATGGTCCGGCTTCGCCCCGAGCGCTACGCCGCGGAACGAGCGCACAAGCTTCACCCCCGAGCCGATGGTCCATTCCAAGTCCGTCGCAAGATCAACCCCAACGCATACGACGTAGCCATACCACCGGAATGGGGAATCCCGACTACTTTCAATATCTGTGATCTCATCCCCTATCAAGGCCCACTCGAAATACCCATAGAGCCGGGCCTTCCGCCGGACTCGACGGAGTCGAGTCTTTTTGTTCCGGAGGAGGATGATGGGCCCCGCGACCCGGCGACAGGAGTAACGGTCGAAGACGATATGGCAGCAACTGCAAGGGCAGCCGAGGACGACGCAACTCCTGACGAGCCCCGCGACCCGGCGACAGGAGTAACGGTCGAAGACGATCTGGCAGCAACTGCAAGGGCAGCCGAGGACGACGCAACTCTTGACGAGCGTCAGGGGCGATCACGGCGCCCGGCGAAACTGATAACATGCTATATTTATATCATAAAACATGAATTTTCATGCATATTAAAGCATAAATGATTTCATTTACATGCATGTTATCATATTTCTATGTATTTTTCTATTATTCTCTTAAAAAGTCATTATAATCTCAAAATACTTTAAATTAGGGTTAATTTTTATAAATTAGAGTTTCATAATTTGATAACCCATATTTTTCTTGAGATTATAACTATTTTTAAAGATAAAATAATGAGAGAAACAACTTTTATAAACATTCATTTTATTTTCTAAAGATTAAAATCTTAATAAATGAATGTATTTTTGAAATAATAATTTTAACTCGTATTATTTAATTAATTTGACTTTTAGAATAATAGATAATTAAATTTTGGATCAAATGAAAGAAATTTGGATTAATTTGGAGTTATATATTAAAAAGTTATGAATTTTCTATTTTTTTAGGGATTTTTCCTGGATTTTTTTAAAACAGTTTTTTTCTTATTTTTATTTTCGATTTTTAAATAATAAAAAAATAAATATTAAAAATAAGGGGGCGCGGGGCCCGCGTGGATGCGATGTGGGCACGCAGTGGCCACGTGGCGCCGCCACGCAGACTCGCGGCAGCCGCCTACGTGGCGCGACATATATACTTATATTTATTTACTATATATATATATAAAGTGTTCTTTTGTCCTCCCTATATGGGGAGGGTCATAACCTAGAAACCGCTTCTGCATTATATACCCGACGGCTTTCGTTTAATTAAGTCAAGCAGTGGGACTAAATTTATGACTTACTTACCTTGCGGTGCGACGTGGGCGCGACGACGGGCGTTGATCTCGCGACGATCGATCGACTGGACGCCGATCGCGTGAGCACGGACCACCGGATCGCGATCAAGACACGTGCGGAAATTCAAAGTTTTATAACGGTCGTGATGCGATCTCGGCGGGGCGCATCCAGCACTGTTGGATCGCGATCCAAGGAGCGAAAATCAAGCGTTTTTATAACGCTTATCAGAGAGATGATCTCAGCCCTCCATCCGCGATCCAACGATCGCGATATTTCAAAACGGTCCATCATGGGATCGTTATCGTAACCGTCGATCGTTTCGATCGGATCTGCTATCTAAATTTCGCCTTATAAAAAGGCCTCGTTCTTCACGTTTTTAGACATTCGAGTTGGAAATCAAGTATTTTGATCTGTTTAGACACCTCCCCACTTGAATCTCTTGATCTCCTCGCGTTCCCACCTGAATTCCGCACCACCGGAGCTTTGGAAATCAAGAATTGGTTGAGTAAATCGGGAGAAATCGCAGCTTGAATTTCGTCTTTGTGTTTTCGGTATTTTCGTCGATTAATCGGATTAATCGAGCTAATCCGATCACTAAGCGTGGTTAGTGGAAGCGGTTTTTCGTAATTTACCCTCCTATTGCGTTTAATTTCTGTTTAGATTAGGATTTGACTTTCAATTTCATAGGATTTAGCTCAAAATCGTGATTTTAACGTCCGAAAATTTCTCTCCACTTCGAATCTTGATTTCTCCGCGAAATCAAGTCCAAATTGGACGATTTTTGATTCCGTGGAATCGATTTGAAGTCTACTTTCATAAAATACCATTTTTCCCAATTTCTACCATCAATTTCTCGTCCGATTTGATCAAATTTGAAGAATACGTCAAGAAATTCCTTAATTCCCTGTGGATTCGACCCATATTTACCATTATACCCCTCAATTCGAGTGAATTTCCTAAAATTGGTAAGTTTGGAATAATTTTTGACGCGATACCGCTTGAAATCGACGACCTCGCGGTTTCGTCTCGTCAGAAACCGACGCCACAACTTGCAGAATACTTTTATTTCTAGAAGCGTCGACCCCTCGTGAAGGAGGGCGATAAGTAGCGGACGATAGCACGGGTTTTTGGACGGGAGGATTTTCTTTCTTTCTTTCTGTTTCTCTTGTCTCTTTTCTTATTGCTATGAGAAGGTATCTTTCACGTTAGTGGACAACGTGTATTGGCAAGAAGCCACCCGACGGACGTCTCGCTACGAAGGGTATCAGAGTTTCGCCGAGAAGGCGTTATTTCCCCCCCCCTCTACCTCTCTTCCCGTCACGTGCCTCCTACCCTCACTCACCGTTCATCGTGATAGAGTTCTAGCATCCGTTATCGCAACAATATGTAATGACTAAGTGCATTATTATGATATTGTAATACATTGAACACTAGTCTTTAAACATATGTTCTAAATAATCATATTCAAGGGATATTTGAGAAGGAGATAGAACTTGAAATTTCCTAATTAGATGATGAATTTACCACGGAAGGGTGAATTATTTTATTTTGAATATTTATAATTTACTAATTCTTTTATGAATTTGTTAATTATCCTCTCAAATCCTCATTTCATTCGTACACCAGTTTTTTTATATTGGACAGGGTATCCAAACTCCCCTCACCAGTCCTAAGAGGAAACAATCCCCATAGAGTCACTTCTCACCTTGTTAATCTCTTAGTAGAAATTACTAACTCGAGCAAAGTACAAAGTTCAAACTCAAGCTTTCGATATGACCCGCTCATGCTCTAGATTAGTGACCTCACTTCGTCACCTTCCTTTGGTATGTTTCCGCTCGCCTCATCTCCCACGGGTCGACTCCCAGAGCTTCCCGTACTGCTCCCTACTTCCTTTGGACCAACCTACCTTTCTGAAGTCTCTGAGTTTCGTCACCGATCCACACACGTGCCAAGTAAGTTGCTTGTCCCTAGTCTCGGTGATCTTGCAAGGTAGAGAGCAAGTAAGCCTCAAGTTGACTTTTTGGTCCAATCCCTAGACTCGTCCCTTCTAGTGCTGATTCCCTTAAGAATCTCCCCCTTACCCTCGTAGGTAAGTACGACTTGCTCGGAGTCAAGCTAGTGAGTGCAGGTGTTCCTAGTTATCTCTAATTTTTAGGAGAAACTCACAAAAGGTAATTATAGGAAAGGGAATTCAAATTTAATTAACAGGAAAAAAATAATAGAAAATAAGATAAATTTCATGCATAGACACTATAAAAACTAAATTGCTAAGTGAAAGGAAAAAAACTCCCCAAAATATTGCTTTAACTTTGACTTTGACTTCTATCTTTGACTTTGACTTCTACCTTTGATTTTGATACTCGGCATCTTCCCCTTTGAATGTATATGTAGTGCATACACAATTATACTAGCTACCCCTAGAATGATCCTATAAATATGCTTGAAATGATTCTAATGTGTGTATATGATGAGTGGACTAGTAAATGATTAAAAACTTTAACCTAGTAATTCATAAAAACCTAACCAAAAACGATACTTAATTTCAAAAATTTGGAGAAAGGAGATTGAAAAAAATTGATGGAAATAGAGGTTCAAGAGACTAGCTGGAAAGATAGATTGAAGAGAATAGCTGAAAGAGAGATTGAACAAAATACTGGAAATAGGAGATTCAAGAAGATTTTTGAAAGAAAACAAAATAAGGAGTGCCTAAAATAGATCGTGAGGAGAGAGGAGAACTCCCTAGTTTCCTTTGTCAAGGAAATATCGTTGAAGAGAAAGTTGTAGATCGTTGGAGACGAAGGAATCTTGTTTGCATGTGAGAACTTGTTAAACCATCGCCAAGAGATAGAAATTTTCATTGTAAACAAGAGAGCAATTTTCACTGCAAAACAAGAGAAAGCTTTTCACTGCAAAACAGAGACCGAGAGAGAGAGAGAGCGCTCCAACATCAAGTGGTTTCAGGGTTTTTTTTAAGGTAACTAAAAAACAAAATAGATAGAAACATTAGATGATGGTAAAAATAAAATAAAATCTATTAAATAAAATAATAGCCATAAAATAATATTAACCATTATATGATTTTGAATAAAATATGAATATAAAATAGAAAACATGAAAAGATAAAAGTGACACGATAAAAGTTTTTAAACTTTGATATTCTATAATAATGGTAAATAAATAGCATAAACAGATAGAAATATAATGGCTTTTGAAGATGAAACATGATATCTAAATATAATAATGAGAAAATCTATGTCTACTATAATAATGAGAAAATTATAATGATATTCAAATATGTATATCAAATATTAGAAAATAAATAATCTAGAGCTTATTCTTAAAGGTGTTAGGTTCTGGAGTCGATCAGCCAATCGAGCCTTTGGTACATGTATTGACAAAGACATACCCTTTGCAAATCATTTTGGCTAAAAGCAATCAAACCAATTTTAAAACTTCTCAATATAATATTTTATAAAAACTAAGAAAGCACAAATTTAAATTATCAAACTTAGATTAAACTAATAGAATTATCAAGAAAAAAATAACATTTTTTGTTTTAATTTATATAATGGGTATGGCTGATCTTGTGGCCACCAATGTGGAGACACCAATGATAGATAGTGTGTGCTCTTTGAAGAAAGAGTTCACAAAATTTATATATATGAATCCCTTAATGGTATTATATGTTACTGTCAATAAGATTGATTCATGTCATGATTATACATGTGGCCCTTTGACCCGAGATACCAAAGACATTATGCAGATGAATAATTATGTTTTGATTGTGACTTACTAATCCCTAGCCATGAAATCTCCAAAAAATTATATATTAAATATGATATGAAGTCCTTGAAGGTGATTGGGTGGCCAAGATAAGATCTTATACCCTTGATATTTGATAAAATTTACTCAAGGAATGAGATACAATGAAATCTTTGGCAACGGTAGTGAAAATATCATAGAAAGAGTTCCCAATGATTTCCTTCGCACATTAGTACTAACTTGAGTAACTGATTAAGATTTGACAATTGATCATACTCTAAGTCTTTCATGAGTCACGTGCGGATGAAGGATAATACATACATGTTAACCGACGATGGTAAGGTTTTATACGAGAGTTCTTATATACTCTATATCTCCTATAGTACGTGGTGTAGCTCGGTAAATAATAGGATAACAAATCAACTGGTCGTTTGAGTTAAAGTATTCCTTAATGAATTGACCTATATGTTGATGTCAATAAATAAAGGTTAGCCAAAAAGGTGGTGTTAGGTTTATAGAGTTATTAACTAGTGAGATATATGGACCTAGAAGATCATACACATAAGTTATATAGATATTGGTAGATGTAAATAATTTTATATATCTAATGTCTATTAATAGGGGGAGAACAACCACAAATCAAGGTGCTCGTGTAAGCCTTGTAGAGGTTGTCCTCTTTATTCTCTTTATCTCTTGGTAAATAACTTTGAAGACGCGATCTAACCATCTAGTGATATCATGGATGCCGCTAGGGTCTAGACACTTTAACAACTTTGAGAACTCCTTCAATGAACCGTGTAAGTATGGATTATAATGTATACTAGATAATAAGATCATCAGTTATTGGTGCCTCACTGTTTTGAATATTTGATTCAGTATCTTTTGTTGCATTCAATATTTCTTTTGAAATTTTGAGAGCCTATTAAGCATCAGATCCCACCAAATGGCACCTAGAGCAAAAACAAGAGCAATTGAGGGTGGATTCTAGGGTATCAAAGGCCCTCAAGGTATCTCTAAGTTTGCACCACCATCAAGGGAGCATTAATAGGACTTCAAGCAAAACTCACAAGGCAAAGGAAAAGAGACATTGGTGGTGACAACAAGGAGGCAATCTAGATGAAGTTAGTGATAGAATGGAGGAAATAGAAGCATAGTTACGCCTTTGAATAAACCATAGCTCACATACCATGTGGAAAGGGGGAAACCCAAGCAATGCGATAGCTATTAGAGAGAGATTACAAGAGGTTATGTGCAGATATAAATACGCACACATACATGCACGCACGCACAAACATATTCATGCATGCACGCACGCACACACACACATAGGAAGGAAAGACTACGCACGAAAGAGTGGGGAGTGCAAGATCATGGAGGAGACAATCAAACATGGGCACCAACAAACAGAGTCAAAGCTTGAATTGAACATGAAGATAAACTTGTGGGAGTTTTAAAGTTTACAATCTCCTCAAATTTCTTTTTGATCCTGTTGGGTTTTGAGGTCGATAAACTTTCTGAAATTTCTATCAAAACATCGAAGGCAGGGAATAGATTGAATCGGATGTTCAAAACATTGAGGCACCAAGAACAGATGATCTTGTCATCTAGTATGTACGAGAAAACCTAATTACATGTTCCCTTAAAAGAGTTTTTGAAGTTATTCAAGTGTCTAGCCTCTAACGGTATCCACACGATCTTTGGATGGTTGGATCTCTTTTTCAAAGCTCTTTATTAAGAGAGAAAGAGAAGAAAGGAGAGAATTCTCACAAAGCTTTCCGGGGCACCGTAAGTTGTGGTCGTTCTCTCCCTATTTATAGACATTTGGGATGTAGATTTTTCATAAAAACCCTCATAATTATGTCTATATCCACCAACATCCATAGACCTTATGTGTGTGACCCTCTAGGTTCATATATCCCACTAGTTAATAACTCTATAGAACTAATAACATCTTGTTAGTTAACCTTAATTAATTATCTACATCAACATATAGATTAATTAATTAAGGATCGATTTAACCCAATTGATAGGTTGAGTTGCCAGCCTGTTGGGTGCCAAGCTATACCACATACTATAGTAGATATTTGGTACGTAGGAACTCCCTAATGGAAGCTTTCTGTCATTGATTACCATGTATTTCTAATCTTTCATCCGCACGAGACTCGTGAATGACTTAGGGTATGGTCAACTTTCAAACCCTAATCAGTCACTCAAGTTAGTACTGATGCGTGTAGGAAATCATCAGAAACTCTTTCTCTGATATCTCCATTACCTTGGCACAAGATTTCATCGCATCTCATTCCATGAGACAATCTCGTCAAATATCGAGGGCGCATGATCACATCTTAATCACACAATCATCTTCGTGGACTTCATGTCATATATAATATATAACGTTTTAGATATCTTGTGGCTTGGGATTCATAAGTCATAATCAAAACACAATCATCCATCCACAAGATGTCTTTGGTGTCTCAACTCAAAGGACCACATACACAACCATGACATGAATCAACCTAATTGACAGTTAGGTATAATTACCATTTAGGGATTCATACAGACCAATTCAGTGAACTCTTTCTCCAAAGAGCACCCACTATCTACCTTAGTGTCTCCGCATTGATGGCTATAAGATCAGCCATACTAATCATATGAGTCGGATCAGATAGTGTCATTCTTTCTAGATAATTTGATGTCCCTCTCAAATATCCCGCGAACAGGAATGTTTAGAACATATGTTTAAAGACAAGTGATCTTTGTATTATTATCTCATCATAATTTACTTAGTCAATGCATATGCTCATGGACTTCATTGCAAACATCACACATGAATGATAATGAATAAATTTCATTTCATTTACATGAACATAAACTAGATACATAGAAGCGTGATTGGTTTATAGGCCACATAATATCCATCAGATCCCACGTACTATAAAGAAGTTGAGATATGTGAAGCAATAGGAAGATATACTAAGATTCATTCCTAGATATAGTGTGTGTGTGTGTGTTTTAATATGAACCAAAAACTCTCTATCAAAAAAAACTTTTTTTGTGAAAAAGCAGAGACCAATGTGTGATCTGAGAAACACATCATTTGACAGTCTGGTCAACATCATCTACTTAGAGGGACTAAAGCATCTACATATTATGGCAATCTTGAAAAGTATTGAATTTAATGGTTATAGTAATGGAAGGCCTTTTTCAGTATGCATATTGAGGTTGCAATCACTAGGATATATTGTCCAAAAGATCAAGAAAATAACGAAGGAAATCCATTCTTTGGCTAACCTAATGGAAAAATACGAGAAAGAAATTGTCATAATTTACAATTTTTGACAAAAAAATATGTCATTAATTCACATCTCAGCCCAATTTAAATATAGTAATGATATGTTCATGGCACCACATTGCAATAAAGATGTCTTGAATAATATAGAGAATTATGTATTTTCTAGAATTTTTTTTGTACAATTTTCTTAGATGCCTAAGCAGTGCAATTGGTCTACAAATTCACTTTACTTCTCAAGACATTCCAAAATGCCACATAGGCTAGCTTAAGGGGATGAATTCTTTTAAGACTTCCCTTCTCATTCCAGTGTTTTTCATCATAATGAAGGGGAATGATATACCCTAAAGAAGGTTGAATCCTTCCTCAAGGAGAAATCCTTGATGAAGTATAGTGATTAGTTATTAGTGTTGCTTTGAAGGTCATGATGGATAATTTGAGAAATATGAGGAAATTTTCAATAAAAAACATATTCACTATCGAGTAGTTTATACATTCTCATCCAAAGTTCAAACAAATTTCTCCTTGTGACCTTGAAAAAAATAAAGGTTGGCATTTCTCCCATTTGTATGAGATGACGAAAGAGGATGATCTGGACAAAGCTGAACCAAGAACAAGATGTCGGGTTTGAATGAGCAATCCATAGCTCACAAGAGAAGTGGCCTCTAGATTTACTCTCTTACAGAGAGAAAGAATTCACAAGATCTTTGATGACAATATCCTAGGAAGATGAAGTGCAGACATATAACATTCTCCCATGATGGAAGATACCTTGACCTAGCAGAAAGAGAAGGGATGACATACATTTCCCCAAGTTAGCTATCGCTGCAATAAACGATCATTAGAGTGAATTGAGCAAGCGCTCTACAACTTGCCACAACTTCTTCTCCCAAACATTTCCCCAAGTTAACTATTGCCAACAAGATCTTCCTCATTGATATGGCATTAACGCTAGCCTAACCATTGGAGCCAAGATTTTTCTATTACTAGTGTTTATTTTCTAGTTTATTTTTATTTAATTTTAAGTTATAATTTCTCTTTCCTACAAGGACTGTAAATAAACCACCCATGTAATAGAATTAATAGGCATATTTTGATTGAAGAGTTTCTATTCTTCTAAAAAAAGTGCCCTTAAGATTTTTCAATGTTGTCATCACCGCATCGAATCTCACCTTCTTCTCTATTGCATATTGCATTAGTTTAGTATCAGAGCCAAAAAATCTTCATTGATCTATCCCCATTGATCATCGGTCCATGTTCGTCTCCATTGCTGATCCACAACATTCCCTCCTGAGAAGTATTTTTGCGTGAAATATTAGAAGGGATGAGACAGTCCCTATTTTGCACACCCTCAACAATCTCACATCCACCATGGCTAGATTTGAAGAAAATGTTGATAGAAGAAAATAAAAATCTATGCAAGTATGAGTGACACAACAAATGCCCGACACATTGCCTTTAGTGCCTCTTGCACCACTCACATAACCTCTAGCACCATGTGCATCTCCATTGATGCCCATGTTGCTTGTGCCTCTAGTACCACTCATGCTTCTAGCGTTTCATAAACCTCCAATGGTGCATGCAGTTCTCTCTTCTGCCCCTTCATTGTTTCCAAGGTCTCCAAAACGACCTCTAGCCTTGATTTTGGAACCCTAGGCAGCCATGTCTTCATTAGGGCCATCTCAGAAACCATCAATAGCACCTCCAACACTGCTAGTAGTGCTGCTAGTGCCTCTAATGCCACCATCACCTCTACTGCTAATAGTAGATGATGTTGCTCCCTATACCTCCCTGACATCATTAGCATCATCTTGACCGCAAGGAGCCAAACATTCCCTTGATGCCACCCTTATGCCATCAACACCATCCCAACACCATTTGCACCTCCTTGAGACTTCCAACACCATCCTAGTGCAGCTAGAAAATGTTTGTTAGAGCCTTCCCAAAACTCCCAAACACCATCTTGGTACCACCATAAAATACTTTCATCCATGCCTCCGATCGCATCCCCCAATGCCTCTCGTGGAACACGAGCTATGTCGAGGCACAACTAGCTTTACACACCAAGGAACCCTAAGTGGTGGCACCAAAAGTGCTACCAATGTGATGCATCAGAGGACCCTAGGCGGCACATCCAATAGCACTGTCAACGTTTCCCTACCAGTACCACCCTTGGCAGAACCTCTAGGGGACCCCATGAAAGACGCAAATCACACGTAGGATCTATGCATGTTGTCCCTAGACTTGGCATGTGCAATGCATGCAAGATCGGCACACAATGAGCATGAAATGGGCCTTAAGCACGACATGCACCCCACACGTGATGTTGGCAACACCCTCAACATGCAAAATGAGCACATGTGATGCATGCGACAAAAGCATATTTTCTTGATGGAGGTATAGAGCAACCCCATACATATTTGCACATACAAACGTAACAACCAAATTGACGCAGTCTTACCGCAGGAACAATGAAGAACAGGGGCTTGAATCATTAAACCTTGATCTTTAAGAAGGGTTAGGTCTTGAGTCCACAGAACTAACATCTTCAACCCTTGAATCCACAAGGGGTTGTACTTGAATCCACAAGCACAAGAGCACTCTCAAAACAGGAGAACACTCAAAGGGGAGAGAGCACAACTCTCAGAAAGAAATAACTTCAAACTGTGTGTTCAAGTGTTATAATGGGGGGCCTTATATAGGCCTAAAAAATTAAAGGGTCGTCCAAGTGACATGACCCCTTGATAAGACAACTCAAAGTCATGAAACTATAACTATTACACCATGCTTGTGTCAAGGGATGGGCCTGACACAACAAAAAGAAGCTTCTAGGCCTGACAAGAGACACTCTGGAGATTCTAGGAACCGTAGAATTTGACACACTTTTGTGGGTCTCTAGGTGATCTTTTGCAGATAGTGACAGCTCCTCGAGATTCCCTCCTAGCCTAATAAGCTCTAATTCGGCCTCATAAGTGGGCCATGTAACTTTCTCGGCTTTATGAGTCACAATTGGGCAATAGAGGCCCTTGGCCTACATCACAAATGCATATCATGCATACATGCCCATGAATGCATGAGTTCTTTGTGCTTCTCTTCTGTCCTCCATCAAGCACCTCATGTGTGTCTTAGTGCCTTCTACAAAGTAAGATATGCCTTAGGGATGACTATCACCAAATGGCACGAGAATCATAGAGGCCAACGTGTTAAATTTTGTGTTCTCTTGCTTACTCACCAGATCCAAGTGAGCATGATTGATGGGGAATGGCCATGCACATTGTCATCACCATCTCTAACCTCATACTCTCCCCCTTGATAGAATCAAGTTCTCCAAGTGTGGTGGATTGATGGGTGATAATGTGCCATTTTGTAAATTCATTTTCATTATTATTAATTGATTTGAATGCATAGTTCTTGTTAATATGATATCCATTATCATATTTTTAAGAAAAACTTTTACATTCATCATATTATTTCCCTTATATGTTCATTTTGAATCTATTTAGCATTAATTTGGTTCATAAATTAAAATTGACCTTTTTCAAGGTCTAAAAGATTGTGATTGAAACATATGCTCTTGAGTTTTCATGTTTGCATGCCTCAAGTGAAAGAGAAAATGAACAACGATGAGAAGAAGATGAAAAAATTGGTTTAACTTTTCTACAGTGGAACCAACTTTTTTAGACTGCACATTATTTTTATTTTCTTCTTTGTTTATGGTTTTCAGGTGACATGAGAAGAGAGAAAACTTGATTTGGAGCAGAGTAATACAAATTTTGTGCCAAAATGGTTTATAGACTTGAAGACATTAATATTTAAAGTTTAAGGATTTTTCTTTATTGTTTTTTTATTGGTCTTTGAATTAAATTGATTATTTTTAATGATTATTCAACTAAAATAGGTCAGTTGCTAACGTGGCAGAATGCTAGTCAACCATATGGAGGCCACGGCCGATACAGCCGCACACATGGCACCCATTCGGTTGCATTGGCACGTCGTGGGTAATGAATGCCATGTAAGGTATCAACAGGTCCGAGTGCCACATAAGAATTATTTTATTGAATATATGCATTGGAAGGCCCAATAAGAAAATGTGGGGTGAGAAAATGTGGGCATATTTCCTTTTGAAGTGGAAGAGAGCCCTTTACATAAAATGCTACTAGTGCTCAATAAGATAGGCCCAATAAGATATACAATTACTAAAATTTCCCTTGTAGGCTAATATCTATAATATGTAATCCCTAAAATCTCATGCCATCATCATCTTCATCTAGTCAATGTTGTTCTCATCATATCATTTTCATCATCATTTTCATCATAACTTTCATAAGCATGCATACATTTTTAGTATTTGATATTAGTCATCATAACTAATAAAAAAATTCCATTTCTCGGGTTTTTTTTATGTCAATTTCCACGTGTTTATAACTATATATATATATATGATTCTGATGATGACATATATATAGTCCCCAATAATATACTTATGAATTGGTCAAATGATAATGATCAATATCTCTTCATCCATGATGGCTGAAACTTGGGTCATCAGTTTTTCCAATGATCTATTATTGCATGATCTTGATTGACCATCACTACCCGGAAAGAAAATATTAAGAATTTAATTATTACTATAATTTACCAACAAAATGAATGAATCATTACCTTCCAAGGTGGAGAATTTAATGTTTTATGTGCTTCTTCTTACCAGTAATCCCCACAAGAACACAACCCCCCTATGATGCGGTGGAACCGGAATGGGTCCCTAAGAACAATCTCTCTCCTCTCTCGAGAAGAAAGCAGCTTCATAAACGTGTGGCAGTCTCCACAGATTCTCAAATTCTTCATCACTCTTATCGGAGCAGATTTTGGAAGATCCATCATCCCCAGCACCACTGCAAGTCTTTCACTGTGAAAGTTCTCCACCACTTCATCTTCTACCACATTCTTCATATCAAAGATCAAGTCCTTCAATTTTAAGTAAATTTCTTCACTTCTGGAGTGAGATTTACAAGAAGCAGAGAAAGAATGAACTTTGGCGCCGATCACAATCCAGCTCAGACCAGGTTCCTTCTTCACTCCCAATCTCTTCATTTGGTTTCTTGTATTATCTGCAAGAGATTTCTCACCTGCGTTTAAGTATATGTTGTAGAGGAGAACATAGGAAGAAGATTCAGATGGGTCCAGCTCAGAGACTTTTTTGGCCACTTGGGCAGCTCGGGTGACATCAGCATGGAGCCGGCATGAGCCCAGGAGAGCCTTCCAGATTACTGGGTCAAAGTCAAACCCTGAGCTCATGATCAAGTCTTCTGCCTCAGACAGTTTTCCAGCTCTACCGAGAAGGTCAACCATTGCAGCATAGTGCTTTGCATTTGGCTCCAGGTTGTAGTCCCGCTTCATGCTGTCAAAGGACCTGAAAAAGTTAAAGGTAAATGAGAGGGAAAATGTAATGTTTGGAAAGTCAACCTATAGAACAATCAAACAAATTTTTAAAAATCTGAGCACTACCACCAGCATGTCAACTTTTGAAAGAACATGTAGAAATAGAAAAGCACCAGATCTCGATCCCCCTATCAAACTATTAATCCATCTCTCCCTCTCTTCGCGCCATCAAAGAAGCTCACAATGTCAACAGGGAGATGAGAGAGATAAAGGTGAGACCGAAAAATGGAATTTTTTCCGAAAAATATGTAAAAAGTTAACTATCAGAGTTCCTGACAACATTAATCAAAACAAAAATTAAAAAGCAATGGAGCAGTCCAATTTTTCAGAACATTATGTATAAACGAAAAATCACCAGATTCTAACTAACAGCAGAAAGATATCTACCTAGAGCCTTCCTCTACAAGACCCCCATGGCTACAAGCCGCAAGAACTCCAAGAAATGTCACACCGTTGGGAACAAAGCCAGAATCCTTCATTTTCGCAAATAATTTTAATGCAATGCCTGCAAACCCATATTGGGCATAGCAACAGATCATAGCAGACCACGTCACCACATCACGATTAGAAGTCTCTTGAAACACCTTCACCGCAGCATCAATATCCCCCGATTTTGCATACATAAAGATCAACGAGTTCACAAATACAGTGAAATGACCAAATCCACCCTTCACAGACCTACCATGAATTTGCTCCCCGGTCCTCGAAAAGGGAAAGATTTGCGCATGCGCTTGTCGCACTGGAGAGAGCAAATTCATCAGGTTGTAGGCCAGAAGCTAGCAACTTGTGGAAAAGGTAGCATGCTTGGTCAAATTGCTCGCTTTGGAGAAAACCAGAAATCATAGACGTCCAAGAGACGACATCCTTTTTGGAGGTCGAATCAAAACACTTAAACCCATCACCGATTAATCCACGATAAGCATACAAATCAATGAGCCCACTTACAATGAACTCGTCATTCTGAAGGTTATGCTTTAGAACTTTGGCATGGATCTGCTTTCCGAGTTCAAAGTCTGATATCAGATTACATGCTTTGAGCATGCTTGAAAATGTAAATTTTGATAGATACCCTCCTCTTCTTTCCATCAGGGAGAAGAGATTCACTGCGAAATAGGGTTTTCCAGGGGTTGCAAGAGCCGAGCCACAGAGCCCTGAAATCATGGTGTTAAATATAACGACATTTTTTTCAGGAATGAGTTTAAAGGCCTTGATAGCTTCATCTAGGGCATCGTGCTTCAAGAACATATCGAGCATTGAACCACAGACTACAACATCCATGTCCAGTCCAAATTTGACAGCTAAACAATGGGTGATAGACCCAAAGTCAGACGAATAAGCAGTAGGTTCTGTACAAGCATTGAAAATACTACCAAGAGCAAACCCATTAATACATACCCCTTTCCGGTGCATCTGAGAGAAAATTTCAAAACTCCTGTCAACCAAATTGAGGTGAACATAACCTGAAATCAATGAATTCCACGAAACCAAATCCAATTCCTCCGCATGATCGAAATACAAGACTCGCTGCATCAGGACAACCGCACTTTGCATACACATCTATAAGAGTGTTAGTTAAAAGGACGTGGAATGATAAACCTGTTACGATTATTTGGGTATGGATTATCATACACATTTTCTTTTCTCCTGATTGAGCAGATGCCCTCAAAATTCCAGCATAAGTGAATCTATCAGGCTCAATTCCTACACTTTTACCTCTAAGAAACAAAGAAAAGGCTTTCTGGTAGCATCCCATTGTTGAATATCCCGAAATAAGTGAGTTCCATGAGACAATATTTCTCTCGGTCATTCTGTCAAACAGGTGGCGAGCAAATTCTTGATCTCCACACTTGCAGTACATGTTTAAAAGAGTGTTATCGAGAAACAAGGAGTTTCTGAACGATACCTTGATCATGTGGCAGTGAATCAGCTTGCCGTGGACTAATTTCTTCCTTCTCGTGAATGACCGGAGTAAGTCGCCGTAGGTGGCGTCGTCAAAATAAAGATCAGAGCTTATTGAATTTCGAGTTTTCTCAGATGATACGGAAAAACTCCCAGGAGATTGAATAGACAGTATTCGACGGGATCGAGAAACTGCTCTTGAAGACGTTTTCAGCATCTGTGGTGCACAGAAAATTCTCGAGACTCTGATTTAGGGACATCACCGCATTTGTTGAGCACGAAAAAATTTACAAACCGATGTCATTCAGAGAAAGAAAAGAATTTTTCGGGAACCGTGGATTAATGTTGAAGAGTGAAGACCCAGATGCTGAAAAATCCTCGTAACAATTTTTCACGAGAAAGGAAAAAAAAAGATGGAATGCCTGAAGCCATGCTACAGAAATCCCTTATTGCGAATCATATGAACTGGGTCAATGAAAAGTATGGCAGTCACCATTAAAGGAACTACTTTGACTCACGTTCTTCTTCTGAAACTAAACTTATCATTAAAGAAAAAGAAAGGTTTATGGATTTCATTATACGTGCTTAAAAAATGATAGAATTGCTTGTGATTATGAGCTTCTGATTGAAGATAAAGAAATGTTTGGGAATTTCATTCTCGGTAATCACCCTTGACTTGGTTGGCAATAACGAGCGCTTCTATGAATTGTTATTCGAAAGTGATTTTGATAATTTTCTTTACTGTTTTATATTAATGTTAAAAAAATTTAATTTTTAGCCAAATCGATAATAGAAATGCTTGAAATGTATGACCTTTTTTATCTTGAAATAATATAAATAATTGAATATTTTTTTATCCTTCTAACGGTCATATGCTTTGATCGATTCATTCCTTTTAGGGGCTTCTCCAATTGAGATACGTGATCGAGAGCTCTCCCTCTCGCCCTCCAGCAATCAAGACCTCTCTCTCTCTCTCAATGGCTCAAGCACTCTCGCTTTTCCAGTGTTGACGATCTCTCTTTCCTCCAGTGATGATGATGATGATGATCTCTCTCTCTCTCTCTCTCTCTCAAGGTCTAATGGCATCTTATCTCCCTTTCGTGATCAGCTTTTACAAATCAGTGTACTTCGGATTAATTTTCAAAAATCGTTTTTGTGATCAGCTTTTAGAAACAAGCGTATTTCAGATTTTTTTTTTTAAGAAAATCATTTTTCTGATCACCTTTTAGAAATCAGTGTATCTTATATTTGTTTTGTAGAAATCACTTTAAAAGTCAGATTCTCTTGAGATTGAAGTGAAGTTACCTCCATTGATAGATCCAATAGAGATTAATTTTCTGTTCAGAGTTCAAGAGAATATTGTTTTATTTTAGTTCTCTGGTTCGTTTTTAAGTTAATCAAAGTTGATAATTAAAATCCATTTTAAAATTAGTTCTCTAGTTAGTTTTAAATTAGAAACTAACTAAAACAAGAGTTAAATCAAGAGTTTTATTTTTCTTCCTAAGTTTTAATTAAAAAACAATAATATAAGTCAAGAGAAATTTCAAGATTTTCATTATCTCATATTTTCAACAATCAAGTGCTAAAATTTCATGTTCTGATCAAGCCTTATTGAGAGCCAATTGATGAACCGTGTTCGTGTAGTTTCTGAAAACATGTGTCAATGGGTCAAAAATAAGTCCAAACTCCCTTAAAATTGTATTTTATTAAAAGTAATTAAGTATATATATGAGAAAGGGTCAAATCCATTGAGAATTAGGGGTATTTTTTTAGAGCTTTTAGAATTCAATCTAGGTGGATGATGAATTGGGATGAGAATCCACATCTCATGGAGGAGAGCAAGTTGAAAGAACTTTAAAATTGCGCCTGGTCATTGGATTGCCTCTTTCAAGTGATCCATGGCTAGGATTAACTAATATAAGGCAAAACAACACCTTTATATCACAACGATTTGATGGCAATCCAAGGGTCCAGATAATTCCACATTTACATTGGTCGTTGAATCATCATTTATCATCGTTAGTCAGATCGTGCCACATGTTTAGTGAGACCATTGGTGATGAGTCCAAAAAATTTCAGTAAATTATGTTGTTGTTTGGATATTTTGACTCATGTAATAGAATTTATAAACTTCCTTTAATTTCTAAGCTATACCATGTTAGCTTAGTAAGGGGTTGAATCCAAGGGAGGTGGTGGTGACAATCACAATTTTTCTAATATAGGGCAGGAAATTTGCAACATACATGAAATTCTTAAAAAACAAAAAAGTATCAGCAAGAATCACTTACTAACTCCAAAGAGTAGATCAATGCAAAAAAAAAAAGCCTTTGAAATGGTCAATTCAAAATGATTTCATCATTTACATGTCGAAATAAAGTCTCTCTTTCATTTCATTTTATCATTTACATGCTAAGAATAACCAAAGAAATTGGTCAAGGGAAGCCAATTCCCCCCAAATGCAGCATGAATTCGAGATTTAAATGACTTTACCCCTTGATTTTAGTTTGTTTTTCTTTTGTAATTTATCATTTTAGTTTGTTGACTTCTTATTTTTTTTGTTTTTATTATCTTCTTTTACTTAAATGGAAAAAAAAAATCTAAATTACATCAAATTTGGCCTTTCTTAGATCAAGCCTAATTCCACAAAAGAAAGAGGATTATTTGAGGTTTGAAGATTAAAAATCCTAAATTTGGTTTTAATCATTTGATTTATGCCCAAGAAGATGAGAATTTAATTGTTTTTCTTTATGAATGCAACAAATGTATTGTTTGGTTAACTTTGTTCTCCTTGAGGTTGAGAAGGACCGATCTTACAAATTTGAAAAGGAAATTAGTGGATTAGTTTGGGAATTAAATTATATTCTTAGTTTTAGATGTCTATTTCTAAAGATTAAGAATCAAAATCTATTCATAAATTCTTAGTTAAATGACAAACCTATTCATAAATTTTTAGCTCAAAAATCTTTTCGATTGTTAGATATTGAGCCTTGAAAACTGGAACATTTCTAATTATTGATTTTTTTCCTCTCTCCTTGCATTAGATCTACCTTGATTTCAATGTCAACATCAGGTCTGAAAAGTGCAAAGTCTGTTGGCACAAAATATGAAGCATTTGCATCTAACAACCTTAAAAATAGTGAAGTGAATAATGGCTCCATCAATTTTTCAGGTCAAGAAATGCAACGGCAAATCATACTATGCCACATGTCATCTTGTCGATGGTGTCTTCCTAGTTGATGCGTCAAAATTTGTCACAACCAATCAGAGGGCATTGCATTAAAAGCATTACATCCACGTGCTTTTTGGCATTTTCGTGGCCCATTAGTGGCCCTCATGTCCCTTGGAATGTTAGTGTTATTTTGCTAAATTTTGGCAACCAATCACCCTCTACCATGTCAATTGTACAAAACTATAAAAAGGGACCCATAAATAACTATTGATTTCGGTCATTTCACACGGCTAAATTTTATAATACCCCTAAAATTGATGAAAATTTTATCTTTAAAAATAAAAATTCATTTATAAAAATAAATTTCTTAATGATTTTGACATTGAAAAACTTCCAAAATACCACAAAATCCAAAAAATCTTGAAAAAACAGAATTTCCGTCTAAAACTAAAGTAATGCTTATCTAGACCATGAAAACCATTTTAACCCATGTAGACGCTCTTGTAGAATTTTTATTATTTTTTATAATTTTCATTTTATTTTATTTTGGAGTTGATATTACATCATTTGTACTCGCCATCTTTCCCCTTGTGACTTGATACTTTGGCTCAAACAAGCCCCCTAATACTCGTCGTCATTGGTTTTTCCACAAGCGCCATAGGACTTGGCTAGAAAATGCATATTCTCTCATCTGAACTCTTGAGGGTTTTGGAAATCATTTGTGCATCCGCCATCTTTTCCTCTTGGGTTTCCTAGTTAGCTCGATGCCTAGGGTCCATTAGTCCTTCAATTAGACTGGGTGCCTCTAAGCCACTGATTGGGCCTCCCAATAGGTCTCCCATCCCTGCTCCAACCTAAGCACACCTAACTATGGAGTTCTTCTTCACCCTAGTACAACATCAATGTTACTTGAAGGGTATTCTTGTAGAATTATTCTCATGTAAATACATACATTTAAATTAGAAATAAATAAATCATTATGTGACTTAAGAAATTATTTCCTTGATACATGTAGTGTCGTAAAATTCCCAAAAAAATTCCACAAAATCTAGAAAATCTAGAAAAATCAAAAATTCCTTCGAAAAATAAATTAAATCATTTAAAAACATGAAAATTCACATGTAAAGTATATCATGTAAGTGCATGCATTTCAATTAGAAATAAATAAATCATTTTGTGACTTAAGAAATTATTTCCTTGACAACTTTAATGTCATAAAATTCTCAAAGATACTATAAAGTTTTTAAAAATCACATTATCATATTAAACATAAATTTTGTCATTTTACACCATGATAAATGCATTCATGATAATTTTCTTGTATATAAATGCATAAATTTATGATATTAATTTGTTAATTTTTCATGTCATTACAATATCATAATGAAAATTGTGAGGATATTTATGTTATAAGTAAGGTTATACTTGTAAAGGAATTATTTGGTCTTTTCCTTGAAATTTCATGAGGAATAAAATGAAAAAGATGAGAAGAAAAGTGAGAAGCATCTTAGGAGAAGCAATCACACAAATGGAAGATCACCATCCTCCTATTCCCTTCTAAAAACTTCCTATTCTAGAATTATGATTAGCCCAATGAATTACATGAGTGGATATAATTCGTCTATATGTGTTATGAATTAATATTTGGAATAGGATATTTGGAACCGTGGAAAAAGGACTTTAGAAATTCAAAAAATTTCATCGATGAAACTAATGAATGCTTTCAAGATCCAACAACAAAATAGAAGCAAATTTAAATAAAAAATTTATTTGAAAGTAAAATTTAAAAATTGCCCAATATTCCTATGTTGGTATGTAGATGTTGAAAATATATATTTTTAAAATATCAAATTAAAGAATCTTATGCAAGTCAACAACTTTTAAAGGATGAAAAAGAGTTTGATGGGGGTAATTTGCTTACTTTTTTTGATAGGCGCTATAAAGTCTATGTAGTGTATTGATTTAATTTTATGATGTTAAAGTTGTTCAATATACTACCATTGATCATCGTCAAGAGATGGGTGTGTATAAGTATTTCTCTTGTAGTTTGGTTTTTGTTCTTCCACTTTTATTTGGCCTACTTAGGTAGGGCCATCCTATTTATCAATAGATAGGGCTCTCTCCCTAGAGTAGTGAGCTCTCATTTTTATTTTACTATCTATTCTCCCTTTCTCTCTCCTCATATAGTATCAATGCATTTAGGAGTTCCTAAGGCTCATTTTCTCCACGCCTCCTTTTTCTTTTTCCATCACTACCATTGCAATCCTTGTTGTGAGAGCTTTACAATGCCTTTCAAGCACATCATAATCATAGTTCTTTTGAGCCTCCATTTGGTTTCCAGTAGTTATCAAGATAATTTTGGATTTGGCATGGGATTTTTGCTTCCTTTTGGTGTTATCTTCCTAGTTTCTATGCAATTTGACATTTCAGATGACACACGTTCGAATCCACCAAAATCCCTAAAAAAATTAATCATCAACACCTTATGTTAAGTGACAACCTTAAGAAAAATCTTTATTTTTTTCAAATCATAGGTTTTTAAGTGACAACCTTATGTTAGGTTATGATATCGATAAGCCTTCCAAAATTTTGATCAAAACATCTAGTGCAGCAAAATACATTAAATCAGATATTCAAAACATTGAAACACTGATAATAGATTATTCAAAACATCTAGTAATGTATGAGAAAACATACTTACAAAGGTTCTCTTGAAGGAGTTTTTAAAGCTATTCAATTGTTTAGCCTCCAGTGGTATTTAGACAATCTCTAGATAGTTGGATTTCCTCTTCAAAGCTCTTCACCAAGAGAGAAAGAGAAGAAATGAGAGAATTCTCACAAGGCTTGCATGGGTACCTTTATTTATGGTCGTTATTCCCCTATTTATAGATATTTGGTATATAGAATTTTCATCTAACCTTCATAATTATGTCTATATCTATTGACATTCATAGACCTTATGTGTGTGACCCTCTAAGTTCATATATCTCACAAAATTAATAACTTTATAGCCCCAATAACACTTTATTGTTCAACCTTAATTAATTATCCACATCAACATATAGATTAATTAATTAAGGATCGATTTGACCCAGTCAATAGGTTGAGTTGTTAGCTCGTTGGGTGCACCACGTACTCTATGAGATATGGAGTATGTAAGAACTCCCTAATGAAAACCTTTCCGTCATCGGCTACCATAGATATATATAATCCTTCCTCCGTACAAGACTCATGAATGATTTAGGGTATGGTCAATTGTCAAACCCTAATCGGTTTACTCTAGTACTAATGCGTGTAGGAAATCATCGAGAACTCCTTCTTTGATATTTATATTACCTTGACCAAGGATTTCATCGCATCTCATTCCTTTGAGTCAATATCCTCAAATACCGAGGGCAGATGATCTCATCTTGACCACCCAATCATCTTCGTGGACTTCATGTCTTATCCAATATATGACATTTTAGAGATCACTTGGCAATGGATTCGTAAGTCATAATCAAAACACGATCATCCATCCACAATATGACTTTGGTGTCTCAAGTAAAAGGACCACATACACAACCATGAAATGAAATCTACATAATTGATAGTTAAGTACTATCCCCATTCATGGATTTATATGGATTAATTCGGTGAGATCTTTCTCCAAGAAGCACACACTATCTATCCTTAGTGTCTACTCACCAATATATTCAATATCTAATATATGACATTTTAGAGATCCCATGGCTAGGGATTCATAAGTCATAATCAAAACACGGCCATCCATCTATAATATGACTTTGGTGTCTCAAGTTAAAGGACTACATACATAACCATGACATGAAATTAACCTAATTGACAGTAAGTAGTATCTCATTCAATGATTCATATGGATTAATTTGGTGAACTCTATCTCCAAAATGCACACATCATCTATCCTTAGTGTTTACACACTAATGGCATCAAGAATAGTCATACTCAAGATATGAGTCGGATCAAATGGTTATTCTTTCTAGATAATTCAGTGTCCTTCTCAAATATCCCACATATAAGAATGTTTAGAGCATATGTTTAAAGACTAGTGATTGATGTAATACGATCTCATCTTAATTCACTTAGTCATTGCATATGCTCATAGACTTTATTACAAACATCACACAAGAATGACAATGAATACATTTCATTTCAATGAACATAAATGAGATACATGGAAGTGTGATTGGCTAATAGGCCACATAACATGCATCATTTGATTCATGGCATGGGTTGTGTATATGATCCTTTGGCTTGAGACACCAAAGATATCTTATGGATAGATGAACAGATTAGTGGTTTGACAGTTGACCATATTCTAAGTCATCCATGAGTCTCATGCAGACAAAGGATTATACGTACATGGTAACCGATGATGACAAGGTGTTTATACATGAGTTCTTATAGAGTAGTAGAAATATTGGAGGAGTTCCTAATGATTTCCTCCACACATATGTACTAACTTGAGTGACCGATTAGAGTTTGACATTTGACCATACTGTAAGTTATTCATGAGTCTCGTGCGGATGAAAGATGTTATACATGGTAACCAATGATGTCAAGGTTTCATACGGGAGTTCTTATATAATCTATATCTCTTAGAGTACTTGGTGTAGCTGAGGACCCAATGGGCTAGCTACTCAACCTGTCCTTTAGACTGAATTAATCGTAATTAATTGATCTATTTGTTGATATAGAAAGTTAATCAAGGTTGGACAATAAAGTGTTATTGGTTCTATGAAGTTATTAACTAGTGAAATATATGGACATAGAGGGCCATACATATAAGTTTTATGAATGTTGATGGATATAGAAAAAATTAAGAAAGTGTTTATGAAAAATCTACATACCAAATTACTTGGGCACAACTAAAGGCGCCCAAGTAGACCTTTTGAGAATTCTCTCCTTTTTTCCTTTTTGTCTCTTTTGGTGAAAATATTTTAATAGAAGATCCAACCATCTAATGATTGTGTAAATATAATTAGAGTATAGACACTTGAATAGCTCCAACAACTCCTTCAAGTGAACCCTATAAGTATGTTTTCTCATATATACTCGATGATCGGATCATCAATTCTTGGAGTCTTGATGTTTTGAATATATGATTTTATTTATTCCATCAGATTAGATATTTTGATCAAAATTTTGGAAGGCTTATTGGCATCAGATCTCCACACTTCCCACTTGGAGAACTCGACTACTCTGAGTAAGCGAGACTATTTGAGGCTTAAAATAATGACAACAACTCATATGGTTGCTAACGAAACGAATGTGTGCGATCGTTAAATACACACGATGTCGTGTAAAAAAAAGTCCAAACTTACCAATTTAAAGATTAATTCACGAATCAAAGGGTATAATGGTAAATAAGGGTCGAATCCACGGAGAATTAGGGAAATTTGAGAGATATCTTTGACATTCGATCAAATCAGACGACGAATTGAGTTTAGAAATTAGGCAATTTATAATATTAAGAAATATAACTCAATTTCGAATCCACAGAATAAAAAATTGAGTGATTTGGATTAGAATTCGTAGAGTAATCGAAGTTTGAAGTTGAGATGAAAATTCGATAGTGAAATTGATTTAAAACCAAAATTAAACTGAAATTAAACTTAATCTACGATTCAAAATGTAAATCTAATGCTAAATGATGAAATATTAAGATGAAAACACACACTCTAACCCAAAGTCTCGCTTGAAATGATCCAATTAATCACCGGATTCATGGCTATTCATTCCGCGATTTTGAAGACAAAGATGACGTTCAAGATGTGATTTCTCCTTACTCCCTCGATCGAGTTCTGATTTCAAACACTCCTCAGACGCGGAAATGTGTCAAGAAGTGAAAGAAATCAAAAGACTTTCAGATTATGGTGTCTAGACAGTTTGATTTGCTCGAAAATCCAAGGGTGCTCTTCCGTCACGAAGAACACTCTGATTTACAGAGGGAATTGGGCGTAATCGTCCAATGCAACTATTCATCGTGATCAATGGTCAAGATTGCGCGTCGTTTGGTGAATCGACGCGATTAAGTCACGTCCGTCCGATCTAAAATGGAGCATTGAGATGTCACCACGTCGCACGTTGAAGAGGCATCGTTTCATCGTGTTCGTTGGATCTTCAACGGACGATCGCGATATATTCAGAGGTCCATCAGGCGCTTCAAATCTAAACCGTTATAACTCGCGGATGGACGGCTGAGATTAAATGCGATTTATCAAATCGGTGTTGCATACGATGTTGCCACATACCCCTTGAGTAAGTGACATCCGACGCATGTGATTAAATCATGCGATCGAATGTCTCACATGTTGACACGTCACCTGAAATCAAAGTGAGATAGAAATAATCCCACACGGAATAAGATTAAATATTTTATCAACTATATAAGGTACGCGATATAATGCGGTTAGCTTAAATCCTTAAATGGATGCTCCTAACCACTTCTTAATCTCGCGCACACGTGTCACGCACACACACGCGTGACACACACACACGTCACGCATACACACGTCCACGTGTCACATAGACACACGTCCATGCATCGCCACTTGGCTTCGCTCTGCCATGTCAGCGCGCAATAATAAAAAATATTTTCCTCCTTTTTTAATGATTTAAAAATCAGAAATACAGTTAAATAAATTCAAAAACATTCCAGAAAATTCCCAAAAATTGGAAAAAGTCATTACTTTCACAATACAACTCCAAATTAATTCAAATTTGTTTTGTTCGATTATAAAAAGTCAAAATATTAAAATAACCAGATAATGAATTTTAATTGAATGAATGCATTAATGTATCTTCTAAAATAACTTTAGAAAAATACATGAATATAAATAAAGATATTTTCTCTTATACTTTAATCATGAAAACATAGTTATGATCTCAAATATAATTAGAATTAGAATAATATTGTTCAATTATGTATAATTATCCTTAAAATGATGTATTTTTAGATCATAACATGAAATTACATAAAATGATAGAAATGTACTTAAAATATGATAACATGCATACAGTTGTAATAATTAATATATTTATTTCACATTAATAATCATGTAATTCATGTATAAAATGCATGTTATTAGTCGCTTCCTACCGATCCTCACTACTTGGAGAACTTGAATGTGGAAAATACTTAATAGAACATTGACAGAACGAATTGATGTGGTCTTTAATTGCACACCGATTCATGTCAACAATAGAGCCAAACTTACCAATTTTATGATTTAATCACGAAATGTATAATCGTAAATAAGGGTTGAATCCACGGAGAAATAAAAGATTTTTGAGAGATATTTTGAAATTTGATCAAATCGGAGGATGAATTGGTGATAGAAATTATGGAAAATGGTAGATTTATAACTCAAAGATGAATTCACAGAACCAAAAATCACTCGATTTGGATCAGTATTCGCGGAGAAATCGATGAGCGAATTAGAGAGAAATTTCTGAAATGCGATTTAACGAAAAATATGAAATTTAAGATGAAATTAACTATCCTAAATTATAAATTAATGATACATGATGAAAGATTAAGAGGACAACACGTAATCTAACTTGAGATAGCAATCAAAATGATCCAATTAATCACCAAATTCAAGGCTTTTTATTTCGTAATTTCAAAAATGATCGTCGGTGTTCAAGAGGCAAATTCTCCCTAATCGATCGACGAAATCTCACTTTCAATCACTCCGTGGATGTGGAAATGAGTCTAGAAGCGATTGGAAGCAAGAGATTGAAGGATGGAGGTGTATAGATAGATCAATTGAGCGAAATCATCCAAAAATGCATTAAAAATTCGAAGAACATCTCAATTTATAGCGTGATTTTTCTAGGTAAAAATTTTGCACAAAACATTTGAAGCTATGCCTATATGTAACAATGTCCAGAAACCTTAAGTTCATATATCTTGCTAATTAACAACTCCATAGACCTAATGACACTTATTGGTTAAATTTATTAATTAATTATATCAGCATAGATATCGATTAATCAAGAATCCGTTTATCTCTATGGACAAAATTTAGTTGTTAGCCCCTTGGGTGCCAAGCTACACCTCATGCTATATGAGATATAGTGTATAAGAACCCTTGTATGGATCCTTGCCATCACCTGTTATTGTGTACCTATAACCCATCAAATTGTGTGACACTCATGAATGATTTAGGGTATTGTCAAATGTTAAATCCTAATCAATCACTCAAATTAATAATGATGTATGTAGGAAAATATCAAGAACATCTTCTTCGATAATTCTACTACTTTGGCCTAGGATTTCGCAGCTTTTGACGAAGCGAATCCGCGAGGTCGTTGAAAACACATGTATACACGTCAAAATAAATACCAAACTCACCAATATAATGAAATAATCATGAATTAAATAGTATAGTGGTAAATAAGGGACGAATCCATGGAGAATTAAGTTATTTTTTAGGTATTCTTTGAAATTCCATCAAATTGAATGATGAATTGAGGTGAGAAATTAGGAAGATATTGGTAAGAGAACTTTCAAAAAGTTCTCTTACCAATATCACTGAATTTGGATCAAGATTCACGGAGAAATCGACGAGCGACTCAGATAGTAATTTCCGAATAAAAAGAGAGCAAAAAACTAAAATTAAAATAGAAATTGACTAAATCTACGATTTGAATTGAAATCTAATATTATTGGAAGAAATATTAGGACAAAAACATGATTTCTAACCCAAGATAGCGCTCGAACTGATCCAATTTCTCGCTAGATCAAAGGCTATTCATTCAGTGAATTCAAAGACGATCGTTGGCATTCAAGAATTGATTTTTTGCTATTCTCTCAACAAAATCTCACTTTCAAACACTCCATGGATGTAGAAATTGATATAGAAGCAATTGGAAGCAAGAGATTTAAGGATTGTGGTGTCTAGACAATTCGATTACTTAAAGAACCCAAGAATGATTTACATTGTCGAAGAACATCTCAATTTATAGGGCAAATTATGTGTATTCGTTGGATCGCGCTTTAATTCTTTCGATCAACGACTCCGATGAAATGTAGAGATACAAATCGTTACGATGAAGTTATGTCCATTGGATCAGAGATGGACGGTCGAGATCTTGCCACGTCGCGTGTGAAGAGATAATGCGTGAAACACTCATTATTTGATATCGATCTAACGCTCCATATGCGATTTTGTTGGTTTTTAATCTCAGTCGTTATAACTCCTCAGATTGACGACTGAGATTAAATCATTTTAAAATGATTCACCGAAAAATAAAATGCACCACGTACCCCTTCACTTAAGTGAAGATCGACGATAGTGATTAAATCATGCGATTGGACGCTCCATACGATGTCACGTCACCTGCACACATAAAAACATAAAAATAGTCACACATGACAAAAAAATCAAAGCAAATGCGCATGTAACAAGTATGTGAATGAGGAGATAGTGAAAATCAGTAACAAGGTGTTTTCTCCTTATTCGCACACACACACGTGCGCACTCACACACGCAGCACACATATACACGTGTGTGACACGTGACGGTCTCACATGTCGCCTTGTGGCGGTGCTCTTTTATTCGTGCCACGTCAGCTACCACATCAGCACATGATAAATAAATATATATATATATATATTAATAAATTTAATTCAAAATAAATCCCAATTAAATTCATTAAAAATTTCATAAATTTTCAAGGAAAATCCCTAAAAATTAGAAAAATTCATATCTTTTAAAATACAACTCCAAATTAATCTAAATTTATTACCTTGGATCAGAAATTAAATTATCTATCATTCTAAAAAGGTCAAATTCAATAAATAACAATAGAATAAATTTTTATTTAGAAAAATATACTCAATTCTTTTAGAATTTTACACTTAGAAAAATAAATGAGTGTATAAAAAGTATTTTCTCTTATTATTTAACATTAAAACCTAATTGTAATCTTAAATAAAGGTGGGGATAATTTAATCTTATAAAATAGTTTCACCTAATTTATCATAATTATCCCTAAATTAATTCATTTTCAGATTATAACTTCTTTTTCATATAATGATAGATAAACACTTAAAAATATGATAACATGCATTATAATAGAATATTTTAATGCCTTAATTTTAATAAATAATCATATATTTTCATGTATGATTTGCATGTTATCAACTTCTCATTTCCTTGAGTCAATTTTTTTAATACTAAGGGCGAATGATCCCATGTTGACCACATAATTGCTTTTATGGAAATTCACGTCCTCTCCAATCTATGAAATTTTAGAGATCCCGTGGCTAGGGATTTATATGTCATTGTCAAAATAAGATCATTCATCCACAATATGTCTTTGGTATCTTAAATCTAAGGACCATAGTTGTATTCGCCACGAATTAACATGATTGACAGTTAAGTATGATACCATTCAAGGATTCATACTAATCAATTAAGTGAACTATTTCTAAAAAATATCACCCACTATCTATCCTTGGTGTCTTCACATTAATGGCCACAATGTTAGTCATACTCGTCATATGAGTCTCATCAAGATCAAATATTGAGATTCTTTTTTAATATGTCAATGTCCTTCTATAATATCCCTCAAATATGAATTTTTAAAACATACGTTTACTACTAGTGGTAGTATATTATGATCTTTTCATAATTCACTTTGTCATTGCATATGATCATGGACGTCATTGCAAAAAATCATACACGAATGATAATGAATAAATTTTTTATTTTAATGAATATAAAAAAGGCAAAATAATCCATCACCATGAATGAAGATAAATTTAACATTCATTATTGAAATTTAATATCTCTCAAAGATTCCATATGACTCTTAAAAGGATGATATGCCACTCCTACAAGGATCCCATGCTTTGTATGAAAATAATGAATGTAGATAATGGATAAGATAAGAAGAACATCAATGATACATCCTTGGAGCAAGAACAATGTAGAACATTGACTTGAATCCACAAGCCTTGCTCTACAATAAGGTTAGATTCAAAATCTACAAGATAACCTCTTTAACCCTTAAATCTAGAAGGGGTTGTACTTGAATCCACAAGAACTAGAGCACTCTCAAACAAGAAGAACACTTAGAGCAAAGAAATTAAGGTTTGTCAAAATTGGAATGCATGTAACAAAGGACAAAACCCTTGAAAAGATAAGTCTCATATCATGCATGTGACAAGTGACAAAAACTGATAAGAGAAAATGAAGCTTTTAGGCTCTAATATATGTAGAATCCATCATAAAATATTTGTGTGTCTTTAGGTGATGCTTTGAAAATCTTTTCATCTCTTAGAGATTTTCTCATGGCCCATTGAGCTTTAATGGGTCTTGTGAAGTGGGATTTCTGGGCCCTATCAATAATGGGCTCTTGAGCTCCACCTTGGGCTACATCAATCAAGTTGATGAAAGAGAAAAGAGACCCATCAAGATGATAGTAGAGAAACTGACCATTAAAAATAAAGAATTAAATGGGGTTCATGAAGAAAGAGAAGTTCACCATTTTCTTCAAATTCAAGTGATTAATAAGAGTACATGCGTTCCCATTTTATGAGTAAGCTAATCACATAAGAGAGCCTTGAAAGAAGAAATATATATATAGTCACCTTAAAAACATCAAGTTATTGACTCTTCAAACGGTGCCTTAGGCTTGTTGGAGGGTTTAAATATATGGAAAATTAAAATTTTAGATATAAGATTAATCATGGGTTTAAAGTGGGGGTTATTATATGCTTAGGAAGTTCTTTTGTTAACTAATATGCACGTTTAAAGCCTTGAAGTTTAGGGGACAAAGAGTTAAGGTTTGTCCATGATCAAAAGATGATGAAGGAGGTAGATGGTGGGATTACATAGGAACCTTGGATGATGGGTCTGTGGGACAAACGGATCATTATAAGATTAATGGACAAAGAAATAATCGATCAAAGAATAGGAGGATAATTGGGGACACGGTGATCATGGGTGTATTTAAAGCAATGAAAGTGCGCTTAAGTCTCAAAAGGCGCTTCTTCTACTTTTAGCAAGCTCTCCTTGCCATCCATCTTTGTAGATGGACCCTCTTCGAACTCATTGCTCGCAACTTTGTTGAGTCAAGACTACTCAATAGCTCTATCTCCAAATGAAACCATTAAAAGCATAAAAGCTCTCCTTAGGTAGCCTTCGAAGTAAACTTGTGTAGAACTAATTGGAGCTTAACTTTCTTGAAATCCATGAGCATGTGTAGCAAACTACTGACAAGTTGATTGGAGGGGACAATTACTTGCCTATCAATATCCCTTGAAATATTTAATAATGATATTAAATGAAAACCTTTTGAGTGAATATTGAGGCCATTAATATCCCTTGAGACATTTTGAAAGGAATTTAAATAATTTTCTTTGGAGGGTACATTCGTTCCATTAGTATCCCTTCAAATATTTTCCAAGGCGTTACACAATTTTCTTAGCTATGATTCGGAGGTGTGTGCAAAATTTAAAACTGTATTGCGTAAAATCGTACCAAACTGCATTCTTGAAGGACTTTTAGATAAATTGGCTCATTATTGTAAATTGCTAGAAATTGAAACCGCGCTCTGGCGGGCTCTGTGCAGAGAAAGTGGCGGGAGATGGAGATGAATGGCGGAGCCAAATCTCTGCTTAGCTTGTCTCCTGGATCATCTCTCTCCCTTAGCTACGGGTCTCAATTCGGATCTCACGACGATCTTCTTCTTCTTGAAGTAGACGACGGTCTCCTTCAAGAGATACTTCAAAAAGGGTATACGTTTCTCTTCTTTTTAAATAACACCATTGATGTTGGCTTAATTTTCTTTCAACTGAATCCTTTTCTAAGGGAAATTTTAGAGAACGTATCAGTGGGATTCATTCGAGAGTTGTTTCTCCTTCTTTTAGGGTTACAGTACGAGGTGAACTAGATGAAGATGCTGTGCTTTGTACTGATTCAGCGACTTTCTCGATGAAATTCGTGGGTACTTCTAATTCCGTGTTTCTCATTCCGCCCGGAGTAGAAAAGTCTGATAGTAGTGAGAATGGAGGTGATTCTGATTCAATCGGGAAGAGTATCTCTGTATTTAAGGTGGCTCCCGGTCATATTGAGCTCAACCCAAGTAGCTCCAAGGCTGGAAAAATTGAAATCCTTCCTCAGTAGAAAACCCTACATTCTTGAAGAAGAAGAAGAAGAAGATACTGAAATGGAGATGGAAAATCTCTACAGATGGGCAGATCTCATCAATATCATTCAATCCAGCAACGAGGAGCTGATGGAAGGGTTGAGATCGTTATCAGCAGTGGAGATCAATGGATACTGGAGATTGGTAGCTGAGAAGTCCATTGATGAAATCTTGAAGATGATGCTCAACAATTGCATCATCCATGACTGGAAAATTGACTCCTTGAAAGAAGAGGAAGTCATATCTTTGATGGAGTCTGATGGGTTTCCCCGTTCCTTGATCATCCACTGTCTGTCCACATATGGGCATAGAATTAAAGATCAGAGTGAATTTCCCGTTTGGAGTTTAGACGAGAAACCCATTTGTGTGCACTTTGCCAAACAGGCTCTTAGTGGGGGGAAGATGAAAATGGAAATTTTCATGGCAAAGTGGAATTCAACAGTTCCCCAGGGAATGAAGGTAGAACTGGGGATGCTGGAAGGAGAAGTATTGTATGAAACTCTTGGCCTTGAAACTTGGATTCGACGTTTCAGCATCTCCGATCTTCCATCAACTCCCGAGGAGAGATTTTCTGCTTTATTTCGAGAACAAGGAAAATGGGCCTGGAAAGACCTGCAACCTTTCATCAGGTAAAACCTTTTTGTCCGTCTTCAGCCAATGATCTTGGAATGATCCTGTTGCATTGTCTTCTTCTTCTACCAGAGATCTGCATGTTCCAGGTCTGTCTTCAGAAGCTCTGCTCATTAAATACACTCGAAGAACACAACCAACTGCCGAGGTGGAACCTATCTTCAGTGCCAGGTAATCTTTTAGTGCCTTGGATTTAGAAGAGGAATCAAAGTGAGAAAGAGAGAGAAATTAAGGACAAGGAAACAGGATGTTTTATGCTACAAGAGGGGTTCCCCCTGTTTTTACCGAAGAACTGGATCTCAGTTGGCAATTGAAGGGTTGATGTAACTGGATCCTAGTTGGAGTCCTAGCATCTCTGCATTATTTTCCTGATAATTTGAGTGGGATTAATGTAGGTTGAATCCTAGAGCTATCCATGTCCTAAGATGGTGTCTTTTATTGTTAAATTTTTTTATTTTTTTATATTATATATTTTTGTTGTTACTGTTAGTATGGTAACGTTGTATAGCCCTATTTAAAGTGTGTTATTCTGTTGAATAATTTAACTTTGATTGCGTACATTTGCTGCCAAGGTGACAGGGAAATCTTACCCTCCCCCTGCCATTCATCTTCCCTCAGAAATCCCTCTCTCTATCTCACTCTCTGCCCATCTCTCTGCTGCTGTATTCTTGGCATGGTATCAGAGCCTTATGATCAGGGAATAGGTGTACCACACAAAGAAAATGAAATCCTCACAGAGCATCGCGATCAAGGTGCTTGACAAGGAGGAGATCTGAAAAGGTGACATGGTGACGCACATCATGCGCGAGATTGACGAGGGGATCTTGATCCTCCAACAAGTCTGCCAGCCCAACATCCTGCAGCTCTTCAAGGTCATGACCACCAAGAGCAAGATTTACTTCGTCATGGAATTCATTCGTAGAGGCGAATTATTCTGCTGAGACACAAAAGGGAGACTTCGCAAGGAACCACTAAAAAGTATTCCTAGCAATTAATCTTGGCCATTGGATTCTGACATGAGCAGTGAGTATCACTGCTATTTGATGCCCGAGGATTTCTTGCTTCGCGAGAATGGCAACCTAAAGGCTTCAGAAGGCCAGGGAGGTAGGGAGGGAGAGAGAGAGTCCAATGCTACATCAACCCATGATCCTTCTTTTCCAAAAAGAAATGAGACATAAATCACTCGAGATCAAAATTACATGGAGAAAGAAAAAAGGGTCAACCCCTGTCGATCAAGCTTTTTCTCTCTGGCCTTCCTCCTCCCTCAAAGAAACCTTCTCCCTATGAAGAATCATTTTTCTTATGCTTCTAAATCACTTGGGAAGCGCACATTCTTCCTATTTTAGCAACCTCTTTCTCTTATTTAATTATGAACTTTTCACACAAGTTCTCATAATTATATCTATATATTAATGCCCATAGATCTTATGTGTGTGACTCTCTCGATTCATATATTTGACTTATGAATAACTCTACAAACCTATTAATGTCTTATTTATTAACTTTATTAATTTATATATATAACATATATATAAATTAATAAATAATTAATTTAACTTAAGTGACAAATTGAGTTACTATTCGTTGGGTACCAAGTTACATTGTATACTTTAGGAGATATGGAGTGCATAAAAATTCATGTATAGAACCTTGTTATCATCCATTATTGTGTATATATAATATTTTATTTATGCGAGAATTGCGAATGATTTAGGATATGTCAACTGTTAAACTATAATTGATCTCTCAGGTTAGTATTGATATATAGAAGAAATAATTGAACACGTCTTCTCTTATATTTTTATCATCTTGCTTAAAGATGTTATCACATCTAATTCCTCGAGTAAATCTTATCTAATATCGAGGAGAAACAACTCCGCCTTGACCATACAATCATCTTGCCGGACTTCTTATCTTATACAATCTTTGACATTTTAAAGATCTTACAATTATGGATTTATAAGTCATCATCAAAACACAATCTTCTATCTTCAAGATGTCTTTAGTGTATCAAATCCAAGGACCACATACATATTGACGAAATAAATCAATCTAATTAAAAAGTTAGATATAATATCATTTGGGAATCCATACCAATCAATTTAGTGAATTCTTTCTCAAAATATCACTTATTATTATCTATAGTGTCTCTACACTGATAGCCACAAGATCAATCATACTCATCATTCGAGTTATATTAAACAACGATGTTCTTTTTAAATTATCTGATATCCTTATCAAATATCTCTCGTGTTTAGAATGTATGTTTAAAGACTAGTAATTGTTACATTATGATCTTATCATAATTCAGTTAGTCATTGTTGTGTTCATAGATTATATAACTAAGATCACAGATGAGTAACAATGAATAAATTTTATTTTAATGCACATAAATAAGATATACTTAAATACAATTGGCTTATAAAATGTAAAGGTTCTTTCAATCAAATAACTTCTAAAATGTAAAGGTTCTTTCAATCAAACTTTTGGCATAGATCAAAAATTAAAATTTCTTAATTATTATGTTATTTTTAAAAAGAATACTAAGTAGACAATTAATTTTAGTAGATTCGATAGGTCAAACTAAGCCAATTTAAGAGTTGATTTTTGTATTCGTTTTTTTTCCAACCTCGGGTTCATAAAAGCTTGAAACTATTATAAATAAAAAGATAACTAGATTCAAGGTGTTTTGATTGTGAAAAAAGTTCAAATATTATTCATATAAAATTAAATATAAAATCACAAAAAATGTTAGCTTAAGGGATATGATATGCTATGACTAAAGGTATCAGCAAGTCATGATTACATACATCCAAATGATCTCAATTAAATATTAAATATGCTTAATTTTTGTGTGAATACATATTATATGCATGTTATTACAAGTGGTGAGTTTTGTTGATGATTTCCATGTTTACCCTTGTCTTGATTAGTATTAACTAGGATGAGGAATGTTTTGATCTATCCATACTCCATCAATCTCAATCGAGACATCTCATGCATTCTCTCTCTCCCCCTCATGCTTCTTTCTCCTCACTCCCTCTTTTCCACTGGATCTATCCCATTCATTTCATTTCATTTCATTTTTAATTTTTTTGTATTTCTTGAACCTCAATTTCCTTATCTTCGATTTATGAAATTTCTGGAGGTTTTCCATCTCTTCTTCTATCTTAGATATTAGAAAAATAACATTTTTTTTTGTTACTGCAGAAGTTTGAATCATGTAACTTTTTTTATTTTAATCTTTATGATAAACATTATTTCCCTCTAAGATCTAGAGCCGCATGACATTTGAAAAACCAAGATCCGTTTGTGAAACTAAGGATGGGCAATCTGGATCGAGTCTGCAACTTACTGCTGGTCAATTGACCAACAGACAATTTCAGGAAATGATCAACTGCTGGACACTGGAATCACCAAAAGAGACCCTCTCCCCTAGTTTTCTTCAACTCTCCTCTCTCATTGTCACTCAAAATGAACTGTAGATGATAGATTCACGGGAGCATCATCAATGTCTCTGACGGTTGTTCTTGATCAATCTTGATGGGCGATCCCTAGCCGAGACGTTTCTGACCCCACGCATGCCAAAACCAATCATGTATTTCATTATTTGGGGGGAGGCGAGCTTGGTATTCGACCCAACCCACGTTTCAACAGGTATTGGAGAGCAAAACCGTTCCCCAATAACCAAATTTCCCCGGGGCACATGGATAAATATTATACCTTCCCGAGAAGAAGACTATTCTTTACTAGTCACTGCCAAACGGCCCAAATAGCTTTATAGCTTTCACAACAGTTGGGCCTGCATATTCTCCCAACATTCCGCAAGCTCGCCGCCAACCTCCGTCTTCCTCGATGCCGCCGCCAGAAGCTGAGGCAACTTGGCCGTTCCACTGCTCAACAAGGCCTGCCGTTTCCCTTTTGAACCTCCGCGTGGACCTGTCGTAACAACCAGTCGACAATAAACTAAAAAGTCAAATAAGTCAACTCCAGGCGAGTCAAAGGGAGCACCTTTGGTTGCACGGCTACTGACCCCAGGTTTCACCTTCTGCTCTGCCTGTAAACATAACTCCCAAAGTCAAAACATAGTCCAAGTCAAGTGATATACACTAAGTCTTGCGTACTTTGTCCATAGAATCTGGCGTGGGAACAGCTGCAGAAGAATCTGGGCCGTCAGTTGAGAGATCCATGGAGGATCCACCTGCGAGCGGGACCAGGCAGAGGGCAAGTTGGCAAGTCTGCTCGACCTTGGTCAAAGGGGTATCCTGATCTGTACGCCCCAAGTAACATATGATCACTGGTTGGTTTCTTCGGAGAGCTTGATGCGTCAAAAAGTCGAGATGTTTCTGATGTTGAAGAATCTCAGCAAATTCTTCATTTTCTATTTCCGGGTTGTCATCGGTAGGAGAAACGTCAGCAGAGATGTCAACTCTGGCCCCCTGACATATAATCAAAGATCCATCATTAGACTACGTAGAAAAAAAGATCTATAGAGAGAGAACATGGACTATTTCCTCTCCTTTACTCTCAGACAGCCTGCTGAATGATCAACGCAAGAGACATTTGATTGATTGGGCAGGATGATCTAGAGAGAGAATTTCACTCACATCCGACAGGCAGAATGATCTATTTGGACCTATAGAATTTCCTGAGATGCAGTTCAAGCGGGAGAAAATTGAATTCTCTTCTCATTAACTCACAACCCCACTAGCAGAGTGAACTTGCACCCAGTGAAGCAAATCGGAAAATCCAACACTCTGCATCTTCTTGTTCAATTTACTCGCACCCTACCAGAAGAACGCTCAAATTGGGTCCATTGACAAATCCAATACACATCACTTGATTGCATTAAGCAGACGATCAAGAAAGATGATAAACTTTATCACAGATCCAAGGACCCACCACTTGCTTACATCGACTGAAAGACCTAGAGTGAGAATATCTGACTATATTTTCACTTGTCCTCATAACCTACCCAGATCTATAACTACATTGAACTCGATAGTTAATCCTAATGTGTCATACACAGAGATGAATAGTTTTTTTTTGGAACAAGTAACAAAGATCACCCAAAATCGGTGATCATCTGGTACAAGTCCCTCTTCTTGCCAACCAGGAGGTCACCCATTCCTAGGCTGCCCAAGCCTGAGCATCCTGGAGTTCTTCTCATCCCAGTGTCATTTTTCACAAGTCACACATCCCTGCACTGCCCAAGCATGAGCAGGTATAACTCTAGAGCACTTCTCCATCCCAGTGTCCCGTCTTCCCTGGAGGTCACCCATCCCTGCATTGCTGAAGCCTGAGCCTGCTTAACTCTGGTGTTCCTCCCCACCCCGGTGTCCCTCTTTTACTTAAGAGGGACATCATAGATGAATAATAATAAAACAAAAGGCAGGTACAAGGAAAATGTACCTCATTTTCTGAAAGATACCCATCAGGAACGAAGAAGCCATCATCACTTTCATCCTCGTCATCTTCTCCAGGGCCTTCATTAGCCACTTCATCCTCGTCCTTCTCAAAATCTGAGAGACTTTCACCTGGCTCTTCCTTGAATTCGAGAAAGTTAACTCATAAGTTTCATAATTAACAACCAAATCATACCAAAATGTAGCAACCTCTTCCCATTCCTCATCGCTGTCAACATCGTAGTCCAAGTTGGGATCCTTGACTAAAGGGCGTCGTGGTTTTACGGCATCACTAAGTGATCCAAACAGGGAAAAAATTACTAATTTACCGTAGAAGTTATAAATAACAAAACTAATATTCAGATTAAAAAACTTGCCTTTTCTTGGAGCAATAACCATAATAGGGTGGCCTGTAGCTCTTATCAAACTGCAGCAATTTTGTAGCTCTCCTGCGCACCCGACTTCTAGTAATTGTCGAATCATCACAATGGTTAATCAGTTGATTATCACCGAAATCATCATCCACCACGTAAATGGTCTTTCCAGAGTCTGATTTTGCATTGTAAGATGAAGATCCCTGCAGCTTGATTTGACTTAAGATCTTAGCTTTAGGGTTTCTGCGAACTCCCCAGCATTGACCAGAATAACTACGCCTCATTTCACGCCAGGAAGCCACATGAGACCTGACAGGCCATCACAGAATTTATTTTTTACTAAAACAAATTCAATTTAAAAGACCAATAATAAAGTGATACTGACTTTTGAAGATCCTCAACACTGACATCATTTTCCTGGGAGAGCTTGGAATCCATTAAAGATATGGTTGTATCCAAATGTTCATCAGTTAAAGAACTGCACGCATGATCATTTACACGGTTTTCTGTTTCATTTGACTTTTTGATTTTCAGAAACCGTTGCATGATTGTTGCCTGCTTTCTAACAGAAAGCAGTTTCTTTGCTTCGATCTCTTCTTTCTCTCTAGATTTCTGTTCTCTCTCTGCCTCTTCTTTTGCTCGCCGCAATTTCTTCTGAAGTTCAAGTTCTTCTCTCTCCCGGCGTTTTTCTTCTTTCTCTGCTTCAATCTGCCGCCTCTTGGTTTCTCTCTCCTGAATAATATTGATAAAAAATTGGGATTTAACAAAATGGCAGAAACACTTATATAAAATGATGTTTTTAAACTTCCTACACTTTCCCATCTTTCTTTCTCAAGCTGACGATCAAATTTCTTCTTTTCTTTCTCAGCAATCCGCATGTTCTTCTCAATTTCCCTGAGTAGTTCTTGTCCGCCTGAATCACTAAGAAAAAAAAGAGAGAACTAGTAAAATTATTCAATTACACAGGATCCCCGAAAAAGGCTCACTAACATTTCATTTGAACATTTCTGGGTCAACTTCTCAAACACAGAGCAGATCTGTTCCTGATTTAACGTTTTACTTAGTTTTTCAGATGCTTGTTGTAAGTAGGCTTTGTAATTGCTGTCGCTTTCTTGCATCCTTAAAACTGACAATACTTCTGAAACAAACATTAAAATTGTGGTTAACCATTACTAGCATAATTCGAGAATGAATTTATAATTAAAGATTTAAGGACGTTATTAGGTTTCAGCAATCGGGCAGCTCATCATCACCTGACAACGATCTCTCTGATCATGATGATCACTTGGCCCCCCAGTTACCTTAAAGGGGCCATCTAAGGGCTGCTTGTTTGAGAGTCTGTCACTCAATGGGCCATAATGGGTCCAGAGAAACCAGACAGCAAGCAGTGGCAACAGCGCCCTCTAAAACATAGAGGTTGAATTATCAGTCCTGGCAGTCAGATTTGTCTGATAAACCAGGCAAATCTTTTTCCTTATTCATCGATCCTAGTAAATTATTGCCTTTTGCAATAAACAATTGCTCCGAAGACCCTTGAGGGAAAGTCAACAGATCGAAAACAGATCGAAAACAGATCGATTGAAACCTCAATCTCATCTAGATAGTTGATCTTTGACCCTTAATAGTTGAGTCTTTGGATTTAAAGTACACCGCTTACTGTTACATTATTTCCTTCAAGGCAATATCACAAATGAACAAGGAGATTTACCAGAAAGAGCAACAACCCTGTCCCGAATCTTTTCCCGGGCTTTCCGTTGAGCGGCGCACAACTTCTTTCTATGTTTCGGTAGCAATTTCATATCCCTCACCTTCAAAGGAATAATTATAAATGCTTAAGTGCAATAGAAACGTCAGGAAACAGTGGTGGAAATAACAGAACAGGATAATTACCTCCCAACACCACATGCATGATTCTGACGAGTCTTCAAGAAAATTAGGGTTTCCACTGCTGATGCCATAATTCAATCTGGAGCCAATGAAGTGCACATCACGCTGGATAGATGTTAATGTAACCCCCCCTCTTTCCTTCAGTTTCTCGTATATTTGACATGCCAGCTGGGAAAAGGGTACGCTGCTTCCCTCTAGCATGCAAGCAATGGCCGAGTTTAAAGAACAAGACTCGACTTCTTCTTGGCCTAATTTCCACGATAAAACACTCGGGAAATAACTATACAACTTTGAAAGTTCTTCATTAAATCCCTGTATCAGATTATTTTTTTCCTGGGGATCAATATCTCCGTCCACAAACACCCTTTTCCTCCTCAATGTCTTTGTCTTTGCCTTTTCAGGGTTCATTATTTGCTGCTGTACAGTCTCCATACATAGACCAGGCTTGTATAATATCTCCGGATATCGCCCAACTGTATAAAATGAATAACAATGTCGTTTTCGAACTACTGCAGATCCGTTGTGAAACTTTTGAGGGTAAGATTAGTGATGGAGAGTACTGAAGTAACTACTCCATGCAGCGATTGAAAATACAAGAGGATATGCTTCAAATCAGAGATGTCCAATCATTCATTACCCATATTGCAATCAAAATCTAAAAACCCTGTAAAGAATCCAGCCAGCCAAAAGCAAAATAAAGATCAAGAAGCCAGAGAGAAATAGACGTAGAAAGATATCTCCCAAAATATATTCGTTCTTCCCCGGGAGAATGCCGAATGGTAAAGAAAAATCTGAGATGAAATAGGAGAGCGTAAACCAATCGATCCTCGGCGCTTTAAGCTATCTGCTGAAGGTTTCCGAACAAACCCTAAGTGAAAAAGACTAGATCTGTGAGAAACACTGCTTCTCTATCTATCTTTCTCTCTATCTCTCTCTGCGACTGCGCCTTTCCCTCTTCTTTTTCCCGCCAAGTCGAGTCGTCCAGTGGTCCTAATACATGATCCAACGGCGGAAACGAGTCAATCGAACAAGGACCATCGGATGGAAGATGATAAAGGCACGAAATACGTCAGGACATTTTTCCCGCCAAAGCGGCCACTAATTTTTTTGACCCTGTGAGCCTCGACTCCATAACGGGCCTCATCCTTCTAAGAGTCGGTCACGCGGATGGCACGTGCTGGTGAACTCACGTGCCAAAGCTTCCGCGAGAAGCAGCGGAAGCGCCCGGCAGACAGCCAAACACTGTGATAGAGGTGAGAGTGGCATGGTGGGGTCCACCACAATTGAGTACATATTTTCGTAGAAGCACTTCCAAAATACAATTTGTGTAGAATTACCTCAAATGATTGAACGAAAACATCCCTTCTGTAATTTGACTAATGAACACCTGGGAAACGGAGTCAAGTTTTTAACAATTAACTAGCTTTTTTTATAAAAGGTAAATATCAAATTATTTGGAAAATTGACTTAAATTAATAAGGGTATTTTTGTTAAAAAGTTATGAAAAGTAGTTTCGGAGAACTTTTGCCCCCGTACGGAGTGGAGTCTAAACGACTTCCCTTTGCCCACGTAAACTTCACCGCCGTGGCTTTCCCTCCAACCGACTCCTTCTCTCTCTACCTCCGTCTCTTTCTTTCTCCAGATGGTCCGCGCTTCTCCGACATCCCCTTCGGAAGCTGGTTCGTCCGCGCCGTCGGATACCTAGCGAGGACGGATCGACTTCCTCGGCGATGGCGCAAGTCTCTCTGGGAGTCCTACTGCCTACGTGGTGGGAGATCGAGGTCGCCGTTGCCGGCGCTCTTCTCGTGATCGCGGCGTGTTCCTTGTTCGGAGGTAGTTCGGCTGCAGGGGGAGGAGTCTGCATCGATCGCGCAGGAAATGAAGATGCGATCAGCACCAGCGAATTGAACGCCAAAGACAAGGTTAGGAAGTGAGAATTTCGCTTGGATTAATTTTTATAAATCAAATTCGCGGGATAGGTGATTTTCGAATAATTAGGTAAACAAGAATTTTGAAAGTGCTACTGTGTGCCGTTTTCGCTGTGGAATTCTACACGTATCCTACGTAAAATATTTAAACGAATATTCTGGACCTTTTTCGACTCATGAGTAGAAACTATAGTGAACCTTAAAAACTGGTAAATATGCAATCTTCATCTTTGTCTTTCTGGCAAATCTTTATGTCGCAATAATTTGGCTCTTACGTATTGAATGTAAATTAGAGGTAATATTATAATTCTTCTACTTTGGTGATTCAATAAATAATATCTACATTTTTGACTAGCTGTTCTGAACTTATTTTTGTAGATTAGTCAATCATTATTCAATGCAGACGGCAGTTCTGCTTATGTGATTAAGGTATGCCTTTTTGTTGAGTGAATGGTAACAGTTACAGTTTGTCTTCCGTACCATTTTGATGTACAGCCTTTTCATCATACTATTTATTGTTCCGTCTTTTAGTAATTTATATGCTATTGTAGCTGGAGCTTCTTGCAGCTAAGAACCTTATTGGTGCAAACTTGAATGGCACCTCAGATCCCTATACTATAATTACTTGTGGAGAACAGAAACGTTTTAGGTGAGTCGAACATTAGTCTAAGTGAGTACTTTTTTCAATTTCGTTGATCTACTTGTTCTTTTCAAAAAGTTTCCTCCAAAGTCAATGTCTTTGTGATTCACTAGGAACTGGGTCTCAATTCTGATTGTGCAGTCTAATCCTATGATCTTCATTGTTTATCATTTTTTTTCTCCATGCTGCAGCTCAATGGTTCCTGGTTCTAGAAATCCAATGTGGGGAGAGGAATTCAATTTTTTTGTTGACGAACTTCCCGCTCAGGTATCTATCATCTTTATTCAAAAAATATTATTGCTTTGTTTCTCTTTCTTATCTTCTTTTCCCTTTTATCTTATGTTCAGTGATTTAAGGCATCTTTTGATGATTTGGATATTTCTGGCAGTTCTTAAGTTTTATCAAACTCAAGTCACAAACCAGGACCACCAAAGCCTCTGCCAGACACTTCTATGACTTCAATAATTCATGACAGGCAGTAGATCCCATTTAAATACTAGTTGAAACTTATCCCTAGCCGGCTTGGTTGCTCCAGATCCTTTGTGTATCCCTGCAAGAGTAGAATTATAATGCCATAAAGACAATGAGAGAGAAGTGTAAAGTAAATGTTGAATGAAGAAATTGCAGTATTTTCAAGAATGTTTAATAAGTTGATTTCACCTAAATCCATCACATTTTATTTATCAGCAATGGGATTCTATGCATTTAATGTACTGCATTTTGTGAAAAACTAACCATAAACAAAGTACTTATCTACTGACTTTTTGCTGTTTACTAATTCAGGTTTTGATACTTTCTTTAGGTTAATGTGACTATCTACGATTGGGATATTATATGGAAGAGCACGGTTCTTGGTTCTGTTACTGTTCCGGTTAGCAAAGAAGGGCAAACTGGAGCCACTTGGTATGTATTGGATAGTACTTCTGGTCAGGTAACTTGATCGCACCTTCGTACTCTTTCCCATTTTATGGACTTTTAGTTGGCTTTTTTGAAATCTAATCAGTTTTTTTGTTGTCATATGATCCAGTTTTCACTGGAATACATCTTTTTATCACTTCCCATGTAAAGTTGGTGCAATCTATGGATTTAATCATCTCTTTACAGATTTCTTTCCATATCTAGAATTATTGATATTTGGAATTGTAGACGAATTACTAGACATCACAGGGTGGAGGTAACAAATATGCATTGAAAATCTGCCTTTTTAGGATATCATCAATCATCTACATCTACATGAGAAGCAATATCAATTCTTCAAATCCCAGTAAGACCAATATACTGATAGGAATGAATTTTTGAACTGCAAAGAGATATCTTAAGAGTCTAAAATAAGCTGGGCTCCACCCTCGCTGGAGGTCTTATGGAGATCCATGGCAGACGGCCCCTACCGGAGGAGGACAGAGTGGCAAATCCTATATGCCACGCTATGGGTCCTATGGACTCATCGAAACGAGGTCGTCTTTAGAGGGTTGCACTCCATCTGCTGATGCGGTCGTGCACGAAGCGGGGGGCCTTGTGAACTCATGGAACCGAGTTGGCTTAAACCTACCGGTTTTTGTAACCCTATAGCTTCTAACCATGTAGCGATTCGTCATTTGAAATGACAAACGGGGGGGTTCCATTTGGTGGACCCTTCTTTCTCTTGTTCAAATGAAATAAAATAAGCTGGGGAGTTCTCTGACCTCAGATAATCTTCCTTTTGTGTTTCAATGGAAATGAATAATAATGAGCTTTTCCATGAGAAGATTTTCAAAATGATAAAAAAATGGCAGCGATATAGAGCATATCCACAGTGGTGATGATTTTGAATGGTTTTAGTTTCTCTTGCTGCAGCATGAATTTTACCTCCCTTTGATCCAAGGTTCAGGAAATATATTAAATGGTAGAGAGAGCCAGACTGCTACAACAAGCAGTACTATGTCTTTGATCATATAATATCTATTGCTCATTAAATCCTGTATATTGTGTGAAAGAAGCCCGAGTTTGTTTCGCTATCTGACTAAGTTAACTTTCCTAGGTCTGTCTTCATATTAAAACCCTGAGGCTTCCTTCAAATTCCCCTAGGTAACATTTTAAATTCAAATTATGGTCATGCTTATATCTTGAATTTCTAGTCCCTCCCTACCCCTTCACTCCTTCAATCGCTCTCTTCTCTCTCAATCTCACACAGAATTTTCTCTATGACTCTTGCACTGATACAGTCTCTCTTTCTCCTATTAGTTGATCCTCACTGAAGAGGCAAATGATGTGGTGCAGGGTCTTGAATGGCTTTGCTGGAGCAGATGCCAGAAAACGGATAGCGGGTACAGAAGGTCCCACAGTCGTTCATCAGAAACCAGGGCCTTTGCAGACTACTTTTAATCTTCCTCCTCATGAGGCTAGTTTCTTCTTTAATCAATTTATATCATAATTGAATGTTAACCATCCACTTTAAAATGTCTAATTAGCAATAATGTGTATTTTAGGTTGTGGACAGTAGCTATTCATGTGCTTTGGAGAGGTCTTTTTTATATCATGGGCGCCTGTACATCTCTGCCTGGCATATTTGCTTCCATTCTAATGTATTTTCTAAACAAATGAAGGTTGGTTGTTTCTTCTTTACCTCCGTTTTACTTGTGTGTAATCCTGAGAAATCCAGTGAATTATGTTCTCTCATTTTCTAAGCTGAAAAGAAACTTTGGATGCGCTTATGTTTGTTTTCTTGAAATGTGTATTTACTAATATAGCTTTCTAAATTGGGTTCTCAGGTGGTTGTACCATTCAGTGACATTGATGAGGTTTGTTCCATTCAATCCATGTATTAAAACCGCCACGCATGGGAATCAATTGATTATTATTTTTGCTTTGCAGATAAAAAGAAGCCAGCATGCATTCATTAACCCGTCCATTACAATCATTCTTCGCATGGGTTCTGGAGGTCATGGTGTTCCGCCTTTGGGAAATCCTGATGGTGCGCATCATCCTCTGCTCTTCGGGCTTGTGAAATTGGATGAGTTGATTTCTTCCTTCCAGAATGGCTACAAGTAGAGATGAATATCTGTTTAGTTTAATTTATGAAAGTTAATAGTTGCGGTAAAATTTCATATTAAGTACATTCTGTGCCATATTATTATCGATAAATTACTTTTGTCTTGCAGGAAGAGTACGATATAAGTTTGCATCATTTTGGAACAGAAATCATGCTCTGAGAACTATGCAACGTGCATCAAAAAACTTCCAAGCTATGCTAGTATCCGAGAAGCAGGTGAAATGCATTGAAATGTTATTATACTTGAGGTTTTAAAATTTTTTGCTGACCAGGATTATTTATGATAAAATGCAGGAGAAAGCACAGTCTGCCTTACGAGCTCACAGCAGCTCTATGAGAGCCAATCACCTGGAGATCAAAATACCGGAGGATGTTCTCGAAATTGTGAAATTTCAACCATTTATCAAAGAAGAAGTTTTAGTCAGAATCATGAATGTACAGTCCAGAAATCTACTAACTCCTTTCAATTTGTGGTGTAATTATTTTTGTGCTGATTTCGCTTGATCATATGCAGGAAACCTTCCCGTGCACTGCAGAAGAGTTCTACACTGTTTTGCTGTCTGATGATTCTAAGTATATCGAAACATACCGAACCAAGAGAAACGACTCTAATCTGAATGTAAGTTTCTATCGTTTTCAAACCCATTGACAATATTAAAGGCTGTCAAATCTCGCCCTCTCTCTGTGTTCTCGCTCGCTCTCTCATAATTATTGTCTCCTTCCCTGTTCCCCTCTATGCCTTCCTCATTCTCACTCTCATTATTATTGTATTTGAAGGGGAGTTCACTGACTGCAGGTGATATTCCCTTTTTGATTAAAAAAAAAAGTCTTGTAAATACATGTACACCTCTCCTCTATGCCTCTCTCTCTCTCTCGCAGTCATTAACTCTTTCTCCGTCCCTCTCTCTCATCTACAAGATGTTCTTTATATCACAGTATGCTTAGAGTAGAGGATAATCTGTCGTAGCCATTCTTTCAGCCAAAAACTACACTAAATTTTCTCACGATGTTTTCTCAGTTGGGTCAATGGCGCGTTGCTGATGAGTATGATGGCCAAGTGAGAGAAATCACTTTCAGGTCGGTCTGTCACAACCCGATGTGCCCCCCAGATACAGCCATGACTGAATGGCAGCACACTGTGCTGTCAAAAGACAAAAATTCTCTCGTAAGTTTTTCCCTGAAATATTATCCCCGTATTTATACCGATCCTCTCCTTTCCTCTTTTGCAGGTTTTTGAGACTGTGCAGCAAGCCCACGATGTCCCCTTTGGCTCTTACTTTGAGGTGAGGGACGATCTATTAATATCCAATGGCATCCTTAAATGAAAGTCATTGTTTTCTATTCTTTGTGTCATTTTCTTGGCTAGATCCACTGCAAATGGAATTTGAAGACCAACTCAGATTCATCTTCTGATCTAGAGATAAAAGTTGGTGAGAACTCGGGTTTGGGTTGTGCGAGTTCTTGATGTCTTTGGTGAGCTTATCTTCCGCTTCTGAATGATAATGTATCTATGGTGATTGTGCAGGTGTCCATTTCAAGAAATGGTGCGTCATGCAGTCGAAGATAAGGTCCAGAACTGTAGATGAGGTTTGCTCTCTCTCTCTCTCTCTCTTCTCATCTTCTTTCTTTTAATCTACGGTCTGCTATGTATCTCTCTCCTCTACGATTTCTCCCTCTTCGACCTCTCCCTCGACTTTGTATCCCTATCCTCTCCCGACCCCCTTTGCTCTCTCTTTCCGCCTTCCGCCGCTCCCCTCTGCTCTCTCTTACCGCCTTCCGCTGGTCCGTCTTTGTTGTATCTTTATCCTCCGCGCTGGCTATCTGCCCTCTTTTATGTATCTCTGTCCCTATTTTCTGCTCTTCCATGTTTTCACCCTGTAATATGTATCTCTCCTCTGTCCCTCTTTTCCCTCTACACGTATCTCTCTCCCTCTCTCCTCTTTGACGAATCTTTATTTATCTCTCCCTCTCATCTCTCATTTGGTTTTTTTACCCCCCCCCCCCCGGAGTCTCTCCGTTTTTTTTAACCGTGTCTCTCTCTCTCACCCACCTTCTGTATATGCACATATACATTGGATATGGCAGCGAAGATCTTTGTAACGTTTTCTTCTCATGCTCGCAGTACAAGAGAGAGATCGGGCTAATGCTAGAGGTTGCCAAAGCCTATATTTTCGAAGGAAAGACCAGCCCTCCTTCCGTAGACTTGGCGAGCCCTTCTTCCAGCTCCTGAACGGCCATACCTTTCCCTCTCTCCTCCAAGCAAGTAATCCCGCTCTTTGTGAATCTTGCTGATACCGTGGGTGCTTCTGAGAGAGCCCTCCACCTTTTGTCTATCTTCGGTCGTAGCACCCAGCCTTCTTGAGAGAGAATTGGTGGTGCGTTTCCCCCCTTTTTCACAGGTTGTCAACGTGTATTTATTTTTCTCTGTTCATATTTCTTATAGACGAACTCACCCGCCTTTTAGAGAACTTTGACGGCTCTTTCAAATCAAATCCAATACATGATTCTCCCTCTTCGCCTCTCTTCTCATACTCTCCGATGTAATCATGTAAATTTCCTTCCTTCGGAGAAAATATTCTGTGATGTAAATCCGCTACTACGCTCATTTCCTCGTTGACCAGGACGGCCTGGGCGTGGACAAGATTGCCCCTCCCTCTTGGCGACGAGAAAAATATTTAATCTCCTTGCAGTCGCAAGAGAGTCAGTATTCTGGGAGCTTAGAATTCAACAGATAAGAACAAGTTCTCATGGATGTGTCCAGCACGCCTCCGTCGTTTTAGACGTGTACTCTAGTCCAAAGACAAAGAGGGGAATATTTTCCTCTTGCGAAATCGCCGTTATTTATTTCTAACTGCTTTCCCTAACCGGGCTTCTTTCTTAAATACTCGGGGCCGAACCTTGGTTTTGCACTTCCTGCTTGCACGTGTCGATTACTTATTTCTCAGAATTTTTCTGATATTTTCTGTCATGCGCGCTACGGTTTTAGTAAAATACGATACTTTCCTGGTATTACTCCAATAAAAAACTTTATGTGGCCGTTTCGGTAAAAACAAAAGAGCTCGTGACGCGCAGAGAGAGAGAGAGCGAGAGGAAGCGAGACTGTTCCAACTTCCAACAAGCTCGACGAAGAACAAAGAGAACTGGAACAAGGAGAGGAAGTGATTTTGAAGAGATATCTTCTCTCTTCTGATGCTCCGCTCTTCCCCCTTCGCTAATTTCTTTCTCTAACGAGAATTGTGGATTTCCCCGATTCGAAACGAAAATCGAGGAACTGGAGCCAATTTTCTCTTTAACAGATGGCGGCAGGCTCTCAGCCATCAAACGGAGTACGTAGTCCATCTTGTTCGTGTTTATTTTTTTATTGAAAGTGTTGTTAGATTTATTTATTTCTTTTTAGGCTGCTGAAAATGAGGCGGCTACGGAGAAATCCAATGATTGCGGTCCGGCGACGGCAGTTTTGGATAATTCGACGCCGTCCCAGGCGCTGAAACATGATCCCGGATTGGCTACAGACTGGACGCCGGATGAGCAATCGATCTTAGAAGACGGCCTCACTAAGTAATCTCTTCTTGCTGCCTCGTAATGTGAAGAAAGTTACCCCGTTTTTCTCCTATGAAAATCTTAGTGTTCATGTTCTTTTCCTCTCTCGTTCTCGCTCTAAGTATTAGTGTCGTCTTTCTTTTTCGCTCCTTCCGGCGTCCAATATTTTAAACGCCAATAGGATGGACCCCTTGATATAGAAGACGCCTCGTTGAATCTAATCAGTTATGAAGTTCTATAAAATTTCTGTTGCTGCAAATTACTAGGTTTATTAATTATGATATGCTACAACTCAGGAACTTACAGTTTATGGATTTTCTTTTTATGATGTTTGATGATTGTTGTTTTGGCAGATATGCGACGGAGTCGACCATGGTTCGATTTACGAAAATTGCCATGTTGTTGAGTGAGAAGACGGTCAGAGACGTTGCATTGAGATTCAGATGGATGACTGTGAGTAATTCTGTGACATTGGTTGACACTACTAAACGTGGGTATATGATAGAAAGAGGAAATTTTGAATAATTCTCTGTTTTCTGAAATTAAATCTTAAAAAGGGTTTAATAAATTTCATTTTTGAATTATTTTGCTTTTCTAAATTATTCGTGTTAATCAGAGTGGCTATGTCTGTCAACCTTGTGGATTTTCCTTTAATTGAAATCTTTTAAGATTATCCCGTTCACTTAAATTATAAGCATCAGATAGTCCAGAATGTCTGTTGAACTTACGATTTCCTTAATTTTTGTACGAGTGGCTTGTCAGATACTCTCTGTTCTCGTGCAGAAACGGGAGAATGGGAAGAGAAAGAAAGATGAACTTAATAGTAGCTCAAAGAAGAGCAGTAAAAAGGTAAGGTTGTTTCTCTTGTTTTCTTGGATCTACAAATAATAGCTGGGGTAAGAAGGAGACGAAACAAGAGAGAGAGAGAGAGAGAGAGAGAGAGAGAGAGATAATGAGGATAGTGTTTGTGAGAGAGAGAGAAGAAGAAGAAAGAGAGGGAAAGGAGGGAGAGAGAGAGAGAGAGAGATGATAAGGGGATTGGATAGTAGTGTTTGTGAGAGAGAGAGAGAGAGAAGAAGAAGAACGAGAGGGAAAGGAGGGAGAGAGAGATGATAAGGGGATCGGAGAGTAGTGTTTGTGAGAGCGCGAAGAAGAAAGAGAGGGAAAGGAGGGAAAGAAAGAGAGAGAGAAAGATGAGGGAGTCAGAGAGTAGTGTTTGTGAGAGATAGAAGAAGAAAGAGAGGGAAAAGAGGGTGGGGGAGAGAGAGAGTAGAGAGAGAGAGAGGGATTATGTAAAGGGAGAGAATGTGAGTTCTGGCAGTCTGGTTTTCAGGGTTTATCAGATACAGCAAAGTCGTCCCAAATGACAACACGACCAAGTGTTCCCCCTTATCCAATCCTGCTTCCAATGGAGATAGATGATGAAGTGTCATCCAATGGTACTAAATCCATTCACTCTACTCTCACGTCCTGTTGTCAGAAATTGGAAAAATTTTAAGCATATGTGACAAACAAGGAAATTATAGATCAATTTAAGTTTCCAAGTAACTTAGAAGCCAAATGAGCATGCTGAATTATTTTCTTCCCCTTCATTTATTTCCCTGGACAACGTTATCATATTTTTTGCAGCAATTGGAGGGTTGACTGGAGAACTATTTGAGCAGAATGCTCAGTGCTTTAGCCAGATATCCACGAATCTTGCCTCTTATCAAGTAAAGCATTATTATCGCTTGATTTTTTTTCCTCTTAAAATGCATCTTTTAGAGGGAGATCATGTCAAATGATGGCCAATACCTCAATCTTGACCTGTTTCTGTTTCAGGCACATGAGAACATCAACCTCTTTTGCCAAATATGGGATAACATCCGAGCCATCATAAATGAGTGTGTTCCTCTTCTCTTTCATTCATTATTTATCTTGCGCCGAATCATGGGGAAGGGACGAGAGAGAGAGAGAGAGAGAGAGAGAGAGGAGGTAGAGATTGTGTGCGTAATGACACAATCTCTTTACAAAGATGTCACTGACCATGTACCTCCTTATTAACTGAGATGCGTCTGACCAAATGCAGCATGGACAGTGGGGCGATGGATCACATGCCGCCCCTGCCCACAAAAGTCAATGAGGAGCTCGCCAATTCCATCTTGCCCACCAACGGCTCAATGCAGATGCAGTCATGACCTCAGCTGACTAGGTATCAAGTTCCATCTCTTTCAAGTTAGAGAGAGAATGAATGAATGAATGTTCCGTTCTGTCTCTCTCGTGCTTGTGATGGAAATGTCAAAGTGCCTTTTTTCTCTTAACTTCCCCGCTCTCCAACCCATTTCTTCTCTTCTCTCGTCTTGGGATTTTGAAAGGATCCCCGAGCTGATTAATAAAAAATCTGTGATGTATAGATGATTTTAGAATTTATGTATTTATTCTCTGCATTTGTTATTCAAAATGATAGATGGAAACTTCAATTATCTCTCGTTTCCGTCTTCATCGCTCGTCCCACCCACGCCTTCTGGGAATGTAGAAAAACTCCAAGCCAATGAGTAAAACCGCTGATATATCACAAATTCAAATTTTAGAAAACCTAACAAGGCTCATCCTCCTAGTCCCTGAATTCTCTTCAAGGAATCTCAAATTCCCCATCAAATTGCAAGTCCTCTTTTCTCCTACTCTTTATCTCTTCATCTCCCCTCCTACTCTTCATCTTCTCAACCCATCACCTTCTCAACTCTATAGGTTGATGGCATTTTTCAGCTTGAATCGATGGTGATTTTCAGCTTTAGTTGGTGTTGATTTTTCAGCTTGTGTGATAGGGAGAAAACCCCCAATCCTCCAAAAGAGCCAGTAGATAGAAAATTGGATAAAAATAATAATAATGACATTGAAGAATATGATGGTGCTTTTAAATGAATTATATATTATATAATCGGGCAAATAAATAAGGTAATTATAATTATGAATGAAATTAGATTGTACGAGACGATGTGTCAATGTGAATAGTTCAATCGCCAATATAGTTATATAGAAGTAATTCATTTGATTCTACCTAGTTTAACCATAGTTAGATATATGTATAATTTGTAGATTTAAAATATTAGGATAAGAGAGGATTACATGGTAGTGTTAGATTTCCTCATATTTCTTCGATCGCTTGACTTCTTCCAACTTTCCCTGGAGCCAAAGACATATCTTTTTAGTGAGATTTTGCCGACTATATCGTCAAAACTATAATGTTAAAATAATTCATCGATCCATGAAAAATTTTATCGATCAATAAAATGACATTAACTTCATTTGTCAAACTCAAAAGTATTCTACAACTTTGCATCCACATCAGTGCGAGGAATCGCTAAAACTATTGAACACATGCCTCTTGCATGCTTTGGAAACACCATTTGGAAATTCTTATTAATTACTCCTCTCAAATTGTCATTTTTTCCTTTCATGTTATGAAATACCCCATTGAATGAATGGAGAAAGTAACTGGTCGTTAGCTTTTTTGGGGTGTTTTAGTATAGTAAAATTTTGCGCATTTACAATTCTAGGGTTATTTATGACATTTATATTATAGATGGCATGCCTCTTTTGAACACAATGAGAACTCTCATTTTCATCTTCAATAGTTTTATATTTTTAACACATTTATTAATTATTTCATGTTACATGGGATGATCACAATATGGTTATAGAGTATATTAAATATAGGGTTATCTCAAAGCATTTAAACACGAGCATACATGCATTTAAACATGACCATATTAAATATAGGATTCAAGAAGAGTGGAATCTATGGTGTCATAATAAGCATAACATCATGGTCATTGAAAGCACATATTCATGTATCAAAAATTGTACTTAACTCTTTGAAATTGATCCAAAGGTCAGAACAACAACAATGTCGAATTCAGAGGGAGAAAGGTTAAAAATTTGAAGTTAGGGTTTATCTTTTTTTTTAATGTCATGAATGGAAAATATAGGGAGAAGTAAAGAGATGAGCAGAAGCGATGCAATAATCACATGTGCATTGAATACTCACATGTATTATGTAAGGGAATATGAATAATTAAATACATATTATGTAATGAAGTACTATTTCGAGATAAATTTACGTATTCTAAATATCTAAAATTAATTTCTAATAGAAAGCTAATGAATGATAGTTCATTCATAGTAGAATACTAATAACTAGAACGAGAAAGTTTAATAGAATTTCATATTTTCATTCTAGGTTAGTCCAAGCTCTACCATTTTGCTAATGGGCATAAAAGCTCGAGCCGTTTGTACATGTAGCCACAAAATATAGAGCTCCTCAACATTTTTTGGCTAAAATATGGGACCATTTGAATTTAAAATGATATAATATTTGATAAGCATCAATAAACTATTGAATTAATTTATGAAACTCACATTAACTCTAAAATTTTGAGGACTGAGTTGGTCAACATGTGTCCATGAGACACGTACTTTATCTACGAACACCAATATCACCTACTATTTTCTAATGACCATTGCATAGAAAATTTGAAATATTGAACCTAAAGCCAGGTCCCTGAACTAGGCTAAAATCCTTGTACTCATGGAATCACAAGGTGAATGCATGATCAATAAGTCCAAATTAAATTAAAAAAATAGAAAGATTTAATTTTAATTAATTCACACCTCCTCTATTAATTAAACATCAACATATTGATATTTACAGACCACTTGCAACAACTTCCACATAAAGGGGACAACTTGGGCATAATATCATCCCCATGTGTCCTCTTTGCCATGTGGAAATTGCTGCAAGCATTACATTTTTTTTTTATATCTAAGGCATATGATATAATTCAAATCGGATTTCATCACAATCACATGGTTGGAGAGAAAACTAAAATGTAATGGTATCAGATCTCCAATTTTCTCATTCCTTGGATGTAATGCCACAAGCCATGGATGAGCCCACCTCGAGTAGTATCCATGCGTAAATTGAAGCTCTAGCCCAATTAGCCTCGATCCGCAGTGATTTCCCCTTCATCATCTATCACATGGATTTGATGGAGACAGGAGAAGAAAAAGGTAGCTCTTGACAAGGGAGTTGGTTGGGTTCCCCCAAACCCTACCCTTTAAGACATTTTTATATTTTTACAAAAACCCAAAATTTATGTATACCATCATCCAAGAACCTTATGTGTGTTACCTTTAAAGCCAATGTACACATTCAATTGATAACTCTACAAGTCAAATAACTATTTATTTAAATGTAGAATTAATTATTTTAATATCCAATATCAATTAATTAATCATAGATCAAATTAACCCAATTGATAAGTTGAATCATTGACAAGCAAGGTGACAAGCTACACTATGTTGTAGAAGGTAGTGGGGTTATGCTGCTTGCATGTGGAACATGTTTATAAGTAGTTACCTTATACATAAAATCTTTATCTAGATGACACTCCAATTCCTCTGAGGCATGGTCAACTATCAAATTCTAATAAATCATTCTAGTCAAAAACTATTGTAGCTCATTTGTATTGTTTCATTGTTGCCTGAGCCAATGACTTTGGTACACTCCTTAGAATATACCTTAGTTTAGTAATGAGGCAAACAATCTCATCTTTAGCTCACAATCACCTCTTGTGCAAATCTTGGTGTCTTTAGGCTTTGACGGTTTAGAATCTCTTATGGATATTATGTAGCCTATAAGCCGATCATACTTCCACGTATCTCGTTTATGGTCTTTGAAATGAAAATTGTATTGTCATTTGTGTATGATGTTTGTAATAAAGTTCATGCGCATATGCAATGACCAAGTGAATTATGATGAGTTCATAATATTGTGATCACTAGTATTTAACCAAATATTCTAAACATTCTTGTCGGTGAGATATTTGAGAGGGACATCAAATTATCTAGAAAGAATAACATTATATAATCTGACTCATATAATGGGTATGACTAATCTTGTAGCCATCAGTGTAGAGACACTAAGGATAAATAGTGGGTGCTCTTCGAAAAAAGAGTTCAATGAATTGATCCACATGAATCCATGAATGGTAATTATACCTAATTCGCAATCAAGTTTATTCATGTCACAATTGTGTATGTGGTCCTTTGACTTGAGACACCAAAGATATCTTGTGGATGGATGATTGTATTTTGATAATGACTTATAAATCCCTAGCCATAATGATGGATATTATGTGGCCTATAAGTCAATCACACTTTCATGTATTTCATTTATGTTCATTGAAATGATATTTATTTATTATCATTCTTGTGTGATGTTTACAAAAAAGTCCATGAGCATACGCAATGACTAAGTGAATTATGATGAGATTATAATATAATGATCATTAGTATTTAAACATATGTTCTAAATATTCATGTTCATCAAATATTTGAGAGGGACATCGAATGATCCGGAAAGAATAACAAAGTTTGATATGACTCATATGGTGAGTATGATTGATCCTACAACAATCGGTGTGGAGACAGTAAGGATAGATAGTGGGTGCTATTTGGAGAAAGAGTTCAATGAATTGATCCACATGGATCCTTGAATGATAATTATATCTAACTGTTAATCAAGTTTATTCATGTCACGATTGTGTATGTGGTCCTTTACCTTGAGACACCAAAGACATTTTGTGGATGGATGATCATGTTTTGATTATGACTTATGAATCCCTATCAGCGAGATATCTAAAATGTCATATATTGAATACGACATGGAGTTCACGAAGATGATTGTGTGATCAAGATGAGATCATCCGCCCTCGATATTTGAGGAGATTGACTCAAGGAATGAGATACAATGAACTCCAAGGCCAAGATAATAGAAATATCAGAGAAGGAGTTCCCGATGATTTCTTAGTCGTATCAGTACTAACTTGAGTGACTGATTAGGGTTTAACAGTTGACCATACCCTAATTCATTCATGAGTCTCGTGCAGATGAAAGATAATACATACATGATAATCGATGGCGTAAAAGTTCTATAAGGGAGTTCTTACATACTCCATATCTCATATAGTACGTAGTATAACTTGGCACCCAATGGGTTGACAACTCAACCTATAAATTGGGTTAAATCGATCTGTAATTAATTAATCTATATGTTGATAAAGATAATTAATTAAGGTTGACCATTAAGGTATTATTTGGTCTATAGAGTTATTAACTAGTGAGATAGATGGACCTAGAGGGTCACACATATAAGGTCTATAGATGTTGGCAAATATAGACATAATTATGAGGGTTTTAATGAAAAAACTGCATACCAAATGTTTATAAATAATGTGAGAATGACCACAACTCAAGGTGCTCATGTAAGCCTTATAAAATTTTTCTCTTTTCTTTTCTTTCTCTATTCGTGAAGTGCTTTGAAGAGGATATCCAACCATCCGGGGACCGTGTGGATACCCCTTAGAAGCTAGACACTTGAATAGCTTCAAGAACTCATTCAAGGAAACCATGTAAGTATGTTTTCTCATACATACTAGATGATAGGATCATCTAATCTTGGTGCCTCAATGTTTTAAATATTTTGATTTAATGTATTCCATTGCATTCTACGTTTTGATTAAAATTTTGGAAAGTTTATCGACCTCATAACCCAACAATCTCATGGGTAGAAACATCAAGTACAACGAAATTCATTAGATCGAATATTCATAACACCATGACACCAAGAATAGATGATCCTATCATCTAGTATATAGAAGAAAATATACTTGCAGGGTTTCCTTGAGAGAGTTCTTGAAACTATTTAAGTGTCTAGCCTCTAGCGGTATCCACATAATCTCTAAATGGTTGGATCTCCTCTTCAAAGCTCTTCTCAAATAGAAAAAGAGAATAAATGAGAGAATTCACATGAGGCTTGCATGAGTACATTTAGTTATGGTCGCTCTCTCCTTATTTATAAACATTTAATATATAGATTTTTCATAAAAATCCTCAAGTTTCTTATCTACAGACATCCATAAACCTTATGTGTGTGACCTTGTACGTCCATATATCTCACTAGTTAATAACTCAATAGGCCCAATAACACTTTATTGGTTAACCTTAATTAGTTATCCACGTCAACATATATATTAGTTAATCAATGATCAATTTAACCCAATTGATAGGTTGAGTTGCCAACCCGTTAGGTGCCAAACTATACCACATATTCTAGGATATATGAAGGTATGTAAGAACTCATTTGTGAAACCTTTCCGTCATCAATTACTATAGATGTGTAATCTTTCATTGGCAGGAGACTCATAAACGACTTAGGCTATGGTCAACTGTCAAACCCTAATTGGTCACTCAAGTTAGTGCTAATGCGTGTAGGAAATCATCGAAAACTCTTTCTCTGATATTTTTAATACCTTAGATAAAGATTTTATTGCATCTCATTCGTTGAGTCAATCTCTTCAAATATTGAGGGCGACTGATCTCATCTTGACCACATAATCATCTTCAAGGACTTCATGTCGTATCTAATATATGACATTTTAGAGATCCAATGGCTAGGGATTCATAAGTCATAATCAAAATACAGCATTCCATGTATAAGATGCCTTTGGTGTCTCAAGTTAAAAGACTATATGCACAACCATAACATGAATTAACTTGATTAAGAGTTAGGTATAACACCATTTAGGAATTCAGACGAATCAATTCAATGAATTCTTTTTCCAAAAAGCACCTATTATCTATCGTTAGTGTCTCTACACCAATGGCTATAGGATCAACCATACTCCTTATATGAGTTAGATCAGATAGTGTTGTTCCTTCTATATAATTTTATGTCCCTATCGAATATCTCACGAATAGAAATATTTTAAACATATGTTTATAGACTAGTGATCACTTTATTATGATCTCATCACAATTCACTTAGTCATTACATATGCTCATGGAATTCATTACAAACATCACACAAGAATGATAATAAATAAATTTTATTTCAATAAATATAAACAAGATACATAGAAGTATGATTGTCTCATAGGCCACATAATATACATCAATAATATGATCCAACAATTCAAATGGATTACTTTAATGAACTCTTTCTCTAAATAGCACCTAATCTCTCTAACTTAGTATCTTCGCGCAAATGTTCATAGCAATAACTATTATCATCATATGAGCAATAATAGGCATAGCTAATTTATTTAGAAACTCGATGTTCTTCTCGGATATCTAACTAATATAGTTGCATTAATTATCATTGTAATTTACTTATCGTTGCACATATCCTTGGACTTCATTAAAAACATCACACGTGTATAATAAATTGAATGAGATGTTTATAGTATGATTGTTTTGTAGGCTACTCATTAACAACAATTTTATATCTACAACAAGCACAAGAGATAGTGTCCCTCACTGATTAGACACCTCTCGCTTGCTCTTTTTCTCGCATGCATTGATGCCAAATTTCTATAACAAAAAATTATGGAGCTATGTTTTCTATTGGTTGAAATTCTAAAACTTGTAAAATTAATGTCCTATAATGAAATACATGAAAAATTATGTCACTATCATTGAATGCAGGAGGATTTTCTTCTAAGAATGGAAGGGAAGACATCAAATGTTAATAACATTAATTTGTTAGTTCTTAAGGAAGTATCCTTATTTTTTATTAAAAAATAAAGGCTGAGAAAAAGAAATAAGACAAATTCTATGATTAATTTTATTGCTTACCCTAAATAATTTCTAATTAATTATGGTTCTTAAGTATGATTATTTAATTAACTCTTGGTACATTGAAATTATGACTATGGAAGTATAGACATTGAAATTATGAAATCTCCTTTCCACTTATTTGAGCTCCAAGGCTTATGAAGGCAGAATGCAGAATCACAAGAGAGAGATTTCAAAGGTTGTAAGTCATGGGAGAACATGCAATGGCGGTATTGCGTCGCGAGGCAGCAAATGAGTAAATAGAGAGAGCATTAGACGTTGGAGAGAGAGAGAGAGAGAGAGAGGCTTTCAAGTTTCATGTCTGGGGTCAACGGTCTAGATCGACAATTAATGGTCTACTAGATCCAAAAGGACCAACCTTACATTTAATCTTTTATGTGATGTCACACTTTGCATACAAAAAATAAAATATAAGAATATAAGAATCCAAGAAAGTCCTTGGAAATTCAAATTTGAATTACATAGCATGGATAAAAGGAGTATAATAACATTTTACTATACCATTATTTTCAACATTATTGGAGTTTTAGGCTTCTCACATCCAAAGACTATGAAACAAGTATAATGAAATGGATTTAATCAAGCCAGTGACAAAATAAGAACCCTAGCATAAGAAGAATTAATAAAATAAAGTTATTTAAAATTTTAAACTGAATTTATAGAGTTATTGCATGCAGTGGCTCCTAGAATTTTTTATTTTATTTTTAAATTGAGAAAGAGAATTTCTTGCCTGTTTGCTAGTTGCAAGACTTCATATTCATTTTTCAGTTTTGCATTTTAATTCTGCTCTTATTCAGATTTTTCTATCTACACCCCGCAGCTGAATTTCGTTCGTCTTGGCCGCCATGGATAACTTCGCGACGATAAGCTGCAGTCGGGTCGCTGGCGGAGTCACCTCCTATGGCATTCCAGCCGGCGCCATCGTCTCGCTCTCCCAGAGTTTGAACGCGAAGGGGAGGACCAAACGATCATCTTTTTCTCGTTCCCGTGTCCTGAAGCACCAGCCCGATTCTTCTCTTTTCTGCCGGCCTGGTGAAGTGTTTGAAACCTGTTCATTGTGATGAGCTTTGTTTTGCTTCCATTTGAATTGTTTAAAATTTACGATGATTGTTGAATCGATATTCTCCACTAGGCCAAAGTTCAGGGTAATTATGAGAAGTTATGGCGATAAATTATATGACTTAATCGTTCTTAATTCAGCGAGCGCAGGCTTTCGTATGTTTCCTATATTCCGTGAAATATTACTTCAAAGGGTGATCATGGATGTCTGGATATGGAGAGGAAACATGAATCATTACATATTAAAGAGGAGAAAGAATTCTGGATCAATTTTTAGGAAAACTACTGCTAATCTGAGTTTTATGATTTCTGAGGTTTTTTTATTTTCTCCGGTTCTATATTTTGTGTCCGCTTAAAATTTGAGCTTATGAGATCTATTTACCTTTTCCATGCAAATTCTCGGTATTTGGCTAATTTTCTTATTCTTCCTGTTTATTTCTCTTTATCAATCAGAACCAGTTACTGTCGCAGCATCAGGGAATCAATCCAACACTGGGATCGAGGAAACCACAGAATGGGCAATGCAAGGTAACATTGTTGATGATGTCAATAACTAAATCAAGAAATCTTTGTTAAAATTTCTTTTCATCGGTGGATAGATTTCTATGTTCTGAGAAAAGATGTAGAGACTGCTACAGAACGTGTGGAAGAGATTCGAACATCTGTTGGGCTGGAGCGCCTAGAGGCAGATCTTGCGGACTTGGAGGAGAAGGCTGCAGAAAGCTCCTTGTGGGATGATCCACGCAAGGCTCAAGAAACACTTCAAACCCTGACTGATGTAAAAGAGAAGATTAAACAGCTCGCTGAATTCAAGACCCTGGTACCAAAATTCATATCATAATAAGGCTTAGCCTTAATTATGTTGTTATTTACGACATTCATGCCGCAAAACTGCGATGTTTTTGTTTCTATGCTGATCAATGGGGAACAAGTTGCAAGAATCTTGTCCTGAAAAAATTAGCCCTTTTTCTAGTTTTGGAGTATTGGGTTCGTGAAATTCACCTCACAAGGCAGGGTTAGGGCTTATAAGAGAGAGAGAGGGAAAGAAATTAATTTTGTCATTTTCTACAAAATTTATCTTTCTTACTTACCGGATGATTGAGTATTTTGTTCTATTATCATCGCATTTTTTTGAATTCAAAAAAAAAAAATCATCGCATTTTTCTAAAATCTTTGATGATGCATGGTATTTTCTGTGTTTTCAAGTTTCTTAGACGGGTGTTTATCTTCAATGATGACTATTCTGATTGCCGTGGATCATATATTCGAAGTAATTTTGATATTCTTTTCAGGTGGAGGAGGCAGATACGATAATCAAATTAACTGAAGAGATGGAATCAGTAGATGCCAGTCTTCTAGAAGAGGCCTCTAAGATAGTGAAAGAACTGAACAAGGCAGTGGACCGTTTTGAACTAACACAGCTTCTCTCTGGCCCATACGACAAAGACGGTGCTTTAGTAACTATATCAGCTGGAGCTGGGGGTACAGATGCACAGGTGCATGTCTGCTTAAATCTAAAGAAAATTTTAATTATGATTTTGGCAACCTAGATTTGTTGATTTTTCACCTTTGGGGATGGTTGGATATTTAATCTTGTAAGATTATTTCATATACACCTGTTTTCACGAATTTTTTGTTACTGATAGAGATCTTTTCTGTGAGTTTTTTTACTTTTATGGGCATAATTTTAATTTAGGATAAGATATATGGAGTGTATAAAGCAGTCTTGTTTGGGTTAATGAATCATCCTTTCTGTTTATTTTCTTCCCTCTCTTTTTCCATGCTTTTCTTTTGACTTTCAATGGCAGAGTTCATAAATCTGGGATTCAAAGGGATGATTGTAAATGAAAACAATTTCTTTCTTAACTTGGGCGTGTAGATTTCTATCTTTATGGATGGTTGAATATTTATCTTTCATAAACTGTCTATACTTAAGTGTAGATGAATTTATGCTATTTTTAGACATTAGTTTGTATATTAGCATCATTGATGACGGAATTTTGTATCTTACATTAGTTGATGCATTATGTCTTCAATCCAGTGCAGGATTGGGCTGACATGCTTCTCAGGATGTATATGAGATGGGGAGAAAAACAGCGTTACAAGATTAAAGTTGTAGAGAAATCAATGGGAGAAGAGGCTGGAATCAAGTCGGCTACTATAGAACTTGAAGGTCGCTTCGCTTACGGGTATCTATCAGGAGAAAAAGGGACTCACCGTATAGTCCGGCAGTCTCCATTCAATGCTAAAGGCCTTCGCCAGGTAATCAGTTTAATTTAATCATTTTTGCTTTCTCAATGTGGTTTCATCTTGAGTCTTCAAAGAGGGGAAGACAGAGGAAGACATTGTGACATCTCTCTTATAAAAAAACTATGGCCATATACGTACAGCTTAGGGTGAGTGCAATCCCGGTTGAAGGTTTAGAGTTTCTGCTTAGAGAAATAAGCATAATGAAGAAGCCCATTTCTAATTAAGTAATTTCAGTTATATCACTGGCACCACATGAATGTTGGGCAATCTTTTCTTGCTTGGAAATTATCTTGAGAGGGACTGATTCCTTTGCAAAATTCTACTATATCTGGACTCACAATAAGGACATTAACCTAATTGACAAAAAGAAAGGCCTAAAATGTAAAACAACCGAACAAATAATGATGAACAAACCAGCTTGTCCAGTGTTATGTAATTTTTTTTTACTAAATCGTGTCTTATCTGTATTTTAATCATACTTCTTCCCTTACGTTTTAATCACTATCGTATTCGTCATTTGGGTTCTGGATTCAGGTGGCTGTTAAATTATCGTATAATTTCAATTGGGAGTCACATTTCATGTTTGTGCTGGTGAGGTGGATTATGGTTTTGTGAAGTGGTATTGTCCTATGATGATTAATTGCTTGACACCAGTGGACTTAGTTTGTCTTCATTTCATCTTATCATTGTTTATTCAAAAAACCAAATAGGTAGATTTTAGATCTGAATCATCAATTTCCTCATTTTGATGCCCTCTTAAATTAAACAAATTTAAAACTGTAGACGAGTTTTGCTGGTGTTGAAGTGATGCCTCTTCTTCCTGAGGAGTCATTAGACGTGGAGATCCCTGATGAAGATCTGGAGATAACCAGTTCTAGGGCAGGGGGCAAAGGAGGGCAGAATGTGAACAAGGTGGAAACTGCTGTTCGTATTGTCCACATCCCTACTGGGGTTGCTGTTCGCTGCACTGGTATGCCATTCTTCCTTTCTTATCTTTTCTCTCTCTTCATTTTTCATGTATCATTTTTTCTAGCTTCCCGTTATACAATGTGATGGGCAATCTGATCTTCAACGTCCTGGTTTATCTAAACACGTCAGGTTATAAATATAAAACACTTGACTTCCAAATTACTGACTGACCTAGACCCACTTAAGTTTAAGTTCTCTCATATCCCTAGCTTTCTCTCTTCCCATTGTTCTCTCTTCCTTCCATCAGACGAAACAAAAATTCTGTTTTTTTAATTGGACAACATTTACCAACTTGAGTTCTTCATTAGTGCTGACTCAGACACACCAAAATTTTACTCCCCTCATACCTTCAGAATTCTCTCTTCCCATCTTTAGATGAAAAAAGTTCTGTTCGTTTGTCTCCAACGCTGATGAATAGCATGATTTCCAAATTAGCTGAACTCCCCTCATATCCAAGATTTTTCTCTTCTCTCTTCCCACCATTCAATGAAAAAAATAGATTCTCTTGTGTTTGAAGTGTATTTTGGATTAACACTCAATGCAGAGGAGCGTTCGCAGCTGGCAAACAAGATTAAAGCAATGAGCCGGTTGAAGGCAAAGCTGCTAGTGATAGCAGAAGAACAGAGAGCATCAGAGATAAAGCAGATACGTGGCGATGTGGTGAAAGCAGAGTGGGGCCAGCAGATCAGGAACTATGTTTTCCATCCCTATAAACTTGTCAAGGACGTCCGAACTGGCCAGGAAACCTCGGACATCATCTCTGTCATGGATGGTGATCTCGACCCTTTCATCAAGGCCTTCCTCAAGTACAAATACTCCCTCTCTCTGTGCTCATGATCATGATCGTCATCTTTTTTCTCATCTTCTTCATCAATGATGATGGACCCCTTCATTATAGGCAAGTACAAGTATCTTGTTCCATCAAGTCACTAGTAAACCTCCTAATTAATCCATTTGCCATCATCGCCTTTTTCTCCTCTTCTTCAAGGATGATGATGTAGACCCCTTCAACACAACCTTCCTCAAGAACAAGTGCTCTGTCTCCCATAACTGCATCTGATTGATCAGTTTTCCATCACGATGACAACCATCTAGTCATCAACATCTTTTCTCTCCGATTGTTGATGATGGTGTAGACTCAATCAAGGCTCTAGTCTGGTTGGAGTACTTTCACTCTACTACTCTTCCAAATGGTTGATCTGATTTCCATGATTATCATTGTTACTAACATATTACCATCATCTTCATCATTATCATCTTTACCTTATTGTTCCAGCTTCATTTCCCATTTTTGAAAGATATGTTATATCCCTAAATCGGCTTTAGTCAATAATTTTTATTCTGTGTGAGACCCATCCTTAAGCCGTTCCTCAGTACAAGTACTCCCTCCTTCTCAACCTCACCACTGCCTAGGTACCTCGGAAATTGACGTGTCTATCTCATCATCAACATTCTCATTCTCATCATATTCATCTTCTTCTAGCAGCTTTTTCCCCAGGAAATATGCTATTGCTCAACAAGACCCAATTTTAGGAAAGATATCTGTCCATCATTATCATTATTTTTGTTACTCTGCATAATACAGTATAATATTAATGAAACTCTTGTTTGATTTTACCCCTTTATTTTGGAAGAACTTCATAAATTAAAATATGAGCAAATTGCATCTGTTTTGGTCAGCCACTTCACAAAGAAAGGTTATTATCGGTAACCCAGTTGAAGAGATGTTGTCTTGATTTGAATTTACATTGTAGTGATATCAAATCTGAACCAAATGAGTTCAATATAGATTCATTCTGATTAATCAATTTAAATTAACCGACTAGGGTTAATTTATTGCATGCATGGATCGCAGAGCCCATAATGGCAGAGTTGTCTGATGGACGTTTGTGAATATTGTATATTGATATTACTAGGGATCTCCATAACTGCCACTGGATCTCCAAAACAGGTTAATTAATGGAGTCAATTTATTTGTGATTTCAGGTATTGTGGGTGTTAGAGAGATAGCCCAATTGGGTCAACCTTTTAGTGCTTTAATCCCACATGAGATGTTTCTTTCGTTGTCATCATCTTCTGTCTGAATATGAAGGACTTGTGATCTCTTGTTGTACGGCGCTCCCTTAGATCTTGTAGGGTTTCCTAGGCTGCTGCTTCTCTTGAGGCTGCCGCTGCTTCCCTCCATCTACAGAGAGGCTGAAGCTTCTGCCCCTCTTTGTTTGTCACCTCTCTAGAGGCCTCCGACGTCGCCCCCCTTTGTGGCATGTGCCCTTGAGGCTGCCGCCACTCTCTCTCCTCATGGCAGCTGCCCTAGAGACCTTTGCCACCATCTCTCCTCATGGCTGCAGGCCTAGAGGCCGCTACAATTGTTCTTCTAGGTGGCTGACATCGGAGGTGCCTCTAGCCATGACTGTTGAAAACCCTTAGCATTTGTGAGCTGCCTCGAGCCGCCCCCTCCCAAGCTAGTCGAGCCGCCTTGAGCCAGCCGAGCCAACCCAAGCTTCCGTGAGCCACTTTCTGGCCGTATTTTTATCTTGGGCAGCCATCGTGCAATTGCTCGGGTTTGACTACCATCATCCGGTACGTCATCCAGTAACGGTATCTCGCAACACTGTCGTCTAGTAACCGATACCCAGTACTCGATACCGTTATCAAGTTCTAGATATTAGATATCAGACTGTTGATGAGAATATGTGCGGTACTAGACGATAACAGTACAGTTCCGGTACTGGATGATGGATGACAAAACTGGATGACGGATGACGGATGACGGTAAGCAGTCATATAACAGCCTACACCTTTCTCTCTCTTCCATCCTATATAATCTCCATATAATTGCCCCCATGATCGCCATTCTGTCTTCCCCGTCTCTCTTCCATCCTATATAATCTCCATATAATCGCCCCCATTAATGCCATTCTATCTTCCTCGTCTCTCTTCTTTCACTCACCTCATACGCGGCTGATCTCCTCCCGCGATTCCTTAAATCATCGTCTTCGGCTCTTTGTCGTCCTAGAAGAGAGAGGAAGAAGAGGAAACATGGAGCGATCGAAGCCAAGGTCAACAAAAAGAAGAAGAAGGAAGAAGAGAGCTCACACTCTCTCTTCTCAGAACTCTTCGTCAGTATCTTCACCGATAAACTTACAACTCTCAACTTCCACTTGTATGATCTGAATTTAACCCTGAAACCCTTCAACCTGCAAATCACGCCATCATCTTCGAACTCAAGAATCTCTCTCTCTACCTTATTCAGATCTTTCCGGAATCTTCAGTGCATCTGATAAAAGCTCCAAGAACAGAATAAACCCATCAAAATGCAGTTTCAAGAACCCATCAAAGCGTCGTCGTGAGTGAGGATTGCGGAAGTGCGGACTGAGAAAGTGCGGATTGCTGAACTGCACAAGAGAGATTAGACAGAATAGAGAGAAAAGTCGAGACTCAATAGAATATTAGGTTATTTATCTAATCGGGTTAATTGCCCCATCTATCCCAACCTTTTAAAGTTTTCCCTAATCCATCCCAACCTTTTTTTTCACCCCATCTATCCCAACCTTTTTTCTCTTTCCTCAATCTATCCCAGCCGCTGACATGGACTTAAATTAAGTCCAGTTGGCGCCCGCGTCGTGTCCACGTCAGCCGCCTCCCTCCCTCCGTCTCTCTCTCCCTCCTTCCCTCCCTCTCTCTCCCGCCTCCCTCTTTCTCTCGCCCTCCCTCCCTCCGTCTCTCTCCCGCCCTCCCTCCCTCCCTCGCTCGCTCCCGCATCCCGCGTCCCGCCCTACCACCCCCCCCCCCTCTCTCTCTCCCTCCCTCCCTCCCTCCCTCTCTCTCTCTCCCACCCTCTCTCCCTCTCTCCCTCTCTCTCCCGCCCTCCCTCTCGCCCTCCCTCCTGTAGCGGTAGTTACTATAGCACCTGTTGAGTGCACGCCTCCTGAGCTCAACGGGCGCTGTCCCTCGTGCGTCACAACTGCGCCACAGGCCAGCCGTCCCGGAGTGGCCTCCCGGCCTCCCTCTCCTCCCTCTCTCTCCCTCCCTCCCTCCCGCCCTCCCTCCTGTAGCGGTAGTTACTATAGTACTTGCTGAGTGCACGCCTCCTGAGCTCAACATGCGCTGTCCCTCGTGCATCACAACTGCGCCACAGGCCAGCCGTCCCGAGTGGCCTCCCGGCCTCCCTCTCTTAGCCTCCCGGCCTCCCTCCCTCCCTCTCTCTCCCACCCTCCCTCCTGCCCTCCCTCCTGTAGCGGTAGTTACTATAGTACCTGTTGAGTGCACGCCAGTTGCAGAGTTGCAGTGGATCCACAACAAAAAACAGTTGGTGCATTGAGGCCCCCCTTAGTGCGTTCGACAACCAGTAGATAAGCATGATTTTTTGACCTACCCCGATGCTCTTGTGTCTCTCCTCCCTCTCCTTTATCTTATACTTGGGTCGCGATATCTGGTAAGCTCCCTTTCTCCGTCTCCCTACTTCTTCACCGTCCTCTCGTCGGCGATCGATCACTAATCCTTCCCATGCTGGGGTTTCTATCAGCCATCTGTGTTGTCGTAAGTTTTCCCTGTAAATCTAACCATCGTCGTTCTAGGGCGGGAGAGAGAGGGAGGGAGGGAGAGAGAGAGGGCGGGAGAGAGAGAGAGGGCGGGAGAGAGAGATAGAGAGGGAGGGAGGCCGGGAGAGAGAGGGAGGAAGGGAGGCCGGGAGAGAGACTATGACAAAAAGTATATTTATCATCATCTTGAAATAAATTCTAATCTTGTGATTAAAAATAATATAATAATTGTATGTGTGCCATTCAGTTTTACAATAATAACTTGTTATTTTCTACTTTAATTTCTTGAAACTATTGAGTGTTCACATTTTGACGATTCAATCTTTACTTGAACGGGGAACTCTAGAAGAGAAATGTTGAAATAATGGTTTTGATCCGTAGTAAATTGGACCAATTTATTTGTAACTTCAACTTTGCAGAAAGTTAACCATCAAATTGACACTTACTTAGGTATTAGGTAAGCATAGTTAAAGATAAATAGATCATCAATTCTCTTTTTTTCCTCTCCTTTTGTACCATTTTCTCCACTACATTGTGAGAAGTCATTTCTCTCGGAGTGTTTATGCTTGTATTAGTGAAAATCTGCATTTTTTCATGTGAAGATAGAGAGACGGAAAATAGATGGTTAGAAGCAAATTTTTGGGCATTGTTAAGAAATTGACATACAACTTGTATCATTACATTTCTTATGTTGAAACATAGCTGAAGAAATGTATGATCTCGGAACATAGTGGTGTTTAAATTTTTTTATCACTAGTGGGTGAAATGTTCACATAGCAGCTAATAGTTTTGGTCCTATGTCTAATCTTGATATGACAATATTCAGTTTAGGGTTATTTGCCCCGACAAATCGAGAGACAGAAATCGAGGGAGATAAATCGAGAGATAGAGGGAGATGTGGAAGCTGTGGAGGAAGGAGAAGAGGGCGGCGACGGAGTCGGCGGGCGACGCAGTCGACACAACGGAGGCTTCGCATTTTTCCGATTACAGGTCAGCCCATTTGATCTTCAATGATCCGATTCGAAATCGATTCTCTTCCTAGTTTGCCCCAGATAAACACATATCAAATATGTGTTGGGGAATTCAAAATTTTATGCTAATTCGTGAGTTTTAAGATGTCTTTTGTTCTCTCACTCATTAAATTATTAAATAGGGATGGTGATGTCAGAGGAGAGCTTGATAGTCACTATGATAGTGATGTTGATTCTGAATACCGTTCAAGTGAGGAAGATGAGATAAGTGATTCTGAGGAATATTCTAAGGAAAATGAAGAGGTTCAACAAGTATCTGTTGATGGATATTATAATGACTATGCTAATTCGGATGATGAGGTAGTAACGCCCAATGATACTGAGGATGAGGGAGATAATACAAGGAACATAAAAAAGCCAAGTGTATGATCCAAGATGTCCCATTGAGATGACTACTTTTTCAATTGGGCATGAGGTTTGAATTGTCTTCTCAATTTACGACAGTCGTTAAGAACTACGTTGTATGGAATGGGTTCAACATTAGGTTTTTTTAAAGTCTGAGTAAGCATAAATTTGAAGTCGTCTGCGAGAAAGATTGCCCATGGAGAATGTATGCTAGTTTTAACGGGAAGGAGGCTTTTGTTGTCAAGACAGTAATTGATGATCACAAGTGCAATAGAGCTGTAAGGAATAGACAAGCTGATCACAATTGGATCGCGAACCTCTTTTTAAAGAGATTTTGAATTGATAGGGATGGGAGTGTACTCGATATGATGGGGGAACTCAACGAACAATTTGGAATCACCGTTTCAAATAATACATGTTATAAGGCTAGATCTTTGGCACGTAAGAAACTTGAAGGATCTTTGGATGACCATTATCACTTGCTCCCTTCTTATGTCTATGAGTTAAAGAAGGTTAGTAGGAATAGTACTTTCGAGTTGGTGCTTGACAGAGACACTCCAGGTGGTGTAATTAGGTTTAAGAGGTTGTACATATGCTTCGATTCATTGGCAAGGGGTTTCACAAAGGTTGTCGAAGAGTCATTGGGTTGGATGCTTGTTTTCTGAAGAGTGAAACAAAAGGACAACTGATGAGTGCTGTGGGAAAGGACGGTAATAACCAAATGTTCCCTATTGCGTGGGCAGTGGTTGAAGGGGAGAATCAGGCTTCATGGAGTTGGTTTATTGAACTGCTAATGCAAGATTTAGGAATTTCTGATGGTCTTGGTTGGATCATTATGAGCGATCAACAAAAGGGACTACAAAATGCAGTAGCACGTCTATTGCCACATGTGGAGGATAGGAATTGTGCTAGACATGTTTATGCTAATTGGAAGAAGAGGGGACATTCCACTCAATTATTGAAGACGTTATTTTGGAAAGCTGTGAAGTGCACAACACACCATGATTTCAGGAGGATCATGCAAGAGATGAGCACATTTGATCCACAAGCAGCGCATGACTTTCAAGCTATCGACGTAAGGAAATTTTGCAGGGCTTATATTAGTGAGTGGCCAAAATGTGAGGCGATTGATAACAACATTTGTGAATCCTTCAATAATTATATCCTCCGACATCGAGCGAAACCCATCATAGACATGCTAGAAGACATCGAGTTGGACTCATGCGGAGGATAGCCGAGAAAAGGAGCTATTTTTCCGAGAGAACTGATGAATTATGCCCTCGGATTAGAGAGGTGGTCAACAATAACAAGTTTCAATCTAGGACATGCACTCCCGAGCATGCAGAGTGAGTATAAATTTGAAGTTACGCAGCTTGGAAAATAGATTTGTGGTCGACTTACGAAAATAGAGATTGTAGTTGTAGATATTAGAATATAACAGGGCATTCCCTGCTCACACGCTATTGCCTGCATTCATTGGACCAAGCATGACCTTGTCACTTTTTGTCCCTGACTCGGTTAAAGAAAGACGCATACCAGCTAGCTTATAGTCATGGTATACCACCAATGAATGGGAAAACTTGTGGAAATGAAAGTTACGTGGAGCTACGTATTCCCTCCCTCTCACGAAGAGACAACCTAGTAGGCCCAAGCAAAAATAGAAGAATTGACATCAGCAAGAAAGAAGGTAGAGGCCCAACACTCGTCCCAGGGAAAGGAATGCAGATGATGTGCTCTATTTTGTCACCAAGTTGGCCATAATCGAAAGACATGCACCCAAAGATCGATACAAGCGACACCCCAAGTATGAATTGAATTATTTTTAACTTTGCATGTTTTGAATTTTATTAAACGTAAAAGGAATGACCATGTACTGCCCAACAATGCAGTGGATTCCAAAGTGAGCTACGTCGCTTCGACGTGTTGAAGTAGATGACGTCTATCGTCCAAGTGGGAATCATATCGAGATCTATCAAGTCTGAATATGTTTTGAATCCAAAACTATAATTTGTTCATAGCACACTTGGGTTTCACTAAGTTGAAAAGAGGTTGAATGCGACGTATATCATCAGTGTGGAAAGGAAGCTCGGGTGCCCTGTTTTCTCCTTGCCTGAAGATATCATGGGTAAATATGATGATCTAAAGAGAAATAATTAATAACCCATCTTTTACTTCAGATTATAGAGGTTTTAAAGTTAAAATAATGAGAGAAATCATTTTATAGACAACCCTAATCCGATGGCAGATTCCGCCAAACTCGTCGATTACGCCATCTTTCACGCGTTTAATGCAGCGACATCGAGCAAGGAGCAGGTCCAGCGCCAGAAGACGCCATCCTCAACTATTGAGCTCACGGAGGCTTCTTCAACAATGCTCACAAATATGGACAATAAAAACCACACTCATTTAGCTCTTCGCTTTCTTTTCTCCAGCTTTCGTCTTCTGACTGAGAAGTTCTAGCAGTAAACTCCATTTTATATCTACCCAAGAGTTTAGAGTCACAATCTTTACATTATCTAGCGTCCCTTTGCCATCTCTCTCAGCCATTATCATCGCACATTTCGAGAGGCTAAAAATGGACTATCTCATCTCCATGCCGAAAGCAAATAATGCCCCCGAATGAATCATCCCATACAGTTAGAACATCTTGTGCCTTACCTCCTCAAATAGCAAGGCTCTCTCTTCTCCCCTTGTAGACACCAAATCTCTTGGAAGGCTAAGATCCTGGCCTTTTTCTAGCCTGCGGCAAACAAAAAGAGAGCTTCAATGCAACTAGCTCTCTTAAACTTCCTCCTTGAAGTTCAAGTACAACGAGAGTCTTGCAAGTAGGTATATAGACATGGGAAGAATTATCTAGAGATTATGTGAGAGAGAATCAAGAAGCGCCTTCAAATGGCATTCCCTCAATGTCATTTCTGTTGGGTGATTTCCCTCACTCGAGATGGCTGGCCCGTGGCGCAGCTTGTGACGCACGAGGGACAACGCCCGTTGAGCTCAAGAGGCGTGCACTTAGCGGTGTACTATAGTAACTACCGCTAAAGGAGGGAGGGCAGGAGGGAGGGGGAGAGAGAGGGAGGGAGGGAGGGAGGGAGAGAGCGAGTGAGGGAGGGAGACTAGGAGAGGGAGGGAGGGAGAGAGCGAGTGAGGGAGGGAAGGAGGGAGGGAGAGGGAGGGAGGGCGGGAGAGATAGAGAGGGAGGAGGGGCATGAGAGAGAGGGAGGGAAGGCTGGAGAGAGAGGGAGGGAGGGCGGGAGAGAGAGGGAGGGAGGGAGGCCGGGAGAGAGAGGGAGGAAGGGAGGGCGGGAGAGAGACTATGACAAAAAGTATATTTATCATCATCTTGAAATAAATTCTAATCTTGTGATTAAAAATAATATAATAATTGTATGTGTGCCATTTAGTTTTACAATAATAACTTGTTATTTTCTACTTTAATTTCTTGAAACTATTGAGTGTTCACATTTTGACGATTCAATCTTTACTTGAACGGGGAACTCTAGAAGAGAAATGTTGAAATAATGGTTTTGATCCGTAGTAAATTGGACCAATTTATTTGTAACTTCAACTTTGCAGAAAGTTAACCATCAAATTGACACTTACTTAGGTATTAGGTAAGCATAGTTAAAGATAACTAGATCATCAATTCTCTTTTTTTCCTCTCCTTTTGTACCATTTTCTCCACTACATTGTGAGAAGTCATTTCTCTCGGAGTGTTTATGCTTGTATTAGTGAAAATCTGCATTTTTTCATGTGAAGATAGAGAGACGGAAAATAGATGGTTAGAAGCAAATTTTTGGGCATTGTTAAGAAATTGACATACAACTTGTATCATTACATTTCTTATGTTGAAACATAGCTGAAGAAATGTATGATCTGGAACATAGTGGTGTTTAAATTTTTATCACTAGTTTTTTTGGGTGAAATGTTCACATAGCAGCTAATAGTTTTGGTCCTATGTCTAATCTTGATATGACAATATTCAGTTTAGGGTTATTTGCCCCGACAAATCGAGAGACAGAAATCGAGGGAGATAAATCGAGAGATAGAGGGAGATGTGGAAGCTGTGGAGGAAGGAGAAGAGGGCGGCGACGGAGTCGGCGGGCGACGCAGTCGACACAACGGAGGCTTCGCATTTTTCCGATTACAGGTCAGCCCATTTGATCTTCAATGATCCGATTCGAAATCGATTCTCTTCCTAGTTTGCTCCCGGATAAACACATATCAAATATGTGTTGGGGAATTCAAAATTTTTATGCTAATTCGTGAGTTTTAAGATGTCTTTTGTTCTCTCACTCATTAAATTATTAAATAGGGATGGTGATGTCAGAGGAGAGCTTGATAGTCACTATGATAGTGATGTTGATTCTGAATACCGTTCAAGTGAGGAAGATGAGATAAGTGATTCTGAGGAATATTCTAAGGAAAATGAAGAGGTTCAACAAGTATCTGTTGATGGATATTATAATGACTATGCTAATTCGGATGATGAGGTAGTAACGCCCAATGATACTGAGGATGAGGGAGATAATACACAGGTGCCAAGTGTATGATCCAAGATGTCCCATTGAGATGACTACTTTTTAATTGGGCATGAGGTTTGAATTGTCTTCTCAATTTACGACAGTCGTTAAGAACTACGTTGTATGGAATGGGTTCAACATTAGGTTTTTAAATTCTGGTAAGCATAAAGTTGAAGTCGTCTGCGAGAAAGATTGCCCATGGAGAATGTATGCTAGTTTTGATGGGAAGAAGGAGGCTTTTGTTGTCAAGACAGTAATTGATGATCACAGGTGCAGTAGAGCTATAAGGAATAGACAAGCTGATCACAATTGGATCGCGAACCTCTTCTTATAGAGATTTCGAATTAATAGGGATTGGAGTGTACTCAATATGATGCGGGAACTCAACGAACAGTTTGGAATCACCGTTTCAAAGAATACATGTTATAAGGCTAGATCTTTGGCACGTAAGAAACTTGAAGGATCTTTGGATGACCATTATCACTTGCTCCCTTCTTATGTCTATGAGTTAAAGAAGGTTAGTAGGACTAGTACTTTTGAGTTGGTGCTTGACAGAGACACTCAAGGTGGTGTAATTAGGTTTAAGAGGTTGTACATATGCTTCGATTCATTGGCAAGGGGTTTCGTCAAAGGTTGTTGAAGAGTCATTGGTTTGGATGCTTGTTTTATGAAGAGTGAAACGAAAGGACAACTGATGAGTGTTGTGGGAAAGGATGGTAATAACCAAATGTTCCCTATTGCGTGGGTAGTGGTTGAAGGGGAGAATCAGGCTTCATGGACTTGGTTTATTGAACTGCCAATGCAAGATTTAGGAATTTCTGATGGTCTTGGTTGGACCATTATGAGTGATCAACAAAAGGGACTACAGAAGGCAGTGGCACGTCTATTGCCACATGTGGAGCATATGAATTGCGCCATACATGTTTATGCTAATTGGAAGAAGAGGGGACATTCCACTCAATTATTGAAGACTTTATTTTGGAAAGCTGTGAAGTGCACAACACACCATGATTTCAGGAGGATCATGCAAGAGATGAGCACATTTGATCCACAAGCAGCACATGACTTTCAAGTTATCGACGTAAGGAAATTTTGCAATGCTTATATTAGTGAGTGGCCAAAATGTGAGGCGATTGATAACAACATTTGTGAATCCTTCAATAATTATATCCTACGACATCGAGCGAAACCCATCATAGACATGCTAGAAGACATCAGAGTTGGACTCATGCAGAGGATAGCTGAGAAAAGGGAGCTATTTTCTGAGAGAACTGATGAATTATGCCCTCGGATTAGAGAGGTGGTCAACAATAACAAGTTTCAATCTAGGACATGCACTCCTGAGCATGCAGGCGAGTATAAATTTGAAGTTACGCAGTTGGAAAATAGATTTGTGGTCGACTTACGAAATAGAGATTGTAGTTGTAGATATTAGAATATAACAGGCATTCCCTGCTCACACGCTATTGCCTGCATTCATTGGACCAAGCATGACCTTGTCACTTTTGTCACTGACTGGTTAAAGAAAGACGCATACCAGCTAGCTTATAGTCATGGTATACCACCAATGAATGGGAAAAACTTGTGAAATGAAGTTACAGGGAGCTACGTATTCCCTCCTCTCACGAAGAGACAACCTAGTAGGCCCAAGCGAAATAGAAGAATTGACATCAGCAAGAAAGAAGGTAGAGGCCCAACACTGTCCAGGAAAGGAATGCAGATGATGTGCTCTATTTTTCACCAAGTTGGCCATAATCGAAAGACATGCACCCAAAGATCGATACAAGCGACACCCCAAGTATGAATTGAATTTTTTATTTATTTTAACTTTGCATGTTTTGAATTTTATTAAACGTAAAGGAATGACCATGTACTGCCCAACAATGCAGGGATTCCAGTGAGCTACGTCGCTTCGACGTGTTGAAGTAGATGACGTCTATCGTCCAAGTGGGAATCATATCGAGATCTATCAAGTCTGAATATGTTTTGAATCCAAAACTATAATTTGTTCATAGCACACTTGGGTTTCACTAAGTTGAAAAGAGGTTGAATGCGACGTATATCATCAGTGTGGAAAGGAAGCTCGGGTGCCCTGTTTTCTCCTTGCCTGAAGATATCATGGGTAAATATGATGATCTAAAGAGAAATAATTAATAACCCATCTTTTACTTCAGATTATAGAGGTTTTAAAGTTAAAATAATGAGAGAAATCATTTTATAGACAACCCTAATCCGATGGCAGATTTCGCCAAACTCGCCGATTACGCCATCTTTCACGCGTTTAATGCAGCGACATCGAGCAAGGAGCAGGTCCAGCGCCAGAAGACGCCATCCCTCAACATTGAGCTCACGGAGGCTTCTTCAACAATGCTCACAAATATGGACAATAAAACCACACTCATTTAGCTCTTCTCTTTCTTTCTCCAGTTTCGTCTTCTGACGGAGAAGTTCTAGCAGAAACTCCATTTTATATCTACCCAAGAGTTTAGAGTCACAATCTTTACATTATCTAGCGCCCTTTGCCATTCTCCCTCTCAGCCATTATCGGTCGCACATTTCGAGAGGCTAAAAATGGACTATCTCATCTCCATGCCAGCAAATAATGCCCCGAATGAATCATCCCATACAGTTAGAACATCTTGTGCCTTACCTCCTCAAATAGCAAGGCTCTCTCTTCTCCCCTTGTAGACACCAAATCTCTTGGAAGGCTAAGATCCTGGCCTTTTCTAGCCTGCGGCAAAAACAAAAGAGAGCTTCAATGCAACTAGCTCTCTTAAACTTCCTTCCTTGAAGTTCGAGTACAACGAGAGTCTTGCAGTAGGTATATAGACATGGGAAGAATTATCTAGAGATTATGTGAGAGAGAGAATCAAGAAGCGCCTTCAAATGGCATTCCCTCAATGTCATTTCTGTTGGGTGATTTCCCCTCACTCGAGATGGCTGGCCTGTGGCGCAGTTGTGACGCACGAGGGACAACGCCCGTTGAGCTCAAGAGGCGTGCACTTAGCAGGTACTATAGTAACTACCGCTAAAGGAGGGAGGGCAGGAGGGAGGGGGGAGAGAGAGGGAGGGAGGGAGGGAGGGAGAGAGCGAGTGAGGGAGGGAGACTAGGAGAGGGAGGGAGGGAGAGAGCGAGTGAGGGAGGGAAGGAAGGAGGGAGGGAGGGAGGGAGGGAGGGCAGGAGAGAGAGGGAGGGAGGGAGGCCGGGAGGCTATGAGAGGGAGGCCACTTGGGACGAGAAAGGGAGGCCGGGAGGCCACTCGGGACGGCTAGCCTGTGGCGCAGTTGTGACGCACGAGGGACAACGCCCGTTGAGCTCAGGAGGCGTGCACTCAGCAGGTACTATAGTAACTACCGCTACAGGAGGGAGGGCGGGAGGGCGGGAGAGGGAGGGAGGGAGGGAGGGAGAGAGAGGGAGAGAGGGAGAGAGAGAGAGGGGGCGGGAGAGAGAGAGAGAGGGAGGGAGGGAGAGGGAGAGGGAGAGGGAGGGGGGGGGAGGGCGGGACGCGGGAGCGAGCGAGGGAGGGAGATTGGGAGAGAGAGGGAGGGAGGGAGGGCGGGAGAGAGAGGGAGGGAGGGAGGGCGGGAGAGAGAGGGAGGGAGGGAGAGAGACGGAGGGAGGCGGCTGACGTGGACATGACGCGGGCGCCACCTGGACTTAATTTAAGTCCATGTCAGCGGCTGGGATAGATTGAGGAAAGAGAAAAAAGGTTGGGATAGATGGGGCGAAAAAAAAAAGGTTGGGATAGATTAGGGAAAACTTTAAAAGGTTGGGAAAGATGGGGCAATTAACCCTATCTAATCAGATATCGATATCCGATATCGACATCCAAACTTATGTCCTTAGCAGATATCGGAACCCAATACCAACATCCATAAACTAATATCCGACATGTGGATCTCGGTATCGGTAACATATACCAGTATCTAAACAGTTGAACCCTAGCAATTGCAGATCTATCTTCTTTTGCGAAGGCCATATTTTTTAATTTACAATATCTATTTATAATATATTTACTGTGATAGTACTATAAGAGTAAATTAAAGAAAGAAAAGTCAGAGATTGGACGGTCAATGATCCACGCGAAGAAAACGTAATCGATTGGACAGTCAATAATTCACGTAATCGAAGAGAGTGAAAGCATCATTATCCTACTTATAAAGAAATACATTAAAGAAATACATTCTCTACTGAAGCCTATTTATATGATATCACTATTTTACTAAATTAAAGATAAAACCGATTGAACCTCAGCCCATTTATCGGACGGTCAATAACTCCACAACTTCACTCCATGAACGGTTAGGATATCAGAACGATCTCTATTAAGTATTCAGATCTATCTCTCCTCGCTTGTCGCCCCAAACCCTAACTGAATTTCTCGGTTGCGACCTCAATTTGCGCGATTTCTCTATCTAATTTCTTGCCGGAAATCGCCGATCGCGATGCCGCCGCCGGGCAAGGATGAAAGCAACTACCGCGACGGCGTGGAGGAGGCGTACCCGATTCTCTGGGTGGGGAATCTCTCTGTGGACACTCTGGATTTCGACCTGTTGTCGCTGTTCTCGAAGCACGGGGTTCTGGACTGCGTGATGACGTTCTCGGCGAGAAACTTCGCGTTCTTGTACTTCAAACACGCGGCGGACGCCAAGACGGCTAAGGACGATTTACAAGGCGCGCTCGTACGCGGAAACTCCATCAGAATCGAGTTTGCCCGACCGGTTCGTTTTCCCCTCTCGTGTATTGACGCTCTCGCGGTTATCGTTAGTAATTCTACGACAGCTAGGTTATTTCCTCAGCGCCGATCTCGGTAAATCGCGTATCGTGGTAGGGGAGAATTATTGGTCCGTTTAGATCCTGAATCACTCTTTCGTTCCAATTACGGGTCTTACGCGATGATGACTGGACGAGTAGATGGCGTATTAGTTAGATAACCTTTGAAGGTCGTCGACGAAATTTGGGGAAATCTCGCACGGAAATGCCGATTTTTCTTTTATCCGGGGAAGATTTGCACGTCACGGCCGGTGAGAATTTCGTTTCGAATACCTCGTTTTGGGATTTAATTGCAGACACCGCCCAATTCGATTCCAACGTAGATATTGAGTTTGGCGATCGTTATTCATCTTATGTATGGATTTGGTGATTAGGCACACGTGGATTAAACGGTAAATGCACGTGGTAGTACGAACGAGCATAAAGCCATGTGGTTTTTTGGAAGAGAAATATAGGGACGTTTTCGTTGATTCTAGTTTCATCTCGTCAGTAGCAGATACGCCACTGTCTCGCGTGCGTTCCGTTCGATTTGAGGAAATAATCATGAGCATTTAATGCAGTTTTTTTGGAGAGTGATGGGCTGAGCCGAATCTGCAGATATCTTTTACTCTCTTTCTGTCTGTAAGCCTTCAATTGTATTGAAGGTCTTGTTTTTAGAAAGCTTGAACTGATGGAATTGCCTCTAGTGTATAGCTGTTTGTGTGCCTTTTGCGGCTAGCAGTACTAGCATCCGTCAATCACTTTTTTGATTGGAGCATGTAACTGACGATACTTGAATTTTTTTTCTTTTACTCTAAATTTTCTTTGGAATTCTTCCCTGATTCCATTCTTGTTAACCATTCCACCTGAACAGTTGTTTTTCACTGTAAGTTATTTGAAAATTGAATCTACCTGGAAGAACGAAGCACAGTTACATCGTAGTATAGATTTTTTATTCTCGGTTTGAACCAATTCATCATGTTCTCTCAACACAGGAAGTTCCACTATTATCGGTCCATTAGATACTAAAGAAACAAGTTGAATGGTTCTTCTGTACTGAACATTGTTTTACTGGAGTTGAATGCCGTGAAGTGGAGTTCTTCAAAATGGAAGAGAGTAGGCATAACAGGCAAAAAAATTACCATTATCTGGAAGGGGCACAGCTTGTTATGGGAAATCTGAGAGGGCTTGAACATTTTGTAATGATCTACGAGACTTGGGAAAATTTGACTGAAATTTATTTTGATTTATATTCCGACTTGCAGGCTAAACCCTCTAAGCAGTTGTGGGTTGGCGGATTAAACCCATCAGTCTCAAAGGAACAACTGGAGGAAGAATTTTCTAAGTTCGGAAAAGTTGAAGATCACAAGTTTAATAGAGAGAGAAACTCCTCTGTGATCGAGTTTTATAGAGTAGATGAGGCAGCTGCGGCTTTGAAAAATATGGACGGAAAGGACTTGGGTGGCGAAAAGATAAGAGTAGATTATCTCCGCTCTGGCTCCCAATATTCAAAAAGGTCTCCTGTTTTCTTTGGAAAACAGATTAGTTCATTAATTAACCTGAAATTGAGTAGTTTATAACATTTCTTGTAATTTCAGGATTCCTCTGACCATCCTTCCAGATTCCTCCCAGAAGCTTCCCGGCATGTAAGCACAAAAGCCTTCTCTTGTTCTTATGTCTTCTTCTTGAATTTTGATTTTTTTTTTCCGCTTCCAGTCTTCATCAGGATCATACGGTGGTCCAGTGAGCAGAATACTTTGGATAAATTATCCACCATCTGTTCGAATTGATGAGCAGATGCTCTACAATGCCATGATCCTCTTTGGAGAGATTGACCAAGTCAAAGTCTTTCCTGCTAGATGCACTGCCTTCGTTGAATTTAGAAGCCAGGAAGAAGCGCGGAGAGCGAAAGAGGGCTTAATGGGACGTCTCTTCAATGACCCAAGAATTCAGATCCAGTATTCAAGTGATGAAAATTTCCCTTTTGGGCAAGGGCAGAGACAAGATTCCTTCATTTCTGATCATCCATTCGGTCGAACAAAATATTCACATCGCGGGTATCCCAACATGCCTCCTATGGAGAGACAACCCTTCCCTCAGAGGGGTTTCTTTGATGGGGGGAGCTCAGATTTTCATGAAGGGGTCAACTTTTCTAGACTATCTCCCACTCCGGGTAACATGTGGGATGGTGGGTATGATGGGAGGGATGCAAAGAGGTCTAGAATTGAGGGTTCACCATTTGATGAAGGGTCTCTTCCTATGAGAAGGATGGAGGGCCCAATATTGAGGAATCATCCGTATGGTGTGAGTGGGCCTGATAGAGTTGGGCCTGGGCCTGGTAGCCCATTTGGAGTTAAAAGGCCAACGCCTGGTTTTACAGGCAGAGATCACTGCTGGCGTGGAGTCATTGCCAAAGGTGGAACTCTTGTATGCCATGCTCGCTGTGTTCCTGTCGGGAAGGGTATTGAGCCTCCACTGTAAGTCTTTCTGCTATTTGTTCTCTTTTTCCACCTAGCATACATCTAACAGAAAAATTCCCTTTTTTGTGCCAGCCCGGAAGTGGTCAACTGCTCAGCTAGAACAGGATTAGACATGCTCTCTAAACACTACCAAGATGCAGATGGTTTTGACATTGTCTTCTTCCTTCCAGACAGCGAAGAAGACTTCGCCTCCTATACTGAGTTTCTTCAGTACCTCCGTTTAAAAAACAGAGCTGGAGTTGCCAAACTAGAGGACGGAACGACCCTTTTCCTGGTCCCCCCCTCCGATTTTCTCACCCATGTTCTAAAAGTCAATGGCCCAGAACGCTTGTACGGAGTTGTGCTTAAGATCCCACAGCAGATCCAGGCCATTGAAAGGCAGCAGACTCCAGATCTTCTTCCACGTGTTGATTACAGAAGATCTCCCCAGTCAACGGCTCCCAGGCCTATGACTTCTCAGCCTGTTGAAGTTTCCCTTACGCCAGAACTTATTGCTACTCTTGCATCAGTGATTCCAGTGGCAGGTGGCCCCAACCCCTCTTTGGCTGCTCAGCAGGTCAGACCATATGGCACTCAAAGTCAACAGCCTGCGATTCTCTCTGCTACACCAGCAAGTACTTATATGATGCCCCAGCAAAGTGGGCCTCAGGGCCATGTGGACATTGATTTTCATCCTAACCGGGGTTATGGGATGACTTCCCAGATGGGTCAACAAGGGGTAGTTGCTCAACCGGTGAGTCAAGAGATTCCTACACAGTTACAGCAGATGCAAAGTAACCCCCAGGGTTCAAACCAGCCCCCTTCAGAGGGGGAGACTGATAAAAATCAGAGGTATCAGTCAACGCTTCAGCTTGCTGCTAACCTTCTGTTACAGATTCAGCAGCAACAAAAACAAGCCAACTCTCAATCCGTGCAAGGATCTCTCGGCCATCAATGATAGATTTCCTATAGTCTGTGAGTTTTTCATTTTACTTTCAAAAGTTAGATTATTGGACATGTGTATCTAACGCTTTACACTTTTTAGTAGTTATGCATAAGGTTTCTGACTCTCTTTTTGATTGATCCCCCATAGGAACCTATGCATGTGGTGTATGAAGATGATACAGAAATCAAGGAGAGATGAGGGTCGAGGTTCCCCATTTGTGCACCGCTCACTTTCTTTCTGTCTCTCCCTCTCTCATTCTCTTATGTAATACAAGAATCCGACAGCTTTCAAGGCAAAGATATTCCAATTGAAGTGCAGTAGATTGATTTACTGTTATCCTAACGGAGAGGAGACCATATCATTTGCATTCTTTAAGATTTGTGTGCAGCGAGGGGTGCAATCCCTGTGGCACACAGGGGTGACTTCCTCCACTTGTGAATGTGAGGGATTGAAGGTACGCACCTCTGCCTGAGCCCTGCAGTTGCGCGAGGCATAAAACTAGAGAGGCTTCAAGTGAGATTTGGTTCAAGAACAAGTCTTGTGCCTGGATCAGAGCAGAGGACTGTCTTCTGCTTAGGGGGGCAAACGAAAAGACAAGTTGTTTGGTGAAAATATTCAGAAATGATGGAAGGGGATCCTCGTGAGGATTCTCTTGATATCCTTTCACTAGGGTTCTTGACATGTTGCCAAAGCACTTCAGCCATATTTTCTTTTCTTAAAATAGAGTTTGCTTATCCCACCTGTGAGCTCCAGCAACATTCTTTGTATTTTTGTAGGGAGGGGGAAGTGAGTTCTAGGGCCACACCAGCATGAAGGCCGAATCCTAACCTCATTTGCATGACAGACTAGCGGGTTTCTAAGCAAGAAGAGACTCTATCAAAAATGGTTCTTTGCTTTCTAGATTTGATGCTATCATGCCGCAAGTGCAATCACTCTCTGTGCAGGGGACAGAAGACCGGGAGATTTTTAAGCAAGGAGTCATTAAATTGACCGGGAGATTTTTCTGTCTATGAAGGGGTATGTTGACAGAATTTTTTGGAGGTGTATCATGCCTGATAATAGAGGCATACTCCTCCATTTTGGAAGAGCGCCATTTGGGAATCCCTCTCTCCCATTTCTTGGTCCCGGAGGGGAAAGAAAACATCAACGTTTGTGAGAATTTTGTTTGGCGCGTTGGGTATATCCCAGCTTCGGAGTCTGCATCTTCTCCCTTGGTGGCTTCTAGAGGAGGCTTGTGGTTGGGGTTTGTATGTGCCCTATTGAATTCTCATTGATCATTCTTGTCACTCGCCAAGCCTGCAAGATAGAACAAACCTCTATCAACAAGATACCTCACTCGTATTAGTGTCACCTCTAATAGCATAGCAAGGAAGCCTACTATTTTTATTCATCTAAATACGAGACATACAACACTTAAAAGCTGACTATCTGAGGAAATCTTCTCGATTTTTTTTACTTGAGTGACTGATTAGGCGGATAAAAGATTATACATACATGGTAATCTTTGATGAAAAGGTTCTATAAGTGAGTTTTTACATACTTTATATCTCCTAGAGTACGTGGTGTAGGTTGGCAGCCCATAGATCATCATATGATACAAGTCTTGGATAAGAAATGACCAATAAGAAATATCATCAAATGATACTGGCAACTCAATCTATCGATTGGGTTAACTCAATCCTTAATTAATTAATCTATATGTTTATGAGGATAATTAATTAAGGATAACCAATAAGGTGTTATTTGGTCTATAGAGTTATTAACTAATGAGGTATATGTACCTTGAGGGTCACACACATATGGTCTAAAGATGTTCGTGAATATAGATATAATGATGATGATTTTTATGAAAAGTCCACATACCAAATGTCTTTAAATAGGGGGAGAATAACTATAACTTAAGGTGCCCATGCAAACTTTGGGGGAATTCTCTCATTTCTTCTCTTTCTCTCTTGGTGAAGAGCTTTGAACAGAAAATCTAATAATTCGGAGACCATATAGATACCGCTAAAGGCTAGACACTTAAATAGCTTCAATAACTCTTTTAAGAGAACCCTGTAAGTATATTTTCTCATAAATACTTAATGATATGATCATCTATTTTGGGTACCTCAAGGTTTTAAATATCATATTCAATGTATTCCATTGCATTCGATGTTTTTGATCTAAAATTTCAAAGGCTTATTCACCTCAAAACGCAACAAATGCTCCTTAGCTCGCCACCGATAAAGGGTGCAAGTGATATGAGTCTGCTCGCCACCGATGCCCTTTAGCTCGTTGTGTCTTTCTAGATGAACATTTTTAAATTGCCTCTATAAGACATTTGAGCTCTTGTCCATCACATTCTTTATTAAAATTTAAGGGTTATTTATATTCCTTTTGCAACACACAAGGCATGCATAATGCTCTTTGCCAATTTTCATGGAGTATGTTGGAAGATAGTAGAACCCCTAGTCCTCGATGTGGCTTCATGAAGAATGGGAGTATCGTCCGACAATACTTCTTGCACCATACTGAGTCATGGTTCTATGACTAATCATAAATTCAAAGTTCACAAATTTTAAATTAAACTAGTATGATCTTTACACATGAAATTCAGAAATAAAAAAATAAACTAAATTCCATATAAAAATGGTAAAAATTTAGAAATTAAAAAATTAAACTAATATTAACTAAAAAAATTTTGAAATTTAGATTAATCAAACAAAAAATTGAGTATTAAATTTTACATGTTAAATTAAACAGAACATTAAACAAATTTTCTACATTATCTATATTAAAATATCTAAAAATTTTAAAATTTTATTCATTAATCTTAAACGAAAAATAATTAAACCACATCAACATGTATTTAAATTACACAATTAAGAAAATTAATTAATCAAACAAAAATAACGAAATGAATCAAATAAAAATATTGACGGTTTGAAAATAGAAAATTTAAATCTTTGAGTTGTTGAGTGGTGAAATCTCAAATGTGCTTCTAGGATTTATGTGCTCTTCACAAACTTAACTGTTGATTAGTTTTTATTGGATTGACTAAATCACAAAAATATAAGAAATTAAGCTATCTTTCTTGATAACTTGGATAGATTAGGGATGAAATATATCAATTTTCTTTGGAAAATAAAGCTTTTAAGGATATTATGCAAAACAAAGAAAACAACTTTGAAAACTAGAGTAAAAAATGTTATGGATTAGTAGATTAACCAATATAAACAGTTTAAAATATTAGTTAAGCCACATCAAGAATTCAAGTTATTCAAAATGTATTTAAATAAAAAATTAATCAAATTAATAAAATAAAAAATTAATCAGATTAAAATACCAAGTGATTCTGAAAGTGAAAAACCAAAAGTTGGTGACTGGCGAGTGGCGATACCAAAATGGTTTGGAGATGTCGTGAATTGGTCATTATGCAAAAGCCATTTGGGGGCATATTAGGATTCTAAGATCTCTCAATGAGTGACTTCTGAGAGCAAAGAGCCTAAGATGATAAGTGTGATAGCTGGTGAGATGGGGAACAACAAGAAGTCGGTACTCGGGAGTTGGGGGCTTCACCTTCAAACTTTGTAAACTTAGAAATTTTTGGCTTTAGAATGATCTTAACTCTAAAATTCAATTTAGAATTTATTCAAGGATAATCAATATTCAAAAAATCAAATAATCAACAATGTTAGGGTTAGTGTTTAGTTAGCATCCGGGTTTAAATCAATAATGTTAGAGTTAGGGTTTTTAGTAAACTATGTTTAGGGTTATGGTTTGGGCTTTTATTTAATACATTTTAACTGTAATTATTATTTAATATTTATGAAGTCTGATATCCTCTTTCAATATTTGTTATTTGGCGTCTAGTATTGTGGACAAAACTGAATAGTGGAGTACTCTTTTTAGGGATATCAGACAGCTCTTGATATCCACTGTCCGGATGACGGTACTTGCATGAAACGTTCACCCCGATATCGGCATCTGATATCATGATCCGGGTGGTCGAATCATATCCCAATATGTATGACTATCAATATTTGTGCAACATTACTTTTTGACCCCGGTAGTTCTAAGATATATACACAAGCCCTTCTAGGAGAACATATGTTCTCCTGTGCATGGTAGAACAGTTTCAGGCATACAAATCATGAATGATTTCTTCATTTATAGTTTAAGAGGACAGACTAATTACACTATTATAGCGCATCCACTGAACTTGGCGATCATCCACAACCCCATGAAATTTTCTTGGAACAACAATCTATATGTAGACCCCATTTATTTTGGAAAAGTTATATATCAATAGATACAATATTCCTTGATATACATGGAATGATATAAATATATATATATATATATATTATTTATTTATTGAGTCAGTTTTAAGCTACATCATGTAGCTTGAAATTCCCTCATCTACATCATGTAGTTTATACTGAGGCGAGTATCGGCTTATTGAAACTCCCCTCATCATTTGGGATACCGAGCTAATCATGTGATGGTCATAAAAGCATCGATCGATAATTAAGACAAGGAAAGTTTGATTATCTCATAGTCGTCTACATGTTTTCTAATTGTCATTGATTAGATTATCTTCCCTTTATACTTGGTTTTTAGAATATTTGGGCAGGCCCATTAATACATAACGAAAGCCCACTAAAGTGTTAAGGGAGGAAACATTTGAAAATGTCAAATAAGATAATTGAGACTCGATAGTGGAGTCAATGCCTGCCACCAACTCTTCATCTCAGACCGACACATGGAAGGAGGTTAGATCATGGGGAGTCAACTTGAGGGTCAAGGTCATCATGAACTGCTCAAAAGTCAACCTTGTCATTCAAGGGTCGCTACATTCAAGTTGAAGGTCAAACAGAAACAAGTTGAAGGTCACTGCATTCAAGTGTCAATACATTCAAGACCTCTCTCTCTCTCTCAAAGATTGTGTTTCTTTTAAATCACTTGTCGCACTGATCTGCAAACAAATTTTTACTGAGAGAGAAAGACGGAGAGAGAAAGTTTTAAGAATACTGAATACTTGTCCCAGATCAAATTACCCTAAGAGATAAATATCTAATGATAAAAATTTGCATTAAAGGATGACAATCGTTGCAGGGGAAGCCTCAAACTACGCCTCTGGCATAGATTCTTGCTTTGAATCTTCCCAAGAAAAATGACAACTTAAGAGACTCCCGACATAACTAAAGTATCTGTTCCTATTGCAGCAGCTCTGCAGTCTACGATCTCTGCATAGAACAGAAAAATGTCAATTCAATCATACAATAATCTCTCTCACTCTCTCCCACTGTATTTACTGAACATTAGAAAGGAAAATTCTCTCCTGAACAGAGTGAAATCCTTTTTCTCAATCTGTCATAGTGTTCCATTTTGATGGACCCAGTTAGTAACAGGATGGGAGAATACTTCGACTAATAGGGTTTCATTACATTCAAGATTCAATCTTGACAAATCTTGAATGAATAATCCAACAACTTCTGCAAACAGTAATTGTATCAGTACAGATCTCTGTTCTACTAATTTTCAAACAGAGAAATTATAAGGGAACAGAGATCTTCCAAAGCCCTTAGACGAATGCAGCCCTTGCTGAGTCGTCTCCTAGATGCTTGACCACCAGAACTTCCCCCTCGAATGGACTGTCCTTATTTTTATAGGCTTTGCACAAACTATTAGGACGTCCTTATATTACAAGAATGCCCCTCATAAATGGCCAAATAACCCTCACTGTGCAAGCTATATTATTTATTAAACCTTACTCTATTTTGGGGCTGCATCAGGTTTATCTTTTTCACCCTCTCTAACTTGTTCTCTAGTGTTCCATCTTAGCTGGGACCAGTTAGTTTGATCATGAGAGAAAACATACCAGCCAAACTTTCCACTGTTTTTTCTCTCAGTTTAAGTATTACTTGTCCGCCACCTTGCTGGACCTTTAGAGAGCAGAAGCCCAGAGAAACCAACATTTTTCATGCCTCTATACTTGACACACCTCCCTCTACTACATCTACATTTTTTAGCTAAATTTAGTTATAAATCTCTGCGAAACATCAAGCGTTGCAAATTTCAGCTTCTATTCTGCCTCTGTGAGGATATCATGATCAAAATCTTTAAGTTTGGGTTAGTTTCTTCATGAGAACGCATGAAACAAAAAAATGTGAGTTTCAGAAAAAAGAAATATGCACCGTATAATATTTATAAATAATCCAAGAATTAAACCTTTTTATCTTCTCCTTGCCACAGCAGCAGGAGCCCTCTGAGCAGCCTGCTGTCCGGAAGCCGGGTCCTCAGGGAGATTCATAGCTTGCGTGAACCCATTCATGAGGATAAGCACAAGAGGAATTAAATACATCCACTGAAAAATATAAAAAGAAAGTAAATAATAAACTCCTTAATTTATCTAATAAAGAGTATTTAAAAAAGAAAGATTCAAGAACGCAGTATGATTAAAAACAGTCCAATAACTGAAGAGAATAATAAAACTTTTGTAAATGCATAAGCTGGTTGCTTCGAGGGAAGCATTAGGATAAATTTTGATTAATTGAGAGTTCTAACATATGTCCCCTTCTGGCATACGTTAGAAGAAGAAATAGAAGTGCTTGAGTGAGAAATCCAAAGAAGGCAAGCAGTGCCCAAGAGAGATAATAATATTTTTCCTGCTCCTGCTTCCATTCTGGCTCTTTCTATAACCTCCCACAAGGCCTAGTGGGCCATCTGGACCCAACCTGGTATAGACAGGGTGGTAATGTAACACAAACCATAGTCAGACCTTAGTCTATTTCTATGTAACACCGCATTCAAAGAACAAAAACGACAATGTTAAACATACTTCATTACTTACACCCATATATAGATCATAACAAGCTTTTAAATTGCAAACTACATTTTTTTTATGAAAAGGGGGAAGGGCACCCCGAAACGATGCCCCCTGATGTCATTAAAAAATGACGAAGGATACATATCATGTACTACATGGTTATAATAGACGAGGGGCCTAGACCACCTAGGTTCCAAAAAGACGCAAACCCCTTCACATCGTGCTGAATAGCATCAACGAAAGGGGTACGACCCTTGACGATGACCTTGTTCCTTTGAGTCTAGAGGGACCAAAGTGTGTCAAAAATAGTTTGCCACTCACCTTCACGACGGAATGTTCCGCCGTCAAGTGTCCGCCAGAATGCCTCTTCTAATGTCGCCACGAGGCGGCCGACGCCCGCTGCCTGCCACATCGCCTGGGCTAGGGGGCAGGCGAAAAATAGGTGTGAGCAATTCCTCCACTTGCCCTGCACACATTGGGCACTCTACGGGGGAGTCCGGGACCATGCACTGCCGCAGGGACCTTGTCATCGGGCGCCGTCATAGGAGGAGCCAGGCGAAGATCTTGATCTTCAAAGGGAGACGATGCTTTCATACCAACCGGCACCGCTGTAAGAGGAGCGGATCCTCTGAGTCCTCTTGGTCTTGAAGAAGTCGATATGCAGCCATGGCAGAGAAACGAGACCGCTCCACACCCACGCGTCACGGGCTGCCTGTGACAAGCACCAATTTGCAAGAAGCGCTTATAGGATAAGAATCTCAACCACCCGCTGGTCCGTTAATGCCGCGGGCAAAGCCGGAATCTAGGCTTCATGCCTAGCCTACAGCACCGAACCCCCCAGATTCATGGATAAAGCATAGAAACGAGGGAATACCCTACACAGTAAGCCATGACCTAACCAGTCATCTTCCCAGAACCGAAAGGTTTCCCCGTCCCCCATTTGAGGGCGGAAGAATCTCCGCACCAGCGGGAAACTAGACCGCACACTCGACATAAATGCGGAGTCGCCGCACCTCGGGGTTTGCCAAATCTCCCAATCTAGCGAGGATCCGTACCTATCTCGTAGCACCACATATACTAAGTCGCCTTTAGGTTGCATCAACAGGCGCACTCACTTGGTCAAAAGGGCCATGTTGGTATGCTGAAGGTGACGTATGCCTAGTCTACCTTGAGACACAGGCCAGTATACCACACGACGAGCGCTACCCCCTGTGACTCCTCAGGCTGGGAGCCACGCCAAAAGAAGCTCCGCGTAGTCTTCTCGAGACGTCTACTGACGCCGGTCGGCATCTTGAAGATCGACATATAGTAAATGGGTAGAGCGCCCAGGACCGTCTTCAACAAAACCAGACGATTCTCGCGCGATAGGAGGCGTGTCCGCAAACCTCCCAGGCACGTCTCTACCTTCTCGAACAACACCATATGTCAATCCTGGAGCCGAAGCCGGCGGTTGACAAGTGGCACCCCTAGATACCGAATCGGTAGGCCTCTAATGGGCGTCGCCAGGATTCGAGCGCAGCTACGCATCTCCTTCGTGGGTAGCCTGAACCCGACAAAGGTGGACTTAGCCCAGTTCAGTCGAAGACAAGAGAAATCCAAGAAGATGTCCAGCATGGTAGAGAGATTATGCGCCGCCATCATGGATCCCTGAATGAATAATGTTGCATCGTCAGCATATTGTAGCAAGGATATGCCACCGGGGATGCTAGGCGATTGGAATCTGATAAGGCCGCCGCGCGAGCACACTTACGCTGTGCATATTGCCAAGGCGTCCACTGCTAGGATGAAAAGTAAGGGGGCCATGGGGTAGCCCTGCTAGATGCCTCGCTAAGGGTGAATCTAGCCCCTTTGCGGCCGATCGTTCACCAAGACGGCCAAGGTGGCGGTCGTCATACACTGCTTCACCCAACGCACCCACATCTCCGGGAAACCCTGACGCCGGGGGACGTTCATGAGAAAGCGACAATCAATAGAGTCATAGGCCTTGGCAAAGTCTACCTTCCACATAAAACCAGTGGTGTCATCTCGATGCCATGCTGCTACTATCTCCTCTGACAGCATGGTACTATCCGCCATCTGCCGGCCCGGAATGAAGGTTGAGTGGAACGAGCTAATCAACGCTGCGAGTACCCCTGGAGACGGTTAGCCAACACCTTTGCAAAGATCAGGTACAAGGAGTTGGATAGTGAAATTGAGTGAAAATCACTAACCTGCTCCGCCCATTGAACCTTCGGCAAAAGCAAGATGTATGCTTTGTTTGGCCGGTCCATCGGGCACTGCCCAGCCCTGAATTCCTTGAGCGCCGCCATGACTTTGTGTCTCACTATGTCCCAACAATCCTTGTAGAAGAACACCGGGATGTCGTCTGGTCCGGGGGCGCTTTCACTATTTAGCCCTCTCACGGCCACTTTCACTTCATCTTCCGAGAAAGGAAGGATCAGTTGTTGTTGTTGATTCGGAGCTAAAACGGAGGCACTGGAAGCCAGCCACCGCCATCGATTAGCCGACCCTCGACGGTAGAAAGCATGAAAGTGCTCTGCAAAGGCTTGGCCGACTGCTGCTTGGTCACTGAGCATCTGATCTCTAATTTGAAGGTGGCGGATGTCGTAAAGACATTGTCACCCGTTCGCCATCTAGTGGAAGAAGCGAGTGTTAGAGTCCCTAGCCTTCAACCAGAGTTATCGAAAACGCTGGCGCTAGTCCATCGCAATTCTAAGATCCACCTCCGCCACCTCATCCCGACACGTCTTCCGCTCCTTGGTCTCTTTCGTCGTGAGAGATCTCAGATCTTCCATAGCATCTGGACTCGTGCTATAGCAGTGTCTCGAATCTGAGTCCGGGTTGTCAATATCTGCCGTCGGAGATTGAAGAGATGGTGGCGGAAATTCTTCAGCTTGGTGATAAGTTGGACTGATGCCGAGCCGAAATTGAGATGTGAGTGCCACCACTCGGTTATGTCTCTTTTAAACCCTCCAATGGGTATTGTAGACTAGATACTGACTACAACTAGTTACCTACAGATCCATTACTAGGATCCAATAATTACAAATTAGCAGTAATATGATATATAGAGGGGACAGGTAAATTAACTACAGGTCAGGATTAAGGATATGCAATATTTTTTTATGGAATCTTTGAAAAACTCTTTTTCAACCAAGCAAAATAATAATAAAACGACGAAACAGGAGATGATAAGAAGAATTGCTCACATATTTTGCCCAGAAAGATTTTTCTGGAGGTTTAACACCATCGCCTTCTACATTTTCATTGGCAAGAACTTCTTCGGCAAATGTTGGCCTTCTGTTTACATGAACAAGTATTTATCCATCATTTATCCAGAAACCAAAAAAATGGTGCACCCAGTATTTAATCCAACAGTTATTGTCACAAGCAAGTATATTGATTGTATATTATGATCACTTCAGCATGAAGAATACTCGATTCCTTCTACAATGACACACACATTAAGGTTTCTCCCAGAATGAACAATAAGTGATTGATAAGGTTGCATATTTTGGGTTTACGTTTGGTGAGACTGAAACCATTTATGAAGATTCATTAACACTATCATTTCAAAAAAGATTCATTAACACCAATTCCAAGGAGATAAAACTACTAATAATGATACAGAAAATAGCACACGAAGACAAAATAGAGCCACGTATGTTGGGTCTAGGTTTGGTGAGTCTAAGGTCACCAATGAGAATCCATTAACATTATTGCAGAACTCACATAGATAAATCACCAATTCCAAAGAATAAAAGGTACTATCGCAAAAGATAGAGAAACTAACAGAAACATGCAAGCTTTGGCTACTCCATAGCTCATTTTGAAGATCCATTAATATTGTCTCAGATCTCAAGGGTATATCACCAGGTCCAAAGAATAAATCTATTACTATTAAAGTTCACATAAAATAACAAACAGATCACATTATCCATTTCTGGGGTCCAGTTTAGGTGAGCATATGTCCCATAATGATGATCCCTAGCACACCCCGTACAATCCCTAAATTTGGTGATCACCCAGTACAAGTAATTTTTCCCAACTAAGAGGTCACCCATCCCTACTGCACCCCTATTCCCAGGAGGTCACTCATCCCTAGTGCACCCCTCTTCCCCCCAGGTCACCCATCCCTTCACTGAAGCCTGAGCACACTAAACTCTGGAGTACCTCTCCAACCCAGTGTACCCATATATACTTACAAGGGGCATCCATTAAAATTACTTTGAATTTCACTAGAGTACATGTCCACTAGGGATAGGAAGAACTGTTCACTCATTCATGTGGTCACGAACGAGCATGAACATAAACAAGGAAATTTAAAACGAACTCGAACAACATGAATTTTTCTTTGGAATTTTAATGAACACGAATTTTTGGTTTTTTTGCAATATGACCTGAAAATTTCAATAAACAGTAGCGTGAGATAGGGGAAATGCTTTGCTGGTTTATGTGTTTGCAACCAAACATGAACACGAACCCAAAAATCAAACATGAACATGAACAGTTTTTTCCAACTGTATGTTGCCGAACAGGTTTATTTGTGAGAACCTGTTAGCACAACTCTGGATGGGGGAGACATCAATTTGAACTCAAATCTCCATCCTTGAGATTCAATGACATTCGATCATCTTTAGTCCTTGAGAGGGTAGAGAGAAGCAGAATCCGGAGAGGAGAAAGGTGATCCAAGTGTCACGGGATAGGAGTCACAAGGGGGTAGGGGGGCAGAGAAGAGATAGAGAGAGAAGAGAGAGAGGATCAGTAGAAGGCAATAGGGGCTTCGGAGCAGAGAGAATGAACCCATGGAGTAATAGGCAGGGAGCAGAGGAGTCTAATTCCAGAACATAACCTGATTCCAAACCATTTCTTTTACATTAAAGGATGATCACCCAAAATTGGTGATCTCCTAGAACAAGTGCTTCCCACCCAAAAGTCACCCTTTCCAGGACTGCCTTTGCCTGAGCACCCTTAAATCATGAAATCTTCTCTCCCCAGTGCCCCTCTTTCCATGAAGTCACTAATCCCTGCAGAACCCAAGTCTGAGCATGCTAAACTCTGGAGTTCCTCTCCACCTTGGTGCCCCTCTTCCCTGGAGGTCACCCACTCCGGCACAGCTCACGCCTGAGCACACTTAACTCTAGAGTTCTAATCCAACCCATTGTCTCTCTGTATACTTAAGAGGGTCAATTCCAAATCAAAGTTGAGTATTTTTTACCTATGTAAAACCTTCCTAGAGGCCATAGGGGTAGTGGGCAATCATGCCCTTACAACTGCCCTCTAGTGAGGCACCATATAATATAAGCAATACTCAATGGGGTTGTAATTCTGTATCACCAATTCCAAAGCCTAAAAAATACTATTAAGGTTATAGAAAAATCAAAAAGAAGCAGGTTAGATATTACATATTTTGGGTCCACATTTGGTTAGTCCATGACCCACGATGAAGATCATTTAATATTATCTCAGATCTTTGGTATGCTCTAGCGCTGATTCCACATGCTTAAGTGTGCCACTCACAAAGGTAGAGAAAACAACAAATAGAGAGGTAAAATATAATAAATTCAGGAGTTATCAATTGATCAAATAAATAATTACCAGATAAATAAAGGTCAAGAAAGTCCACTGCTCACCTTTGGGCGAGTCCACTGCTCTTCAAAAGTGTATATGATTTGAAAGACCACTTTTTTGGCTAAAACCAGAACAAATAAAGATTAGCAATGTAATAGACGATTTTAAGGGAATCTAGGGCATAATAGGATACAGACCAAAACTTCAGAAGAAAACAGCAACTTACATATGCCACTGTTCTTGGATATGGACACATTCGGGAGGAACCATAGGTCACAGACAAAATATTTACACCTTCCTACAAATAAATAGGAGGCTAGAAGATGTCAGAATCAGTTTTGATAATAAAATTTTATAATTGGTTTGTTTCTAATAAATAATTTTTTTTCAAAAAGCAGAATAGCTGATCACCTGACAGAGCGGTGGTTGACCCGGTGATAGGGTTGTCAAACCCTATCAGCGCGTCAATACATGATCACTCCCACAAACTCCTTACGAATTATGATAAAACTAGGATGCCATAAGTCCCTCCACATCTTGGATCACCCCATTCATAGTGACCATCCTCCCCCTGAACAACACCTAATTTTGATTTTGCCAGATTGCCTATAGCGATGCGAATATCTTCCCTCCCTCCTTCTGTCTCCAATTGTCTCATTGAAAAAAGCCCTCCCAGAAGTAGTGTCCACCGATGGTATCCTTTTGGGTGGCCCAAATCATGTGTGTGAAGGGGCACTGGAAGAATAGGTGCATGCAGTCTTCTTCCCTTCCAAAGCATGAAACATAGTCCGCAAACTAATCCAAGTATATTTTTTTCTGAGGTACCCAAGTTAGGAGAAGCCACTCAAAGATCTGCACCTCTAGAGGCACTTTTTGTCTCTAGATGATTAGGGGTGTCTCCATCGCTAATCCCTCTTGGATTCTAGTATAGGCCTTGAAAATTGAAAACAGGGGTTTATCCCATTCCCAGCCATCTCATTCTCTGCGTAGTGGTCTTTTTTTGTTAGTGACTGCTGCCTGCGTAGGAGCTCCATGACCCTCTGGTCTGAACCACCCCATCAGACATAGAGTTCCACATTCTTTCCTTGCACTCTTTGACCATGGCATTAAAGTCTCTGGTCAGCTCGAAGAGGTGCAGAAATGCCTCCCTAAAAATTTTTCACGGCAACCAAACATCCTACCAATATCGGAATTCTGAACCATCACCTAATCCAGTGATGAAGAATTAATGCACACGAGAAATGATTTGTCTTAGTCCTTGCCAAAAAAGTGATACTCCCTTAAACCAGGCTAATTGACTTTTCCACTTTAACCATATGTTGTAATTGTCCCTCAATATTGATATAATGAGATCATCTCGAGGACCCATAATCCTGTTCACCCATTTTGTGAGTAATGCAGAATAGTAACTGTTATGAGTACATGTATCAATGGGCCAAATTGATGGGCCAAATGTATATGTAATAGTTAGCAGAAATTGATAAGATTCATGGCTAGGATGGCCAAATTAATGGGCCAAAATAACCCATCAATTTGGCCAACTACCCGATCTGTTAAACTTAACAGATCGGGTAACGGTTAGGAAAACTAGCCGTTAGAGCCAGCCGTTGTAAACGGCTAGCCTAACTTCTGTCTCTCCTTTTATAAATATGTGTCTTTTGATTAAAAATATATGTGGTTATTTTTTGCCTTCTACTGAGTCTCTGTCCATCAAACTTCAATTCTTTCAATTCTTCCCTCTATTAACAACTCCTTGGTGAAAGCTGTGAATTTCACAGTAACAATAAGGTTTCAAAGTAATAATGATGCATCCTTAGCACAATAACAATGCAGAATAGTGACTTGAATCCACAAACCTTGCTTACAAGAAAAGTGAGATTTTGAATCCACAAGCCTTGCCTACAAGAAAGTGAGACTTTGAACCACAAAACTAACCAATTGAACCCTTAAATCCACAAGAGTACTCTCAAATAGGAAGAACACTCAAAGGAAATAAAACAAAGCTTTCGAAAAAAAGAATAACTTTAATTGTCCCTTCAAGGGTAACAATGGGGGCCTTATATAAGCCTCAAAAAGAGAAGTGACATCCAAAAGACAAAACCCTTGAAAAGACAATTTAAAATCTGGAAAATATAACTATACCAACATGCATGTGTTAGGGGATAGAACTGATAATATAAAAAAGCTTCTAAGCTCTGACACGCCTCAGCATAGATATTCTACAAATTCTAGAAACTGTAGAATCTAACACAATATCTTTGTGTCTCTAAGTGATCCTTTACACATATCATCAGCTCCTAGAGATTCTCTCCTAGCTCATTAAGCCTTAAATGGGCCTCCTAAGTGGGTTTTGTGGGCTCCTGGGCTACATCAAATAACTAGTCATATGCGTAGAAAAATGCATTCTTGGTTAATTTTAGTTATTAGGAATCCTGCATTGATTAACAATATATATTTCTTTCTGTAGATGTTACGACCAACAATATTTAACCTTTTGGCACAATCTTGGATTCAAGCAAAACACTAGGTTGAATTCATAAGCCTAGTTTCACTATGAGGAACAAAGTCTTGAATCCACCAATCTAGCCCCTTCAACCCTTAAATCCACAGCAGAGTTGTGCTTGAATCGAGAAGCACTAGACCACTCTCTTACCAAGAGAACACTCAGAGGGAGAGGCATAGCTCTCAAACAAGAGTAAATGGAATTGTGTTCTCGAGGTTTATGGTATAAGCCTTATATAGGCCTCAAAATGTGGGGTTGTCCACAATGGTAGCACCAATGAAAAAACAACACAACTGTCCGATAACATTGATGTATCTGTAGGGATGACAACGAGCAAAACTAAAAAGATAAAATAGATTATTCTGCAGATTCTGGTGACTTTTCAATCTCACAGAAGATTTTGTGATTTCTAGATGATGATTATCTGCAAATCTCGTCAGTTTCTAGAGGATTCCTCCTCTCGCCGAATAAGCTAATAATGGGCCTCGCAAAATGAACTCCTGGGCTAAGTCATCTTTAGACATAGAGATTTGTTTTCATGAAACCCAAAGTTGATACTAGGCCCTACAAGAAATTAGACCCATAAACTGAGAAAACAACATTTTATCAGCCTAGAGAGTAACAAGTTTAGCATTTAGAGTAACCTCGGGATTTCTGTGAGGACCCCAGGCATCGATCTCAGGCCCCTCAGCAGATCTGAATGATTTAAGTGTGCCTGTGGCACACTTGGCATGTCTCGGCAGGCATTGTCATGACAAATGTACTGAATGTAGCACAAGAGTATGCACCACAGCACCGCAGGGCGACAGATACTCCACCCGAAGGACAGGGTCCACAGGATGGCTTCTGCGCATCACGTGTATGTGGGACCTGGGCAGGTGTGCTGACATGTGCAGAGCGGCAATGCTCAGCTGGCTCTGTGGCACCAGTGCTATTATGGGTCTTGAGCAGGAGGCAGCCAGGGACTGGATCAAAGGGTGGAGGCCATCGACCAGTCTAGTGTGCAAGAACGAGTCTTGTGCCCATTCCATTGGCGTCAGGCAAGGACGTGCTACACTAGTCCTTTCCCTGTGCACATTGCACAGGATGCGGTAGGTCTGCAAAAGACCAGGGCTGGGTGATGGCGATGGCACCATGGCACCAGAGGTTCTATTGTACTGTTGTATCAGGGTTTCTCCCTATTTAAGGGGTTGCTTGGCTCGTTGCCAAGCCACCCTGGAATTCTCTTCTAATCTCCCTCTTTCCTGCAAGTAGTTTTGCTCCCACCTTGGTGTGTTCTTCCACTACCTGAGGGAATGCCAGGAAAGAAGAGGAGGCTGCTTGGCGCTGCACATTGCGAATGAGGGAAAACATCTCGTTGCGTAACCTTGCCGCATGACGGTTCCTCTCAAAACCCTAACATATCTGGGCAGAACTGCTTAGAATTTACTCATATAAACTTGCACAAATTAAAATCAAATGCCATACAGTAATTAGTTTTTATGAATGACTGATGAATGTAAGAAAATTGAGACATTGTAAGATCAGTAACTAATCATAGGATGAAAACTTTCAAGCATGAGAATGACATTACCGTGTTAATGACAAAATGTTCATCAAGACTATCCTTTGGAAGACACCTCTGAAATGAAGAAAGCAGTAGAAGTTAGAACAGGCAACTGCCAGCATTGGTAGCAAAAGTGATAGAATGTGAGGTCAATGTAAATAAATTAAGGATTGTCCGAAGACTGACAGACATAATTAGAGAAATTAAGTTAAAGAAGGGCAAAAATCAAAGAGCCAAATAGGTAGTTGCTTACAGCTCTAACAGAAGAAATGACATACTCTTTCCCAATAGGATTCAATACATTTGACGGCAATCTGATGGTGTAGAAACCATCATTTTGTAAAATTTTCTGCAAAATTGGGACAAAGCTCTTCAATTTTCAATCCTAAAAATGCAAGAAGAGATGTCTACATCTTGAACCAGAGTAGAAATACAAATAGGTACCTTAAAAGATTCCTTCTCTGAGTCTGTCAATTCATTCCTTTTAAATCGTAGCTTGACCAGGTTCTGATGGGAAAAGGAGCGCAATATTTACGAATTTGAAGAAAGACAAAATAAAGAAAGTGAGGTAAAATAAGATCAAAAGTAGAAAGAAAGGTAAAAGATGATCACATGTGAAGAAAGACAAAATGTGCAATGACTAAGCTATGTGAGATGATCAAAGATAATATGAAGAAAGACAATGTAGAAAGACTAAGGTGTGTGAGATGATCAAAAGATAATACGAAGAAAGACAAAATATAAAAAGTCTAAGGTGTTCGAGATGATCAAAGCTGATATCAAGAAAGAAAAAAATGTAGAAAGTATAAGGTATTCCAGAAGATCAAAGCTGATATCAAGAAAAACCAATATACAAAGTATCGTTTAAGAAGATAAAATAAAGGAAGATAGACAAAAGACGTCAAAATACGAAGAAAGAAAAAATACATAAAGACGAAGGTTAATGAGATCAGTTAAACAGAAATCCACAACTGCCAAGAATTAAGTAGACCTGTCCGCCGTGGTTAGACGACTTGAGACGAGCGGTGAAGATCCCAGCGGGAGAAAAATCAGAGTCACCGAAGGCGTGCTCGAGGTTGAACTGCACGGATTTCACATCCGTTGAGGCCGAGAGATCTCCGCCAGTTTTCGCGCGCGGAGGAGATCGGACTGAGAATGGAATTTCTCGATTGGGAGTTCGCTCGCCTTCTAGTCCGAATTCCTCGTCATCCGCGATGAGCTCGTCGGATTGAAATGCGGAGGAGATCGCCAGGGAGGCGAAGATGCCCAGAAGCAAGAAGAAACGAACCGGGGTTCCTCCCATCGTCCTCCTGCTCGCGCAACAACAGAGAGAAAGAGAGAGAGAGAGAGAGAGAGAGAGAGAGAGAAATTTATAAATACGTCGAAGGATTGAGGGCTGGGGGATAATTGGATTGGGCCGAGAGTGTCAGCGTAGGCTTCAGTGAGTGAAGTCGATGGTCGATCAAGTTCGTCCACAGTAAAAGTCCATTCTAAAAGAACAAGTCTTGCCTGAACTAAGGAACAACTTCACATCTTCTGCCCAAGGTATAATTCTCACACTCTCATTCTCTTAAAGTTTTGTATCAGAATTTTCATACTTCAGTCTCACACTATCGAGAAGAAGAAGACGCTCATGCCTTTCTTCGACGTAAAGTTGTAAAGAATAAGATGGAGACAATCCACCAACAAACACAACCTTTTTGTGGTAGGGTGAACATTTGGGGAGAAGGTTTCTAGAGAGAGATGAGAGCTCCTAGTTGAAATCAATTTTGATTTAAATTGACATTCCCTGAAATGTGAAGATTTTGGGGAGAGGGAGAAACAGGGAGAGCATGAAGCAATCATAGTGGCAAGAGCATCAGAGGGGAGAGAGAGATGATGCAGGGATGATGAATAGGGTGCTCGTCACATATAGCTGTGTATGTTTGGGCCTATGCATGAGTGTGAGGTGCATGCTGATGAAACGAGACCGCGAGGTCGTTGAAAACACACGGTCTCGTGTCAAAATAAAGTCCAAACTTACCAATTTTATGAAATTAATTCGAATTGAGGGGTATAATGGTAAATATGGGTCGAATCCACAGGGAATTAGGGAAATTTTTTATGATCTCTTCGAATTTGATCAAAATCGGACGATGAATCGGTAATAAAAATTAGGGAAAATGGTATTTTATGAAAAATGGCTTGAAGACGAATCCACGGAATCAAAAATCAATGAATTTGACTTTGATTTCACGGAGAAATTAAAGATTAAAGATAGGTGATTTTTCTGAAACGTTAAATCGCCAAATTAACGAAATTACAAATGAAATTCAACTAAATTACGATTCTAAATGGAAATTAAACACTAAACGAAGATAGATTAGGAAAAAATGCGATCAGTAACCTACAATTGCGATCGAATTGATCCAATTAATCGCCGGAATCAAGGTTGTTAATCAAAAATCCGAAAAATCGCGATCGTGGAGTTCAAACGTCTATTTCTTCCTCGTCGATTGTCGAAATCTTGATCTTAAGAAATCCGTGGACGCAGAAATGAGTCTAGAAGCGATTGGGATCAAGAGACTCAAGAGATTTGGTGTCTAAACATTTCAATTTGATTGAATTTCTCTCGAATGTTTTTACAAATACGAAAAACATCTCAATTTATAGGCGATTTGGGTGTAACCATCTGATGAAACGCATTAACGGCTCTGATGAAACACATGATCGCGAATCGTTACCGTTAAGTCATGGCCGTTGGTTCACGATCGGACGCTCGAGATGAAGCCATGTCGCATGCGTTTTAAAAACGCCTCGAAACGCACGTCGTTGGATCGCGATCGGACGCCTCAGAAATGCGTTTTCAGCCGATTTAATCAGAGCCATTATAACTCCTCAAATCGATGGCTCTAATTAAATCATCTATAAAATTATTCGCCAACGAATTGCGCTGCGCCACGTACCCCTCTCCTTAAGTGAAGATCAAGTGTCACAATCTTTCACACGATCGGACGCCCCTTACGCTGCCACGTCGCCCTCCTGCGTCGACTGTTCGATTGTGATGCAATTAGATGCTCTAGATCATGCCACGTCACATGTGCGCTTTAAATAAATTGAAAAAATCAATTTTAAATTAGAAAAATCAATTTTTAATTCCAAAAATCCTTAGAAATTCATTAAAAAAATTTAGAAAAAATTTTTTGGAAAAATCCCTAAAAATGGGAAAATTCGTAACTTTCAAAATATAACTCCAAATTAATCCAAAATTCTTTCATTTGATCAGAAATTTAATTATCTATCATTCTAAAAATTTAAATTTAATAAATAACAAGAGATTTAATTTATATTTTAAAATTACATTCATTTCTTTAGGATTTTAACTTTAGAAAATTAAATAAATGTTTATAAAAATGATTTCTCTCATTATTTAACTGTTAAAAACACTTATAATCTCAAGTAAAGATGGGTTATAAAATTATTTATCTTTTAATTCATTATAATTAACCCTAAATTAAAGTATTTTGAGATTATAATGACTTTCATAGAATGATAGATAAATACTCATAAATATGATAACATGCACATGAATGAAATTTTTAATGCCTTGATGTGCATTAATAATCATGTATTATCATGTCTAATTAGCATGTTATCACATGCCTCAATGAGAATTTTTCTAGTGCATGCAAGGTGCTCCCCTATTTCTTGATGCATGTAAAATGCACCACAAGCTCTTCCATCTACACTCTAAGTGTTTGAACTTGTTGATGTTGCCCAAAGTCACAATCTAAACATCCAAAACATGTAGTTCTCTCACCATATGTGTCACTTTTCATTGGCCATGTTGATGACATGCAATATAATTTTGCCATTAAATGATTATGAGCACATTTTAAAAATAATACTTTGGGTAAATTATGATATTTCTATGCCAATTGTCTACAAAATGTTAAAATGCATCGAAATAGAGGCCAATTTCACACAATTCGTAAGTTTAAATTTCCAAACATTAAAATTCTTTTTAAATTTGCCTCATTTTATTTAAGGTTTTGAATTTTTAAGTTTTACATGAAAATGACAAGAGAAAACATTTAAAGTAAACCTTAATATAATTGTTTTTACTTTTCTAAGAGAATTTAGTAATTTTATAATTATATACTTTATCTTTTTTTTTATTCCTTTAATTAAAAGGTATAAAATGATAGATTATGACCGATTCATCATTCGATTCATCGTCCGATTTGATCAAATTCGAAAAGATCATAAAAAATTTCCCTAATTCCTGTGGATTCGACCCATATTTACCATTATACCCCTCAATTCGAATTAATTTCATAAAATTGGTAAGTTTGGAATTTATTTTGTTAAGAAATTTTTTTCATGATTTGATCAATAAATTTTTATGTTTTAACTATCTATATTATTTTTTCTGTCATATTGTTCCTTTTTAGATCTCATGAATGCAATGCATTGAGAAATTCATTAGGAATTTTTCTTCACTATGGTTGTCACAACTTCATTCTTCTTTCCACACTGAAACATTACCATCTGAATTTTATTTCATCCTCATTTAAATTATAGAATCAAATTATCTTCAAAGGAAATATTAAATATGTCCTAAAGAACGCTCATAAAACCCCCCAAGAGGAAGCAAAGGCCCACAAAATAAGAGGTAAAAAGTATTAGAGAAAGTAGATGCTTTCTTGTTGTTTATTTCCCCCATAAATAAAGCCAAAATTTGACATGGACTTAGTCATTATGATTGATAACATTCAATATTTACTTGTATTAATATGATTATAAGTGCATTTTAAGACATAATTTATATCATTCCTTTGCATATTATCACACTTTGAGTGCATATTCATCATTCTATGTAATTTATATCGAACATCTCAAAATACATCATTTCAAAGGTTAATCATGTATAAATCATGAGTTTGAATTTTAAATAAATTAGTCTAATTTGATTTGATATTTATTTGAGTTTTAAATATTATATAATGAGAGAAATTTTTTACACTATAAAATCATTTTACTTTTGTTTTTCAAAGTGGATTTAGTATATTTTTGGAGTTCAATATTTATTCTCTAGTTATTTATTAAATTATATAGAATGATTAGATTATTTAATTTCTTATCAAACAAAAAATAGATTTAAAAAAAAAATTTTTATTTCAACATATATGAATTTTCTAATTTTTAGGGCTTTTCTAGAATTTTTATGAATTTATTTTGAATTTTTATTAATTAAAATTGTTTACAAGTATTTTTTAAGTATGGGGTTGTTGTGACAACTGATGTAGCACACATGCTTACGTGATGACACATGGCGATTATAGGGGTGGCACACATCACTTATGTGGCGCACACGTGGCATAGAATCACAGGAGTAAACATCATCATTAATGGGCCGATTTTTATCTAATAATTAAGCCTTTCTATTTAAGCCAAAAAACTCTTCTATTTTCAATGTGAGATTATTGTATAGTTTTTATGTTTTAGGTGATGTGGCATCCTCAGGAGCCTCAGATTAGCGTGAATCAATAGATTTAATATAGACCCTTAGTCTTCACTTAAGTGAAGGGGGTATGTGACGCGAGGTGATTCGATCATAATTCATTTGATATATCTCAAGCAATTCTGGCCATTCATTTGAGGAGTTATAATGGTAATGATTTAATGCGTCTAATGGACTTTGATGGATGCATGGCGAGATACGAAGTGTTAGGTCAAAATTTGATGGCTACGTGGCTTGATTCTGACACTCTAATGAAGATCTTATGGTTGCAACTTAACCATAAAAACTCATCTCTTCATATTGCATCACGACCATTGATCTCATTAAGGAAAAGATTTGATGGTCACATTTCTTTTCAAAATAGTATAAATTCTCTCTCTTCATGCATTCTTAGATTTTTCAAATTAATCAGACATTTTGGATAGCTCAATCCTTAAATCTCTTACTTCAATCATGTTCTAGACTCTTTTTATTATGAAC
>CM044117.1:8801623-8836020 GCA_024174645.1 Lemna minuta | reverse complement strand
AATAAATTCATCATCCCATTAGGAAATTTCAAATTCTATCTCCTTCTCAAATATCCCTCGAATATGATTATTTAGAACATATGTTTAAAGACTAGTGGTCAATGTATTACGATATCATAATAAATCACTTAGTCATTACATATACTTATATATTACATTAGAAACATCATCTAAGAATAACAATGAAAATTTTTTATTTCAAAGAATATAAATAAGTTATGGAAGTGTGATTTGGCTTAGAGGCCGCATAATATCTGTTGATAAAGAACCCTCTCAATTGCACCAAATAAACACTATGTACTTTCATTTTTGTGGATAAATTGTCTCGTTGAACTTTAGAGCTTTCATTGAGCATTTCATGAACTGAAGCCTTTATTTTGTGTGAATAGGATCACTCACTTGATATCTCTATGGTTAGGGATGAGATACCTACCAAGATGACATAAATTTAGTTTTTATTTTTGTGTTTTGAGGTGAATAATTAGGTTTTAATCGCACCTTCTCTCTCTTCATGCATCACTTTCTCTCTCTCTCTCTAACTTCTTTTTACGATATCAACTTTGATCTATGCCCAATTCGTGTGATCTTGGGCTCATTGTAAAGCTTGTTTCATCTTGTTTCCTCTATTTTATCATCCAAATTCATCAGAGTTTCAAAGATCATCATGTTTTATGCATAGGTCTCCATATATTTGAGCTTTACTTGCTGATATGCAGAGTGTTATTTCTATATCTTAGTGAGAGGAGTTTTTTTTTCTTTGATTAATAATTTTTCGTTTTCAACCACCACAATTTTCACTCGTCACCGACACCTATGGGTGCCCATTCTAGCCTTGGTTGAAGCCCTCACCCTTTCTTATCTTCCTCTCAATAATTTCTTGCACACCTTGTCTTTTAGTGATGCTAGATGGTTAAGAGATTTTCAAGGATCTCAAGGAGCATTGAAGAAGACGTTCAAGAGAAGATATAACCATATGGATATCTTGTGCATATCATTAGAGGATGGACATATGAACAACTTCAAGAGCTCTTCCAAGGAACTATGCAAGTGTAGATTTGGATCTACAATAGATGATAAGATGATCATTTCATGAAGCTTTTTTCTTGCAATCTGAAAATCCAATGTTTCCTGCTACAATTTTATTTTGCATTAGATTTTGTGAGCTTATTGAACCTTATATCCCAACATATTTTTAGTTTTAAGTATGGATATCCAATTTCGTTGTATCCTAAAATCTAGTTATGTTCTTTGTTGTCCTCATTCATTGTGGCTAAATTAGGAGTTTGCCTCTTTTTTCTCATTTTCATATCTTTTTCCTCGTACTATAAAGGAAAATATTGGGAACTGCACCAATTTTCTCTCATTTCTTCTATTTCTTTATACCCAGCTTCAATTTGATACTATATAATATAATATAACTCTCTAATCCAGCTCCCCTCAATTACATATAACCTAGGCACACATGTAGTGTTCCTCAATTCACCTCTGGGGTGCCCATCAGCTTGTTGACATGCTGCCATGTGGCAACATCGATATGTCAACACCAGACCCATTTTTTCCAAACAACCCCTAGGAAAATTAAAATTCATTAATAAAATTTGGAAAAAATTCTAGGAAAGTCCCTAGTTTTTATTCACTCATATCTTTGAATCTAGAAATAATTTTAGCATGAAATTTTCATCAAATTGCTCTAAATGAACTCATCTTCTTTGTATGTTAATTGTAATAAAAATAAAATGCATTATAAAGAACTTTGTTTTAATTGAAAATTCAAACCAAGTTATCAATTTTCTTCTCATATGTCTTCATAATCCCTTCACTCAAACCATGATATCATGAAAATTCAAGAAAATTTGATTAATTCACAATATTTTGACCATGAAAAAGGTCGAACACAATTTATGCACCAAACAATGGTGTTAGAAAATGAGCCTATGAGTGAAATAACACAATGAGTGCACAATTTCATATGAACATGACAATGTACATCATATCAACATGAATTATGCCTCAAATTGATGCAAGGTGTAGTGAAGAAGAAGAAGAGATCGAAAATGGTGGAGGTAGATCTATGGCACACAATTGAGATGAAAAAGAAAATTCTTAATTCAAAGCATGCCTATTGATTTGAATATGTGGTGATCTATTTATTGGCCTTGGAGGAAAGAGAAATTAGTACATAATTTTTTTAGAAATTAAAAGACAATTAAGAAATAAATAGACGAATAAACCCTAATAGTTGACAAAGCTCGGCTTCGATGGTAGGGCAAACATGCATGCCCTATAAATCCTCCTCACTTGAAGAACTCAACTTTGACAAGTAAGCACATGACCATTCCCTATCAAAAAGACATTGATAATGATGGAAGTGAATATCCCTCTAGACTAGTCAAAGTAGTATGGTAAAGGAATCAGTTCTTAATCATCCCCCCTTTTTTTTGTTGACTAATTCTTATGCATTTAAAAATAGGCAAAAATTAAAAGGTCAAACAACGTTTGGGATCCCTATTTGGTTATTTTCTTCAAGCTAAAAAAAGCAGATAACCTTGGCAAGAATGTTGTTCAATAGAATATATGACTCATGCTTGAGTCCTATACAGAGAAATGGGACCAGTAGAGAGGATGCTACTTGATATGGTGAATTGGGGTTGTCAGATTTCATCTCATCTGTAGAGCTTTAGAAGTCACTGTGGCATTGGAAGCCTGGTCAGTGTAAGTCCAGAATTTGGAACACATTGATTTCACTAATTCATGTCCGTCCCTTTAGGGCCTATCCCTCATAGTTCCACTGGTCCACTATGACGATTTTTCTATTTTGCCATCCATGATCATCGTTGCCTTGATCTCTCTTTCTCTCAATAGTCATTCCATGTCACAAAATCATGGAGACCATCGACCTTAATTTTGATCTATAACAGAATTGAGCCACCAATCATTTCTCAGTAAATTTTGATTCATCATGATCAGCTAGCCCTAAAATCGCTTGCTCTAGTGAATAGTGATAAATAATTCATTGCACATCAGATTTTCAAGGGAACCATAAGGCTGGCGTGCTCGTTACCCATAGGCTTAGCTCCAGTCGGTGATTGACGTGACAATTTATGCCGTCGTTGAAAACACACAAACGTCAATAAAAAAAATTATAATTCTGAACTCACAATAACAAAAATATGAAATCAAGTATAGTGTAAAGATCGGGTCGATCCACAGAGAACATGGTTGACTTTGATCGAAAGGTTGACTTGGTCAAACTTAAGTTTAAATAGAGATTTTAAGAAATGAAAGTGATATTTTATTAATGGAAATAATATAAATATATAAGAGAAGATATTTTAAGAATTTAGAAAATAATTTGATGAAGAAAAGTCAAAAGTCAAGGTCAAAGCATTGACTTTGACCAAATGTTAACAATATGTAAAATCAGAGAATAAAAAGAGGGTCAAATATTACAAAAATTATATATTCAGAAACTAGAGAGAAAATGAAAAATTTTGATATATAATTCATGATTTTTTTAAGAAGAATTGGATTTAGTATGATTTATTGAAAAACAAAGATCAGACAAATCTCAAAATAAATACCTTAGTTAAAAATCATCAAATTGACTAACCAAATGATATCCAAATATTTCAATTCACATATAAATAGAAAGATAATGATTAGAGGATTCCAAAGAGACCAAAATTATCAAATTTCACCTTGTATTTGAAGAGTAATTGCCCCCACAAGTCAATGACCAAATTCAGATTAAAAATAAACAGTCAACGTCAAATTGAAGGGTCAAATGATGATAAAATTTTACGAATTTGATATCATGGAAAGCTGATGAAATAAGTAATCCAATGAAACCAAACTCAAACGATTTGGACTTAAGAACAAGGAGAAATCCTTGTTTCAAAATCAGCAAAAATTCACACTCAGATTTGGGAGAAATGATGAAAATCTTGATTTCTAAATTGAAATTAACTATCTAAATATAATCTAATCAACATAAATTTCAAGGGATACGATTGAATCATACTAATAACCAGATTGACGTGAAGATTAGGCTTCAAATCGCGTCGATTGAAGTGTATTTTCTCGGTTTCTTCTTCCGCGTGCGTTTGGCATTCAAGGGGAGATTTTGATCGATTGTTGTAATGATTTGTGATCAATCCTTGCTCAATATGATCGCAATTGAGTCTAGAACGCAGGAGGATCACGAAGAACTAACGAATTTGCTCCAAAATTGCTTAATCTTTTCACGATTCAATTGAAAGTTATGTTTACAAGGAGAAGAACATCATTTTATAGGAAAAATCACGCAAAAAATGCGGGCAGTCTGATTCGGTGAACAAGATCGGACGGCCATGATCGTGCGATTTAAGTGGGCCACAATCCAACATCTCTTGAATTTTTGCTCGTTCGATCTTCATCAACGTCTCCAGATGCGGGCACGTGTCGCCCCACGATTCCGAGTACCCGATTAATTGCAACCGTCTGATTTCATTAATGAAATTGACGACTGCAAATTTGTCACGTACATCGATCGTGATCTGGTGGATTGACGTTCATGAGATTGACACGTGTCGATTGTCTTGTGTTGATCTGACACATCTCAAGCCGCCACGTCACCTGCAAAAGGAGATTTTAAGTGGAACATAGTCCTACACGAAGGAAAATAGGTGAAACTGACGAGTATATAAGGGGAAACCCCCTTAGTCATTTGCGTCGCCCGCATGGGCCAAGTACGCCCTAATCTACTTACCTGGGCCCACTAACCTGTGGGCCCGTCACTTGCCAACCCGAAGACTCTCCGCGCCACGTAGGCATCCACGTGGCCTCGCGTGGCTCTATCACGTGTGCGCATCGCGCCACTTCAGCTCCGCGGGTCCTGCGCGATAATATAAACCATTTTTGTATTTTTTAATAAGGAAATAAATCAGAAAAATACCTAAAAAATCAAAATAAAATCCAGAAGAATTCCCTAAAATTCATAAATTCATATCTTCATTTATATAACTCCTTTTTAACTCAAATTTTCTCCATTGGATCACAAATTTCTTCATCTTTAATGTGAAGCCACCTAAAAATATAAATTCAAAGAAGAAAATAGGGTGAATTTAAAATAATCTTAGATAATCCCTTCAAAATTCTATTTTATATCATCCCATAATTTTCTTCTTGAAATTAATTCTTTTAATTGTCTACTAAAGTCAAAATTACTCAAGGAAAGTGATTAATTTCTAATCATTTAACCTTGCAAGAGATTAAGCATCAATAAAGCACATAATTAACCCTAAATAATGCAAAAATATAGACTTTAGTAAAATGACATACCAATGGAGAAAATTCATATAACTATGATAACATGCATTATAATTAACTAAAATAAGCATGAATATTAGTTAAATAAGATAAAAATTAAAGTTATATATGCATGTTATCAATTATCTATCTTTTTTTGCTATCAATAGATGCCTACAACTGCTAGAGGTTGTCGTTGTAGCAAGCAACTTGGTATGGCCTCTCTTCGTATCTGACATACACTTATACATGATTCCCCTCAACAATTGTGGATCGCTTTCTGTGGCATAATGACATCAATGCATGATGCACTATCTATAGGGAGCCCCTACTCATTGTCGCTTGTGACACCCATCGGCTGATGCTTGGGACTACTATGCGGTATTATGGTTGGGGGGATATCAAACATCATAGGATGAGACAATTAAGATCATTTCCACCTCACATCTTGTGTTAATGAGGTGTCACCAAAGGACTAAGGCATTGGGTGGTTCACATAGCACCATGGGCCATGTGATGATGTCGAGATTGGTCACCTCACATATGGATAGCTCATCAGATGGCCAGAGGATAGCTCATCACACCATCATCTATTTTTCATCTTTTGGATAAAGGGGATCCCATACCACTTTCCATCGTTTAAACCATCCAAAAAGATCGATTGAGAATTCTATTCCAAACCTTAGTCGCATAAAAACCCTTAAGTCGAATAAAATAACAAGAAAAGGTCAGCATGCCTTTTCAGCACCCAAAAGAAGGGTTTTCTTGCTTAAGCCTCTTCTTCTCCTCATTTTGCTTCAGCCAGCAAGTAGAAGATGTGGAGATCAAGAAGCAGCGCTCGTCTCTTCCTTGCGTCATTTCGACGAATCCAAACCAAAAGACAGGTTTATTTCCGATCATTTTGGTTATATTCTTCCACTCCGAGGAAACATTTTAAATGTTCTTCTCCCGTCGGAGATAATCTTCTGCTCTGCCGCTTCTTCTCCAATGATTCTAGTGGAGATAGTGCTTCGGATAGAGATTCTAATGTTGAGGTACCCGTTGATCCTTTTTCTGTGGGTGATGAAGAGAAAGATCAGATTTCTGACGTTGAGGTCAGCGAGGAGAACACAGAAAAGGAAGTCTTAGAGACTACAGAGATCGATGTGGAAAAACTCGAGAATATTTTGTCTTTTCTGCAGAGTACCACAGAAGAATCTCTGGATTTTACATTTGACAAAATGGATCTATCTTTGAGTGAGGAATTTGTTGCAAGGGTGCTTCAAACTCCGCTTACTTTACCGGAAAAATTAATTGGGTTCTTCAAGTGGGCTTTGAGGAATCCCCAATATAATGCGACGTCCAGCGCTCTAAACCTCCTCGTTCAAGCTGTTTCGACATCTGGACAATGTGGGAAGAAAGAGGCGTATATGTTATGGGATCTAATTAAGGAAATTTCTTCTAAAGATAAGCACTTACTGACGACTCAAATTCTTAATCAGTTGATATCTTTGCTGGGCACTCTGGGGAAAAGCAAGGCAGCTCTTGAGGTTTTCAATCTGTTTAAGGAGATTGAACCTTGCCCAAATGGTGACTCTTATTACCTAACCATTGATGCTCTCAGCAGGAAACGATTGATCGATGCTGCATGGTCTGTCTGCGAGAAAATGCTCAGTTCTGGAGAATTGCCTGATTCAGATGAGATAGGCAAAATCATTGCTTTCTTTTGCAAGGGGATGAGAGAGAAAGATGCTTATCTTATTTATATGGAGGCAAAAAATAAGGGGAAAATACCACCTCAGTCTTACATTGATGTCCTCGTTCGTGGGCTTTCAAGAAAAGATGATTCAGTTTACACAGCCTTGGAATTACTCAAAGATTATTCCGGGGAATCTCAAAAGTATGCTATTAAACCCTTTACTACAGTTGTAACTGCTCTTTGTAGGATCAAGGAGGTAATAGAGGCAAAGAATCTCATCAATGAGATGATCAATTCTGGGCCACCACCTGGAAGTGCTGTCTTTAATCATGTCATCAGTTATTTATCGAAGGATGGAGCAATGGATGATGCTGTGTCTATACTTAGACAAATGGAGAGTAGAGGACTTAGGCCTGATATCTACACATACAGTATCATTATGAGTGGGTATGCTAAAGGTGGTATGATGGATGATGCTCGAAAGATCTTTGATGAGGCAAAGACCAAACATCAGAATCTCATCTCCACGACATATCATATACTTATTCGTGGTTATTGCAAGGTAGAAGAGTTTGGAGCTGCTCTTGAATGCATGAATGAGATGAAGAAGGATAGAATAAAACCGAATGCCGATGAATATAATAAGATGGTGCAGTCTCTGTGTCTGAAGGCTCTTGATTGGCGTTCTGCTGAGAAGCTGTTGAAGGAAGTGAAGGAAATTGGGTTGCATTTGAATCCCATGACAGAAGGTTTAGTAGTTGCCATTAAAGAACTGGAAGAAGAGGAAATGAAATCTGCCATGGAAATTTAAATTAAGGTATATCCTTAATTTCCTGACATATAATAATATTGTTAATTACTTTTCCTTCATTTTCTATTGATTTTCTCATGGATTGCATATTTTAGTCCATCATTATAATCATTTTGATCTCTTGAATGTATTTTGATCTCCATTTCTGGTGAAATCCATTTAGTTGGTACCATCCAGCCGAATCTAGTTCAATCATTAACTGATGTCATGTTGATTCAAAAGTATCTATCTCTTACGAATTGATAAAAAGGGGAATATTTATTATTGAACCAGCTCGTCTCTATATCAAATGGGATGAAGAATTTATTATATATCTAACCATAGGTATTTCATTGGTCATCAAGAGTATAGATTTTTGTTATCTAATCCATATATCTCTCCATCCGAGCTCGAGGTCTCGTGTATTATTGAAATGTTTAAGAAAATATTCAACTGCTTGGATGTGAGGAATGTTTGCAATTTAAAACGTCCTTTTCAAATTCCCTCATCAAAATCTTTCATTCGTTTCTCAGATTTTAACATTTTAGTGTCTAAAATCATGTTAAATTCTTGAGGCCCATAAGTTATTGCAATCTTATGGTCACCAAATATTGATGTAGTGAACGAAATGGTTACGAGAAGTATTAAAGTTTAATAATTCTCATTGGTCTACGTAGGGGGATGGAAGGATCATTCAGCCACTAGGTTCCAGCAAGGCAGCAAAAGCTGTCTTTCGTAGATAATGGGCCAGGCTGTGGGTCTAATTGCCCTGACACCCCAATTAAGCTCTACACAGTTAAAGACTAGCCAAGGTCTGAACAGACGATCGGGGTGTAGATGTGTAGACTTCAATACTTGGGTAATGACGTAGCTCTAAAAATACGTGCGATGAGCTGAATGATGCCACGGTTCATCATTTATGTTCGTCATGGATTTCACAATTTGTTTTCATGTTCCTGTTCGTTTGTTTTTTGAAGAGAGAACTGAATGAATGAACCATTTTTCCTACCCCTATCATTGACCTGCTTATAGGCTACCAGGGATCTTTTCATCATTCTGCGGATGTTGTGGGGTTCATTCCAAGCTACCCACTCACTTCCAGGAGTTTATCTCCGAACATTTCTTTCATCAAGATGCTTCCTCCTGGACATAATTTGTCTTTGCCTTACTAAGAAGGTATCAGTGGAGAGTCTTGCAAAGAGAGTCTTCCACGACAAGAATATCAGTGGACTTTACCAATGATTTTGAAGTTGTTTGCATTCTTTTTTGTTCCCTATTTTGGGCCTCATCTCCCTCTTAGTGGGCTAGCCTTTTTAACAGGCTTTCAGCTCCTTGGTGGTTTCGAGCTCTTAATGGGCCCAAAAACCCACACACAATGTCAGTAGTAATGTGATGATGAGAGCATCGATTTTGGCACAATGAAATGATGACTTTCTCAACATATCCTATCATGTATGGAGGTGTATCTTGACAATAATTTGTCAGATCTATCATAAACGTATTGATCCTTCTCCATTACTAACTCATAAAAAATCAATCCTCTAAAAGAATACACTCCTGAGTTTATCCCATTTTTTCTCTTATATGTATTAGGAAAAGTCCAAAATGAATACATGAGCACCATGTAAAAAGAAATAATTCCAATGTTCCAAATCCGTTTAAGCAATGAATTTTTATTGAATTATATGATTTTGATTCCTAAGTAACTCTTCATGTCCCACGAACTATAGAATTCAAATTCAAAACCATGTAAGCAATGCAAATTAATTATATGTTGATGTAGTCCACAAGCCCACTCCATGAGGGCCATAATGAATTCATTGAAACCCAATGGAGAATATTCTGAATGCTAGTATTATCAATAAGAACCATAAGGGAACTTATAAATTAATATAGGCGCTCAAAATATTTTGTCAGATTTGGAGGCTATCATCAAATCTATTTAGAGGACCTAAGAATTGATGATCCTATCATCTAGTATAAAGTAAAATTCATAATTACTAGGTTCATTGGAGTCCTTAAAGCTATTTAGGTGTCTAGTCTCTAGTGATATTCACGTAATTTTTGTATGATTGGATCTCTTCTTCAACACTCTTCACCAAGAGAGAGAATAAAAGAGAGAGTTTCTACAAGGTTGGCATGGACATTTTGAGTTACAGTTTTTCTACTCTTAGTTATAGACATTATATGAACTTTTTACAAAATCCCCCAATTATTTTTATATCGATCAATGTTAATAAACCTTATATGTGTGATCCTCTAGGTTCATATAGCTGGCTAGTTTCTAACTCTATAGCCCCAATACTGCATAGTGGTTAACCTTATTAATTATCTATACAAATATATATATATATTAATTAATCAATAATTAATTTAACCCAATTGATTAGTTGATTTGTCAAGCTATTGGGCGCCAAAATATAATTTATGCTTTAAGAGATATAGAGTGTAAAAAAACTTTCATATAAAACCCTGCCATCATCGATTACCCTGTGAGACTCATGCATGACTTAGGGTATGGTTATCTTTCAAACTCTAATCAGTAACTCAAGTTAGGACACCTTCTCTAATGTTGGGACAAAATCATCAAGAACACCTTCTCCAATGTTTCTACTACGTTAGCTAAAGATTTCATTACATCCCATTATTTGAGTCAATCTCCTCTAATACTAAGAGCCAACAATCCTATCTTGACTGTAAAACCACCTTCGGTGACTTTACATTGTATTTAATATATGACCATTTGAAGATCTTTTAGATAAGGATTCGTAAGTTATAGTCAAACAAGATTATTTATCCACAAGTTTTCTTTGGTGTCTCAATTCAAAGGACTACATGCACAACCATGACACAAATTAACTTGATTTACAGTTTAGTATAATAACATTTATGCATTCATAAGAATTAGTTCAATGAAATCTTCCCTTGAAGAAAACTCACTCTCAATCCTTAGTGTCTCAAGGTCTATTAAACTTATTATCTGAATCGGATCAAACATGAATGTTTAAAACTCCATTTATAAAAATTAGATGTATTTATAAATATCTCTCAAATATGAATGTTTAAAATATATGCTTAAAGAGTAGTAATCATTATATAATGATCTCATCATAATTCACTTAGTCATTGTACATGCTCATAGAATTCATTATAACATCACACAATAATATTAATTAATAAATTTTATTTCAATAAATATAAACAAGATACATAAAGGTGTGATTTCACTTATAGGCCACATAAGATCCATCACAAGTAATTATTAATAACACAAGAATTTTAAATATTAATTAGGTTGTAAATATGACAACTAGATCTTACTTGAATGAAAAGATTATAATTTTATCATGCACAATGTGGCTAAAATTTTACCATCAACATCTACATTCATTCATAGTTTCATAAACTTTGACATAATTTAGCATTTATTTATATCATTTATTTGAAAATAGATTAAAAAGAAAGATGTTCTTATGATTTATATTTTTAATTAAATTATAAATTTTCCACCTTCTAGTTTTTAATTTACAAAGCTATAAACCAAAATTTAAAGACAATCTAATTAATGTTATATTTTCTTTCATTTATTGGATTTTCCATGAATTATGAGTAATGAAATGCCTTAGATTTTGCAGAACTCTTGTCTTTTTCAGTTCAATCAGAAGGCTGATATTTGGTACGGAAATAAACTATAGTCAAGATCTATGGTTGAATTTATTTTAGTATTAAATCAGAAATAGAGAAAATGCATGGACTTCTAGATATCATTGTGTTCACAAATCACTGGAGAAACAAAAAATTATTAAAGTTATTATCATTATCTTTCAGCAAACTCAACTAAGAGTCTCTGTAAATCACTTGTATGAAATTATATACACGAGGTGAAGTTTCATGATATTTGATTTCAAAGCAATCACTCGGTGATTAAACTTTTAATTACCCTGATTATTCATGAGACTATAAATGTAAATTTAATAAACGCCGATATTGATGATTCAAATGATTGTCTTATTGGAATAAATACCGGATAATTAGATTATTTGAGTAAAACCTGTCGCTCTAGAAACTTAACATCATGATTCATGATTCTTATTGGATTTTTTTAGATTATTTTTTCCTAACATAATCCTTCCAAATTGGCAAAAGATCCCTGTGTCTTTGTCGTGACGTGTAAATTTTGACCGACGGACACGTGTTTTGCTTTCTGCCAACTTTGACTTTTGTGCAAGAGAATCCCAGTCTCCCTTTTAATTTATTTATTTATATGTCCTTGTGTGTCGATGTTGCGGGCCCCGCCTGACGATGAAAGCGTTGCGTCATCGCGGGCCGAGTTCCGGGCCTCAAAATATATTTTTTTACAAGAAGCTTCTATTTTCATCATGGCCCTCGTTTAAAATGAGTTCGTTAGTTCGAGACCGTGTCGGTGACTGAGGCTTAATAACAGCAGCCGGCAGGGCCAGTCAGGCTACTGTAAAACGGGCCCCGCTGAGTTCCGGGCCTGGAAAAGGATTAAACACAGACAGATTTTAAGAACTTTGTTTATAAATTTCTGTATTCTGCATGTGCCCCTCGACCTTTATACAAATTAATTTATTCTCAATCGAAGATTGTGTTCCTTCTCGATTTACCATTTTCTGTACTAACCAAGAAGCAAAAAAAGATAAAGCTTGGTATTTTTGCCATAACATTACTTTCAACGGGTATTTTTGGCTTTGTTTGATCTGAGGGCGAGGGATCATCTCTCTTTTCTTTGCGGACTTTTCCTCTTCCCCGCAGCAATGGCTCATATCCTTTTCCTACTGCAGTAATGGAATATCTCTCTAATAATTTATCTCTCTGACTTTCTATGGTGGGTTTACTAAACAATCCCTCTGCCCCACCGGGCCTCCCATGCCAATATTCTACTCTAGAGACCTCTGTGATGGCGACAGAAGTAGCCGCCAAGGCCTGGAATCCTGGTCGAAAAAAAAAGTTCGAGGTAAAGGGGGCGAGGAGAGCCCTCGACATCGCGGAAATCAGGGGAGTTTCGTGCTTCCATTCCCCTCCTCTCTGGATACGGGATTTGAGGTTCCCGCATCAGATCTTAATTGGTATTATTTACTTTTTTATTTCTCTTCCAATTTCTTGCGTCGCTGATTCCGCTTTATTGTTTTTCCAGGCATATGAGGAATTAGGGTATTCGAGAAAGCTGATCTTATATATTATCCACATGATCTTGAGACCTATGTTGTGATTTTGAAGAAAAGTGTTTGAAATGGAGAATAAGAAAGAATTCACCCGTTCGGTGACCATGGATAAACTGCCAAGAGTGGGCAAAAGGGGATTGGAGAGACATCTGAGCTTCCAAGGTGTAGATGAGCAGAGAAGAATCCGGGTTCCAGAGATTGACAATCAGGAGAGTTTTAGAGAGAGAAAGAACAAGGGGCCTGCTCAGAAGAGAGGGGATTCTCCCCTTCACGTGGCTTCTAGGAATGGGAATTTGATCAAAGTGAAGGAAATTCTCTTGAGTGGAAGCAATTTGAATGATGCGGTCTCTGCTATGAACAATGATTGGGAGACACCGTTGTATGTTGCGGCGGAGAATGGGCAGTTGGAGGTTATTCGTGAGATTTTGAAGCATTCTGATACTCAATCGGCAGCGATCAAAGCAAAGAATGGGCTCGATGCTTTCCACATTGCTGCAAGAGAGGGTCATGTTGGTAAAGATTTGTTTTGCATATTACTGCCAATTTTTGTGTAATTAAGCTCTTTAAGTTCTGTTCCTTTTAAATGTGTTCCCCATCATTCCCCTTTTCCTTCTTAGGGTTTGAGAATTCAGATCTATGTTCAGTGCAATGTGGAAGTTAATGGAAAATTGGGCTCAGGAGATTAAGTGCTCCTGTTTAAATTATAGATGGGACTGAGGGATCTATCTGTCGATCCACCCCTTTCTTGGAGGTCTTATCATTGATTGCTGATCAGAAGGGGCGATCAATCATGCAATTAAGATTTAATCTGGTTCATCTAATCAAGGATGTGGGTTTTCATTGGTTCTCATTTAGTCTGATTCACGAGGAGTTGACATAGACATACCCAAGTTGACTCAGTATTGGAGTTAACTTTTTGGCTCAACATTAACATTCTAGGTCATGGAATTTTTTCTGCTCTATGGTAATAGGGGTCTAGCAACAGACAGGCGCTGCCCGTTTGACAGACCACCCAATTTGATTTTTTTGCTTTTTTTGTGGGGGAGAGGTGGGAGGTGTTTAAACTAGTCGCATGTTTGATGCTTGTTCTGCGTTGATGATCAGTACATCAGCCTCGATAACCTTTGGCCCTGGCATCTGCAGCAGAGGCTGGAGAAGCTTTTCTCTCTATCTCTCCCTCTCTGGCAAGGCTGCACCAAAAGCCTAGTTGCTGCTGCCATCTGCAGCGGCAGCAGATAGTGCAGTGGCTGGTGCTGGCTATAGTTTGGGGGCAACCCCTCCTTAGAGGAAGGGAGAGAGATCGAAGGTGGCTAGGGTTCTGGCACAGCCCCACCAGAGAAAGATATAATAGCAAAGGAGAGAGGTTCTCTGGCAGCAGCAGCAGGAGCAGCAAAGAGAGGTTTCCCCCCTTTGTCGTTCATTTTTTTAATTTGCTCTTTAATTTCACGTTAGATTTGATTTTCAACAACTTCAACTGAAGACAATTCATGGACATTGACTACTGATTCTTGTTAATTTAATGGCTGAAATATGTCGTCTATTTGGCAGCTTTTCTCCTCTCATTTTTCTTTGGTAGGTCAATGAGGTGTTGACTTTTCAGAGTGTTGGTTTTCAATGGCAGATTTGTTGAAGGAGCTGATGTCATCATTCCCTGACTTGGCGATAACGGTGGGGCCTTCCAACATAACAGCATTGGACACGGCAGCCACCCAGGGTCACATCAATGTGGTCAACCTGCTCTTGGAGACAAATGCCAACCTGACATTGATCAATAGGAACAATGGAAAGACAGTTCTCCACATGGCAGCTCGGCAAGGTCACACGGCAGTGGTGAGGGCTCTCTTGGCAAAGGAACCAGGGCTGAATACCCGGGCAGACCATAAGGGACAGGTAGCAATCCACATGGCCGTCAAAGGGCATAATATGGATGTGGTTGCAGAGCTTGTTAGGGCTGATCCCACGATCGTCAACTTGGAGGATAAAAAGGGAAATACTGCCCTTCATATTGCTACCTCAAAAGACCGAGCTCTGGTTTGTTCCCCCTCTCTCTCTTTCCCCACCCCCTTCTGTCTTTCTCCTCCTCTCCCTCTCTTCTTACACTCTGAATTTTTCTTAGTTATATGGGCCATTCAAGTCAGATGCAGAGTTTCATCTCTTTTTTCTCCCATCTCTCACTGTCCCAGACACACATTTGTCTCTCTCTCTCCTCCCTCTCTGAGACACATTCATTTCCCTCTATATATGTAGTTTACCTCTCTTCTTCTTTTCTCAGACATGCATTCATCCCTCTCTCATACCCACTATCTCTCTCTATTTCTCTCTCTCTCTCTCTCTCTCTGTGTGTGACTATCCCTTGATTAGCCCTTGATAACTGGCTGCCACATGCAGATGGTAAAAAAATTACTCACAGTGAAGGAGCTGGATATAAATGCCTTAAACAAGAACGGAGAGACAGCCCTTGATATCTCCCAGGCGAAACGAAATGAGGAAATTGCCGGTCTCCTCCAAATATCTGGTGCCGTAGCTGCTGCCGACCACGCCAACCCTCCTAACCCTGCCAAGCAACTAAAAAAAACTGTCAGCGACATCAAGCACGACGTCCACTCTCAACTCCAACAAACCCAGAGAACCGGATTCCACGTCCATAAAATAAAAAAACGGTTGAAGAAACTCCACACTGAAGGCCTCAACAATGCCATAAACTCCAGCACTGTCGTCGCTGTTCTCATAGCCACAATTGCCTTTGCCGCCATTTTTACAATTCCTGGGGAGTATGTGGAGTCACAGACTCCTGGTTATGACCTCGGAGAAGCATATATTGCAACAAAGGTGCCGTTCGTGATCTTCTTTGTCTCTGATGCCCTGTCGCTGTTCCTCTCTCTGGCTGTTGTCGTCGCGCAGACTTCAATCGTTGTGATCGAGCACAAGGCAAAGAAGAAGATGGTGTTTGTGATCAACAAAGTGCTGTGGATGGCTTGCGTGTTCATCTCTCTGGCGTTTATTTCTCTCACTTACATTGTGGTTGGTAGGAGGAATTGGTGGTTGACTTTGTCAACGACTGTTGTTGGAGCTGTGATCATGCTGACTACTCTCGGGACAATGTGCTACTGCATTGTTACTCATCGGATGGAACAGAAAAGTCTGAGGAAGATGAGCATGGGGAGTGAGTCTTATTCCAGGTCTGATTCCGATGGACACAACCAGACTATGTATGCTATATGAGTATATAAATCATGTATCCCTAAATTGTTGATCTGGAATCTTCTCACATCCGCAAGTTCTAGTGTGACGTTTCCGAATCATGGAGAACCGGGGTAATTGAAGACCAGCGATTCCCTTTCTGTACGGAGCTTTAGCCTAGATTCATTTTTTACGGATTTATTCTCTCTCTCTCTCTCTCTCTAGTTCTTGGTCCGGTGAAAGAGCCGAAGTGACGGGAAAAAGGTCGGAAGAAAATCGGCCGATTGAAAAGGCAGCCGGTGGAGCAAGTAAATGGGCTCCCCTCTGAGATTGGTCTCCATAGGAGGTTCCTCGTGCTCGTCCGCCGTTTCCTCCTTCCGCCCTTCTCTCACCTCCGCCTATCCGCGCGAACGCAGCATATCTGCCTCGCCCGCGTTTATCCGCGGAAGATTCTCCCAATCCCGTAGACTCCGCCGGCAGTCGCGGAAGAAACAAACGGTACGATTGTCGCATGATGAATTCTTGAACTCGGAATTTATCGAAAAATCAATTCTGGGGCCTTTTTGTGCGCTTATGTAGCGGGTGTTTGGACTCGGAGAGCAAGGCGAAACGTGGAGAAGTGATGCGGAGAAGGAGATCCGGATGCTGGGATTCGAGGAGGAAGTCCCCACGCAGGCTCAGTCTCTGGTTGAAGGCTCGAGCACTGTCGTCGTCTCGGAGTACAAGCTCATCCCCGACCTTGATTATTTACAGGTTAATTTTAATTCCGCCATTTTCAATAATCGACTTTGTCAATAAATTTATAGATTTTGTGAGGACTATCTTTGGCGATAAGGAAACATAAATCAGGAACATTTGAGTCTCTTAGAGTTCTGCTTGGATTGCTTCGTAGGAAAGAAAATCAACGACGAGTTGACTTCTCGGCTCGATTGGGTGTGACTGAAATTAAATTTTTCTTCCGGAGATCTGATGATTATTTATGTTTCGAGCAGGAGTTATTGGCCATCCAGCAACAAGGGTCGAGGGCAATTGGATTTTTTGGGACGAGGAACATGGGCTTCATGCACCAGCAGCTCATCGAGATTCTGAGCTACGCCATGGTCATAACTGTATGATCCTCTCATCTAATTTCAAAAACCCTAACCGCTGACTTTCTGCTACTAATAATGTTTTCTTCCCTACCTTTCAGAAAAATCACATCTATACCTCGGGTGCCTCTGGAACCAATGCAGCTGTTATCAGAGGCGCTTTACGGGCAGAGAAGCCGGAACTCCTGACTGTAATTCTGCCTCAGAGCTTGAAGAAACAATCTCCCGAGAGTCAAGAACTTCTCTCTAAAGTAAGATTAAATACTCAATTATGGAAAGTAAATTATTTCTTACTGCATTTCTTCGTAAAGTAAGATCTTAGTCAAGATTCAATGATGTACATCCTATTTTCATGAAGGTTTTTTCTTAGAAACTCGAAGTGGTATATTCGACTGTATCTTATTCAAATAAAATTATCCGTGTCTAACCCAGTTAATGAATCCTTTGATGTTTCTACAAGGTCAAAAATCTCGTGGAGAAGCCCAAGAACGACCATCTGCCATTGATCGAAGCCAGCAGGTTTATTATTTATTGTTGTGCATTAATTTTTTCTATGCTCTGATTAACCTTACCTTTCTTATGGGGTTGGCGATATCATCTCATAACAGACTGTGCAACAAGGACATCATTTCACGTGTGCAACAGTTGATATGCTTCGCATTCCATGACAGTAGGCTCTTGATGGAGACATGCCAGGAAGCAAAGAACTTGAGGAAGATCATCACGCTCTTCTACCTAGACTGATCATTTTGCCCCCATCTCTGCCAAAATTTTCCATTCTGTTGAGCAGAACAATGTACAGTACTTCAGTATGATTCATTTGATTCTTCAGAGGGAGGACAAGAAGCCACGACCTTTTAGAGGTTCTTTCAACTGTGAAATATCTGGAGGGTTAATCAATGAAGAAAACCTCTACTCTGAGACTTTGGTTTAACTAAGGGAAGGATCGAAGTATTGGTACAATCCCCAAGTTGATGAAATTAGGAAGTCTTGATATATGAAATAGGCAGTACTGGAGCTAGAAGATGGGAGGGGGATCTATCCAGTGGGAAACTAGCTCAAGATGGAGGGACAGTGGATTCAAGAGTTTGACCCGCACTCTTCATGAAACTTGCCTAGAAACAACCTGCCCTCCCTCCAATTTATGGAGTCATTGGGGTGTCCATTGCTCCTTCGTCTCCCTTGTTCTCTGCCTCTACACAGAAAGCTGAGGTGTCACCTGGCACTTCACTTCCTGTCGTTGCTAAAAGATGCTGAGTCATTGTCCAACTCTCACATGTCTTTCTTATTCCTACGATTAAAGGTATGTCGGGGTCTCTTACAATGACTCCCCATTGAAGTTGCCATCTGAAGATGGAATTCTTGTTTGGTCATTGCTTCTGCTAGTTTCCAAGTGACTTCTGATTCAGGTAGATGCTTCCAGATCATTGGTACTTTTGTGGATCATCCAATGCCCTGAATGTTTTTGACTTCTTGAGGTCCCATGGCTCATTCCAATTCTTCTGTCAGCCGGAAAGGGCTGTGGTGGATCATTGCTCCCTAAGGAATCAGGGAGCTGAGAAATGTGGAACTCAGTGGAATTCCAGTCTCTATACTACTGTGCCAATGCGCTGCAATTTCCTGTATGGGCCAAAGAACTTGAGTTACAGCTTATTTGATTGGCAGACTTCATGTGATAGGGTTGTAACTTCAGATAGGCCATGTCTACTTCACATAGTTGTACGTCCTGGCAGCCTTTAAGCTTATTTGGCTTCATTATGAATTGGGAGTTGCCCAGCTGTTCTTTGAGTATGGAGAGGACCTTGTTTCTCTCTTGGAGATATAGGTTCCAGTTACTACAGGTGACTTGGGTGTCCCAAACCAAATAATTGCCAAGGAGTACTGCCCATAGACTATCTTAAAAGGGGTATGTTTTGATGGTGGAGTGGAATGATATCTTGTTACTATATTCAGGTTTTGCTCATCGTAGCTTCCTTATTGCTTTATGATGCAAGTCGTCCCACATGTGGTGTCAATTGCAAAGAGGTTCCCATGAATTCATATAGTGATCGGATTTATGGCCCTCCCTTTCAGATGTGGGTTAGTGTGACAGGCCATCAGCAGCATCATTACTTCTACCTTCTTGATATTCTGCATAGAACTGTAATCCATTAATTTGGTCTCCCACTTTGTATACTTGGGGAAGGGAGTTTCATCCTACTCACATGGAAATTTTAGGCTTTATTGGTTAATCTTGATGATGAAAGTATTATATTCTAGGTAATAGCATAATTTCTTATATGTCATGACAACCTTATAGTTTGATCTCGCATGCATACTTCCGAATAGTGTAGGTAGAAACATGATTATAAAAGATGAGTGGTCTGCCATATAGCAGAAGTATGGCCCTGTGCCCATTCCTGATGCTACTATCTTGACAAATAATCATTTAAGGCAGGAAGGGTAAAAAAGGATGTTATCATCAGGACATCCTTGAGGGCTTTGATTGACCATTTGAAGGCAATCTTCTTCAGGAAATGAGTGAGAGGCCATGTGATGGCGACAAACCCTATCATGAACTATGGGTAGTATCTTGCTAGTCCTTGGAAGCTTTGCATGCCTTTTATATTACAAGGAGCAGCCTAGGCGGAAATCACTTAAACCTTGTCCTCATTAGTGCGGACCCCTTGAGTGAAGATCTAGTCGGTATTCCTGTCTCTCTCCTTTATGATGTAGAATTTGGTAGCATTAATGGAACCTTATATGAAAAGATGGAGAAGACCATGTGTATATTTTGTTCGTTGGCTGCCAAATCCTTGATGTGAACAAGGATGTCATCCAAGAATATAAAATAAATTTTTAAAGGTATGCTTGAACATGTGATTCATGTTGGATTGAAAAGTTTCAAGGCGTTACATAAACCAAAATGTATCATCTTGAATTCGCAGTGCCCTTTCATGAGTTCAAAAATGTGGTTTGGGCATCTGATTAATTTGTGGGGTTTGCCAAATAGTGCTGATCTTGTGTTAAGTTTCTCACTATGGAGGTAGTTCAATGTGATTGTGGGGGGGGGGGAGTTGATAGGGTTAATGGGTCTTTATGATTTCCAACAACTAAGGGTCTCTAGGAGCTTGTGTACTCTTAGTGTCTTTATTGACTTGGTGAAGCTCAAATATGACCAAGCTACTAATTAGTTCCCGCTCTATGTTGACTGGCAATAATCTAAGTCTTTTGTAATGTCAAACCTCCCTTTAGAAAATGAACCTCTTCGTCCACTAAGATTTTCACAACTTATCCTTTGGAGCAAGCATGTGCCCACCAAAGGTAAAACCATGGCATCCCAAATATTATTTTGACACTACTCAAAAACATAGGGGAAGGAAATCTCTAGTCCTTGTGCCTCTACCCGAAACATTTGTGGAAGATGTTATCACCTTGATTGATTGATCCATCTCCTTATTACATAGTTTGATCGTTCAAGGGTTGAGAGTCACTTGGAATAAGCAAACAATCTGACTACAGATTAATTGTTGACTTGTGAAGTTTAAGAAACCCTTCAATTTCAAATTGAAAATTTCAAGCGTTGTGGAAGATATTAGCGTTTAGATTCAAAAACATAAAGCTCCATAAAAAGGATCCTACCATGTAATACTGACTAAAATCTTCACTTACAAGTTCCTTGTATTGGCATCTCAGATTGATAAGCCTTTTAAATATTCAATTAAAATATCAAATGTAATGGAATACATTGAATCGAATAAAAAAATATTGAGACACCAATAACAGATGATCCTATCATTTAGTATATATGAGAAAATCATACTTATAGGGTTTAGTTGAAGGAGTTGTTGAAGCTATTCAAGTGTCTAGCCTTTAACCTATCTACACGATCTTCAGATGGTTAGATCTTCTCTTCAAGGCTTTCCACTAAGAAAGAAAGAGAAAAAATGATAGAATTCTCATAAGGCTTGTATGGGGACCTTGAGTTATAGTTATTCTCCCATTATTTACAGACATTTGATATATAAATTTTTCCATAAAAAACCCTAAAATTTATTTTTATATCTAATAACATGTATACTCCATATGTGTGTGACCCTCTAGGTCCATATATCACTCCAATTAATAACTTAATAGATATAATAACACCCTATTGGTCAACCTTTATCAATTACATACATCAATATATATAAACTAATTCATTAAGGATTAATTTAACCCAATCGATAAGTTGAGCTATGACGAGACGAATACGTAAGGTCATTGAATAAATGCAAATACATGTCAAAAATAATTCCAAACTCACAAATTTTGAGAAATAACCACGAATTAGATAGTATATTGGTGAATGTGGGTCGAATCCATGGAGAATTAAGGTATTTTTGAGAAACTTCTTCAAATTTGATCAAATCGAACAATAAATTTAGGTGAGAAATTAGGGATTTTAGTAAATTTAGAAAGAGAACTTCAAGACAAATCCACCGAATCAAAAATCACTCGATTTGGATCAAGATTCGTGGAGAAATCAAGAAACAAAAAGTTAGATATAATTTCTGAACGTGAAGATAGAGGAAACCGAAAGTAAATATAAAATTAACCAAATGTATGATTCAAAATTAAAAGATAATGATACAAGACAAAATATTAGGATGAAAATGTACAATCTAACCAGAAGCCGCCCTTGAATTGATCCAATTGATCACCGGATCAAGGGCTTTTTATTCCATAATTTTGAAGACAAAATTTGGCATTTAAGAAGCAATTTCTCCCTATTCTTTCGACAAAATCTTGATTTCAAGCACTCCTTGGACGTAGAAATGAGTCTGGAAGAGGAAGAAATCAAGAGATTCAAGGATTGAGATGTCTAAACAATTTAATAGCTCGAAACATCCAAGAATACATTTTTTGTTGAAGAACATGCACATAAATACACACATTTGGGCGTAGACGTTGGATTTGGCATTTCATCTTTGATTAACGGCTAAGATGAAACTCCAGGATGTGAATTGTCGTCTTTAAGTAGCATTCGTTTGATCCAAAATGGAGCGCCTAGATGAAGCCATGTGTTCACGTGAAGTTGGATCGTTGTGTAACGCTTTTTGTTCGATCTTCATCGAATGTCAAGATGTCGCCATACGTCCATAGAAGTCCATCGAGTGCATTTAATCTCAGCCATTATAACTCCTCAGATGAACGGCTGAGATTAAAATGTTTTACAATACGAATCGTCGTCCAATCAGAATGTACCGCATATCCCTCGACTTAAGTGAAGATCGACGGTTTCGATTTAATACGTGAATTAAACGCCCTAGAGTGCGCCACGTCACCTGTGATATATAAACAGATAGATAGTCCCACTTGACAAAAACTGAGGCAAAAATCGTGTATATAAAGAATGAGTGTTAAGTGAGTCAGCAAAAATCATGAAAATGATGTTTTTTCCCAATAATCACACATGCACACACACGCGCACGCACACTCACAAACGCGCACACACACGATGTGCCTGCCACGTCAACTGACTCGTCAGCGTGCATTAAAAACTAAATTTTTTAAGTTTTTCAATAAAAATAAATCCATAAAAATTCGGAAAAAATCTAGAAAAATCCATAAAAATTAGAAAATTCATAAATTTCAAAATACAACTCTAAATTGATCCAAAATTATTTTTTGGATTATAAGTTAAATAATCTATCATTTTAAAAAGTCAAATTTAATAAATAACAAGAGAATACACTTTTATATAAAAAATACACTCATTTTTCTTAGAAAATGAGAGTTAGAAAAAATGAGTGTATAAAATTTATTTTCTCTTATTATTTAACAGTAAAACCTTATTAATTTGAAATCTAGATGGAAATAATCTACTCTAAAATATATTATTTAATTATGCATAATTATCCCTAAAATAATGCATTTTAAGTTTATTGATGAAGCGAATCTGTGTGGTCATTGAATACACGCGGATAAGCATAAAAACATTTACCAAAATCACCAATTTAGAGAAATAATCATGAATTAAATAACATAGAGGTGAATAAAGGTCGAATCCCTAGAGAATTAATGTATTTTGAGGTATTATTTGAAATTCGATCAAATCAGACAATAAAATGAGGTGAAAAATTAGGGATTTTGATATCAATGGAAAAAGAACTCGAAGGGAATCCACGAAATCAAGAATCACTGAATTTGGATTAAGATTTGCAGAGAAATTGACGAGCGAATCAAAGAGAAAGTTCCAAAATTGAAGATCGCAAAAAACCTAAATTAAAATTGAAATTGACTAAATCTACGATTCAAAATTGAAATCTAATGTTATATGAAGAAAGATTAGAATTAAAACACAATTTCTAACCCAAGATAGCGCTTGAATTGATCTAATTTCTTTCTGGATCAAAGGCTATTCATATCGCGAATTCAAAAACGATCGTTGACATTCAAGAATCAATTTCTCCCCATTCTCTTAAAAAAAATCTCACTTTCAAACACTCCATAGATGCGCAAATGGATATAGTAGAGATTGAAAGCAAGATATTTAAGGATTGTGGTATGTAGATAGTTTGATTACTCGAAGAGCCCAAAAATGATTTGCATCGTCGAAGAACATCTAAATTTATAGAGAAAATTGGGCATAACTGTTAGATGGAGCTTTTAATCTTCGATCAATGGATCTGATGAAATGCCAGGCTTTGAATCGTTACGGTTAAATCACATCCGTCTAATCCATAATGGAGCATCGAGATCTCGTCACGTCGCGCGCTTTAGAAGTAACACTTGAAACGTCATCAGTCTGATCTTGATTTGACGCTCCGGATGCATTTTCGTTTGTTTTGACCTCAACCGTTATAACTTCATATATCGACGACTGAATTAAATCATTTAAAATATGACTCACCGACGAATACAATTGCATCACGATCCCCTTGACTTAAGTGACTATCGACGGTTCAACTTTAACGTGTAAATCGAACGATCCATATAACGCCACGTGACCTGTGTATTTAAAAAAAAAACATAGTCCCACATGGCGAAAAAAAATCAGGCGGGTATATAATGTGTACGCAAATAAAGAGATAGCAAAAATCCTTAATAGGGTGCTTTCTCCTTAATCACATACACACACCCGCACACAAGTGTGCACACGCTCAGACACGCACGCACAAGTACACTGTGTGACACGTGGCGGTCTCAAATGTCACCACGTGACGTCGCTTTTTTGTCCGAGCCATGTTATTTGGCTCGTTAGCACACGATAAAATAAATATTTTTAATGAATTTAATTCAAAATAAATCAAATTTAATTTATAAAAGATTTAGAATTTTTTTTGAAAAATCCTTAAAAATTAAAAAATTCATATATTTTAAAATATATTTCCAAATTAATTCAAATTTGTTTCATTGGATCAATTTTTTTTAAATTATCTATCATTCTAAAAGGTCAAATTTAATAAATAACAAGAGAATACATTTTTATTTCAAAAATACACTCATTTCTTTTAGAATTTTAAACTTAGACAAATAAATGAGTGTATAAAAAGTGGTTTATATTATTATTTAGCATTGAAACCTAACTATAATCTCAAATAAAAATGGGGATAATCTAATTTTAAAGATTTCTCTTTAATTTATCATAATTATTCCTAAATTAGTGCATTTTTTAGATTATAACTTATTTTCTTAGAATGATAGATAAATACTAAAAATGATAAGATGCATTAGAATGAAATATTTATGTCCTAATTTGCATTAATAATCATATATTTTCATGTATAATTTACATGTTATCAGTTATAATTTAAAAATGTATGAAATGATAGATATGCACTCAAAGTATGATAATATGCATAAGAATGGAATGTTTTGTGCCAATATTTGTATTAATAATCACATAATTATATGTATAAATTGAATGTTATCAAGCTACCACTAGCTTTTTGGGTGTCAAGCTACACTATGTCTCTAAGAGATATTGAGTATATAAGAATTCTCCTACAAAACCTTGCCATCATTAGTTAACATATATGTATAATCCTTTGTTCACACGAGACTCATGAATGACTTAGAATACGGTCAATTGTCAAACCCTAATTTCTTACTCAAGTTAATATTAATGGTGGAGAAAATTATCGAGAACTCATATGATATTTTCACTATCTTAGACAAGGATTTCATTTTATCTCATTCTTTGAATTAATTTCCTTAAATATTGAGAGCGAATAATTTTATCTTGACTACATAATTATTTTAAAGGGTTTTTATGTTATATCTAATATATGATATTTTAGAGATTAAATAGTGTTATTCTTTCTTGATAATTTGATATCTTTCTCGAATATCCTACAAATAAAAATGTTTCTAACATATGTTTGGAGACTAGTAATCATTATATTATGATCTTACCATAATTTAATTAATCATTAGGTATGTTTATGGAATTTATTAAAAACATCATACAATAATGATAATAGATAAATTTCATTTCAATAGACATAAACTACTTACATGGAAGTGTGATTCGCTTATAGGCCACAAGATTTCTATCACCTTGTAGGAGCTCTTTGAAGTTAATTATGATGACAATACTTATAGAATATTTAGACAATTAGATCTCCTCTTATTGCCCTCTTTCAATGTTTCTTGAGATTTTTTAATATCCCCTCACTATCTAATCTCACAAAATATAAGGAGGGAGACAAGGAATATAAGAGATGAAAAGAGAGAGGATGAAAGGAAATCTCACTAGAGCTAGTATGGGGGCAACGATGGGGTAGCCACTCCTATTTTTGGGACTTTAAAATAAAATCCTTGTACACAAACACCCCAACATCTATTGACATTGTGTGTGATCTTCTCAATAAATATATCTTTTTATTGAATAATTTTCTTAGATTAATAATATTTATTGGTCGAACCTATTAATTAACTAAATCATCATATAATTTAATTAATGAAACATTGATTGTACCCAATCAATAAGTAGAGTTTCTGACGAGACGAGACCGCGAGGTCGTCAATTTCACACGGTCTCGTGTTAAAAATAATTCCAAACTTACCAATTTTAGGAAATTCACTCGAATTGAGGGGTATAATGGTAAATATGGGTCGAATCCACAACGAATTAAGGAATTTTCGAGATATCTTTTGGAATTTGGTAAAATTGGACGATGAATTGAGGTGAGAAATTAGGGAAAATGGTGTTTTTAGAAAGATAACTCAAAGATCTATCCATGGAATCAAAAATCGCTCAATTTGGATTAGTAATCACGGAGAAATCAAAGATGGAAGTGGGATGAAATTTTTGGAATCACGAAGAACACAAATTGAAATTAAAATGAAATTAAACTTAAATTGAAATCCTAAACCTAAAATTGATGATACATGACGATAGATAAGAGGATAAACTTGTTTTCTAACCCAAGATAACGATCAAATCGATCCAATTGATCGCCGGATCGACAACTATTCATTCCGCGAATTCAATCGTTAACATCGATGTTCAAGAGACAAATTTTCCTCGCACGATCGTCGAAATCTCTCTTATAAACACTCCATGGACACGATTTTGAGTCTAGAAGCGATTACAGGAGAGAGAGATTCAAGAAAGGAATGGTATAGATTGATCAATTAGGTGAAATCCCTCGAGAATGAGTACAAACGACGAAGAACTCGTCTCTTTATAGGGTGAAATGGGGAGAGCCGTCCGATCGGTGCGTTAAGCTCGATCAACGGTCCACATGAAACCGCCTCTTTATTGAAACGTTATGCTTATATCGCGATCGTCAGATCTCAAATCGACACTCCAGATTTATCCTTGCGATTTGCGTTATAAAACGCTTGGATTTGTGCCCCTTGGATTGCGATCGGATGGTCTAGATCTGATCTGACGAAACGCTTAAAAAAACGCTTCAAATAACGCAGTGATCGGACGGCCATGATTCTCCCTGCGCGATCGAATCTGGACCGTTATAACTCTTTTAAATAGGCACGTGTTTGATTGATCTCCGGTGCACCACGCGTCCATGCGATCGGCGCGTGTGATGTCTCCACGTGGCCTCTAATCTGGCCGTTATAACTCCTCTAATTTGGCACGTGTTTTGATCTTTGATCCGTGGACCGTGCTCACGCGATCGACGCGCGAGATCCTGTGCGCCGCCCAATCCAACGCTCCGCGCGCGTCCACGTCACCTGAAAGGTAAGTACAACGTGTGGATTAGTCCCACACGGTAATAATTATAGAAAACCGTCGGGTTTATAAGACCCGATGGTTTAGAGGGTTAATAACCCTTCCCATCTAGGGAAGGCTGAAGACCCATTTTATGTATATATGTAATAAATAAATAATAGAGATATAATGCGCCACGTAAGCGCTGCGCGGGTCTGTGTGGCTCTGCCACGTGGCCTTGCGTGCCACGTCGCCTGCGTGGGACCCGCGCGCTTTTTGCATTTTTTTATTTATTTAGTTTAAACATTTTTAAATAGAAAATAAAATCATAAAAATCAGGAAAAATCCAGAAAAAATCCCTAAAATTTTAAAAATCATATCTTTTAAAATACAACTCCAAATTAATCCAAATTTCTTTCATTTGATCTGAAATTTAATTATCTATCATTCTAAAAAGTCAAATTATTTAAATAACAAGAGGTTTAATTATTATTTCAAAAATACATTCATTTCTTTAAGATTTTAACTTTTAGAAAATTAAATGAATGTTTATCAAAAATGATTTCTCTTATTATTTAACTTTAAAAACACTTATAATCTCAGGTAAAGATGGGTTATAAAATCTTTAATCTTTAATTCATCATAATTAACCCTAAATTAATGCATTTTGAGATTATAACATAAAATAGCATAGAATGATATAAATGCACTCAAAGTATGATAACATGCACATAAATGTAATGTTTTATGCCTTAATTTGTATTAATAATCATGTTTTATCATGTTAAGATTGCATGTTATCAGTTTCCCACTCATTAGGTCCCAAGCGATACCTTGTGCGCTAAAAGATATGGAATGTATAGGAATTTTCTTATAGAACCTATGATGTATAACCCTTTATATGTGCAAGACTCAATAATTTAGGGTATATTCAACCATCAACTTTAGCCAATTATTCTAGTTATTACTAATGCATAAAAGAAATCATTGGGAATAATATCTTGGATATCTTTGCTACCTTAGCCAAGGATTTAGCCTTATCTTATTTCTTTAGTTAACATCCTCTTATACTAAGGGTGTATAATTTTATCATGACCACCTAATCACTTTTGAAAACTTTATGTTGTATCCACTTGGTGATGTCTTAGAGATCTAGTGCCATCGTCATCTAGGGTGATGAAGGTTACTCCTCCACTGCCCTATACTTCATCGTGCTCTCGTCATCAACGCTCATTTCTGGACAAAGTGGAATCGCTCATTTCTGTCTTTGCCATGGTAGGAATCATCTTTTTTTCACTCAAATTATGATTTCTTATTGTCTGCGTGAAGCTCATTGGTGGAGGAAGATGTCCATGAAGAATGGAAACATCGAAGAGGAAGAAGGCCTCGACCAACAAGAGAAAAAAGAATATTGTGAAGAATTGCTGGATTACGGAGGAAAGATAATTTTTTTCTCATTGCTAAGATTGCAATCTTCTAGCTGAGATCTCGATCGTGGATCGCCTGATTAATTTGTGGGTAATCCTAGCTGGCGAGGGAGTTTTTCTAAAGTCAATCTCTGCTTCGCAATAGAAACATCTAGGATTACATCAAGAGTTCCAGCAACACTCTCTCTCCACCCTATCACGTCATCCATTTCCCTTAATGCTTTGACCTCATTCTGTGGCCTCAAGGCGATTTCTTCCATGAGCATTGATTCCGAGTCAACCTTCCTAGGAATAGAGAGCAGCATCGCCCTTCAACAATCAGTCATCTCTAGAGAAAATCACGTAGTTACTTACAATACTGCCAAAGAAGCCGCCAAAAGTCTACGATAATACTGCTATTCTACTTCAAGGTCTAGATGGATCCTTCTCATGCTGATGAAAATGATGGGGGGGGGGGGGATTTTCTCCAAAGGCTCGGGAGGAAAATTGGGGGAAGGTCTCTTGCTAGGGTTCGCCTACCGTCATCCGGTACCGCTATATGCCGATACCGTCATCCTCTTACCGGTATCCAGTACCCGATACCATCATCCAATTCTGGATGACGGGTATCAGATTAAAGTGAAGTTCTGGTGCGGTACTGGATGCTTTCAGTACCGCTCCATTACCGGATGACGATATTGGATGACGGTATCGAGAGATACCGATACTGGATGACGGTATCGGGAGATACCAGTACCGGATGAAGGTATTCTCCAATGGAATTCATACCAAAAATGCATCTTCATACCTTTCTCGCAGGAGAAATTCGGATCCATGAGAATCCTCTGAAGTCGTGGAGCCAGTCGATGGCCTTTGGGGAGCGATTTGGCGCGGGAGGTATTACTTGACTTCTAATGAGGTCCAAGGGAAGATCGTCTGATTGCTCATCATACCGACTATCATGTAGATCTACCGGCTCGGATGGATGAATGACAAAACAATAAGGAGAGAGTGAACCCTAGATCTACCGGACCGAGGGGAAAGTGTGGGCAATCCACCAGGGACGGGGAATGGGGGAATGAAAGGGGAAGAGAACAAGGGGATTCCACCGATGCCAAAATGGATTTTTTGGGTGCAGGATCGAGTTATCCACCAGATTAAAAAGGGCCGAGCAACCTGAGAGTAATCGATATTCAATATTCGATAATTTAGGACTTAGGGTAATCGGGTATTAGGTAGGACTTAGGAATCGATAAGTTAGGACTTAGGACTTAGGAGTTATTTTATTTAGTTTAACATTTAGGTTAAACCGGATGTTGGTATCGGTTCCGATATCGATATCTGGTATCGACACCCAACGATAGCCGTTAGCGGATGTCGGCATCGGATTGCGATATCGGAAACTGATACCAACATCTAGTTATCGATACCAACATCTAGTTATCGATACCAACATCTGGATGTCGGTATCGGGTATTGTATGTATCGGGTACCGTTTAGAACCTTAACGGTACCCGATACTGTTATCGTTACAGATACCGGTATCTGAACGGGCGAAGCCTATCTCCTGCTCTTGCTCCTACTGATGGTGTTCCCCTCTTCACGAATCTTCATCTCCAACGAAGTCTCTCTTTGCGTGCAACTCATCTGCAAAAAAATTGGGCAAAGAAATCACCCCCCTTGATCAATGCTAGAGCAGCCACCCTCGAAATTTGCTATCTTGACTACGTCGAGGACACTGTCGATGCAACCAATGCTATCATAGATATAACCCTTGGGGGCTGTTGCTACCTTGGTGACTGCCATGGCGACAGTCTCATGGACACCATCAACATGGCTCCTTCCATAGGCGCTACTAACTTTGTCGCAAACTGTGATGCTGGCTCTCCCTAGCCAGACCATAGATATAACTCAAGACACCTCTCTGGTGACACCTTTGCAGCTCATATTGGGCTGGCCACTTGCATGTCGAATCCAAGTAGCCTGCATCACACTAGCCGCTTGCAGGCTGCACCGTGTCAGCCTCTCAACTACCAAGTGGCCGCATGCAACTTGCATTGTGCCTGGCCTAATATGGGCCATAATCCATTTAAAAAAAATACTTAATTTGGGTTGGTATCCACGAGAGAATCAAAGAGCGAAATAAGGAGATATAGATCAATTACAAAGAGAGAGAAAATGATCAAATTACACAAAATTAAACTAATCAGTGCATCAAAATTAAAATTTAACGTTAGAAGACAAGAGATTATGAAGAAAATACATAATCTATCCCAAAATCTTGCTCAAAATGATCCAATTAGCCAGATCAAGGTTTTTCATTCCGCATTTTGAGAAACGAATATGCAAAGTTTAATTAGAAAATTCTTCCTATTCTTTGGACAAAATCTTAGTTTTAGACACTCTTTGGATGCAAAAATGAGTCTAGAAGAGGATGAAAATAAAAGATTCAAGGATTACATTGTCCAAAAAATTCGAGAATAAATTGGGCATTGCCATTGAATCGTCATCTCCTCTTTAATCAATGGCCATGATTAAACTTCAAGCGACGAATCTCTATTGTTAAGTCATGGCCATCAAATTCTTAATGGAGCATCCAGATAATGCCGCATCATCATGTGAAGTGCTATCGTCATGTAATGGCCATTGCTCAATTTTCATTTATTGATTGAAATGATGCCATGCATCCACATGAGTCCATGGGGACATTCAATGTAGACCATGATAACTCCCAAATGAACATCGATGATTGATCGCCAATCAGAACACTCCATTTACCCTTCCCGAGTAAGTGAATATCAACATTTCTTATTTAATCATGTAATCCACATCACATGCATAGAAAAAATAAAACCAAAGTCCCACATTAAAGAAATTCAAGAAATCAACGTCTATAAAAGGTAAAGTGTATTATGAAGTTAGCTTATGCCCTTAAAGGGCGTTTTATCATTAATGATGCACGCGCTACGTGCATCACGTGTGTGCCACGTGACGACATGCAAGCACTATTGCCACATAATCAGCCATGTTAGAGCCCGCATAAAAGCAATTTGTTTAATATTTTAAATTAAAATAAATTCATAATAAATCCAAAAAGATTAAAAAATATATCTAAAAATCAGAAAATCCATAACTGTTAATTTCTAGGTTCATTTTAATATTAATTTCTAGGGCGCCTAACCATAAATGACGTCCATACGCGTGCGCCACGTGACAAACATGTACACCGCCACATGGCGGCACGCAAGCACGCATGTCACATAATCATCATATTAATGCATGTGTAAAAAAACATTTTTAAATGTTTTATATTAAAATGATTTCATGATAAATTCAAAAAAATTATATAAAAATCCCTAAAAATTAGAAAATTCGTAACTTTCAAAATATAACTCCTTTTTAATCCAAATATATATTTTTTGATCAGAAACTAAATAATCTATCATTCCATAAATTTAAAATATAAGAAATAAAAAAAAAAGAATAAATTTTTATCTTAAAAATACACTTATTTTCTTTGGAAAATAAAACTAAAAAAATTAATGAGTTTGTATAAAAATATATTATCTTCTTATTTGCAATTAAAACTTAATTAATTATAATATCAAATATAAAGTGGGAATAATCTACTCTACAATTTCAACCTTTTAATTATGCTTGATTATCCCTCTAAAATAATGTATTTTGATATTATAATTTAAATTGCATAGAATGATGAATATGCACGCAAAGTATGATGATATGCATAGAAATGGAATGTTTTACTCCTTAATTTTCACTAATAATTATATAAATAGTAGTATAGGTTGCATGTTATCACCCTTCCAAGTGCTTCTAGGCTCCCTTATTAATGATTGTGTGTGCCATTGCTAGTGCTTGCAAGTGCCACTATCTATGCCCTTTCTGGTGATTGTAAGTGCCCATTTTAGTGCCTTCAAGCACCTTTGCCAACACTTGAAATTTGTATTTCTATGAATGTTTAAGAGAATAAATTGTATTGGTATAATCCATGGTTTAATCTTATAAGCATAATAAAGTAGTCCAAACTTTGGGAAGAACCAAGATTCCAGATTGGATATAGGACAATATAGCCTTTCTTTATTCATCATTGGTGCCCATACTCTTTTTGGCTTGCTGGTCATGGGTAAGCTTTAGCTTGAGGGGGAGTGTGAGAGGATATTCATTATATGGCAGCCATTGAGGGCCTTTCCCTCTAGAGTTCTCTTCTTCATCTTTATCTCTTCTATATAAACCAATGTAGTCTACCTTCTCTATTAATGCAGTGCATTCTTATTTCCAAAAATAAAATTTCATTTCAATTGCTATAGATGAGAGATCAAAGTGTGATTGGCTTAAAGATCGCATAATATCCATTATTAAGTTGTGTTGCATTAGGGTCAATCATAATGGCCACATTTATGGAGAAAATCATGCTCCTAATTCTTAACTTCCTTGGTGGAGTTTACTTTACAAACTCCTCCATGGAGAAATTGGTCAGACACATGGATCCCTCAATTATTACCTCGCTAGTGATAGGCATCAAGTCCTCTTCAAGGTCCCTTGGTTTGTCTAAATTGTGGATTAGAATTATTTTGAGCTACTTTTCTCACTCATGTTACAAAGCATATTTTTCATTACAATAAAAAAGGCCTTTATCTTTTCAAACCCATCATTATCTATTTATTAAGAAAAGTTGTTTCTAGGTCATGGACATTTGCACATTTTTTTGTGTAGCAATGCAGTAAGTGGAATTGGGAGGTAATTATTATAAGCTACCTTGGTTCGTTTTAAGACTGAAATTGAATGTTGGGTATGTTGATGAGCCATTCTTAAATGCATTTTCATCAACATCGACCAATTCTAATGTATAATTCAAATGAATTTACTACATGTTATCTTGTTTTCTAATATTTTTGCATTCATCCTATTATAGTCACATTGCTCCTTTTGCATGAATTGGAGGTTGAAATTGTAGAATTTGCATGTTTAACCTTGATCAAAGTCAAACAACATTCTATGAATCATATTTTCTTAATATTATACTATTTCAAGGTTTGAGTAGAGAAAATTACAAACAATGCCAAGAAGAGAATGCTGATTAAATAGATAATTTAGAAAATAAAGTTTCACATTTGGAATGATTATAATTCCTTTCCTTTCATATTTAAATTTATAGGATGAATAAAATGAAAGAAGTTCGTAAATGAAAAAATTTGGTAAAAATTTCATCCCAATTGAACTCATGGACAAAAAGTTTGTGTTTTAAATTTTAGGAAAATTTCACGTGTTTTTGAATTTTTACAGAATTTATTTAATTTTAAATGATTTTAAATTCATTATTAAAGGGTATTCATTTAAAAAAATCAACTCTTGTGAGAACGTGGCAATGACACCACGGGGTGACACTCCACCTAGCCAGCTGGCTAAGGACAAGAGGCACACAATTTATGTGGCACATTGATAACATGCAATCTTAACATGATAAAACATGATTATTAATACAATTTAAGGCATAGAACATTACATTTATGTGCATGTTATCATACTTTGAGTGCATTTCTATCATTTCATGCAAATTTATGTTATAATCTCAAAATACACTAAATTAGGGTTAATTGTGATAAATTAAGGATAAATGATTT
>CM044117.1:8691024-8801123 GCA_024174645.1 Lemna minuta | reverse complement strand
ATCAAGAGATTTTTGAGATATCTTTTGAAATTTGATCAAATCGGACAATGAATTGAGGTGAAAAATTAAGGATTTTGATAACTTTGGAAAGAGAACTCAAAGATGAATCCATGGAATCAAAAATCACTCGATTTGGATCAAGATTCGCGAAGAAATCAAAGAGCGAATTAGGTAGAAATTTTTTGAAGCAAAGAGAGAGAAATTCAAAATAAAATCTAAAATTATCTAATTCTACGATTCTAAATTATAATCTAATGATAGATGAGGAAAGATTAGGAGGAAAACATATAATCTAACCTGAGATAGCGATCAAAATGATCTAATTGATCGTATGTTTAAAGACTTTTCATTCCGTGATTTCGAATACGATCGTCGGCGTTCAAGAGGCGAATGCTCGCTATTCTTTTGATGCAATCTCATGTCCAACCACTCCGTCGATATGAAAATGAGTCTAGAAGCGATTGGAAGCAACAGATTCAAGGATGGTGGTATCTAGATAGTTCGATTACTCGAAAACATCCAAGAATGATTTATAATGTCGAAGAACATCTCAATTTAGAGCAAATTTGGGCATAACTATCTGATAGAGTGTTTAATCTTCGATCAGTGGCTCTAATAAAATGCAGAGATGCGAATCCTTACGGTTAAGTTGTGGTCGTTAAATCGGAGATGGACCGCCAAGATTTCATCACGTTGCGTGTGAAGAAGAAACACATGAAACATCATCCGTCCGTTCTTGATCTAATGCTCAGGATGCGTTTTCGTTAGTTTTAATCTCAGTTGTTATAACTCGTTTGATGAACGGCTGAGATTAAATTGTTTTTAAAATGATTTTTTGATAGTAGAAATGCGCCACGTACCCCCGCCTTAAGTGACGATAAATGATCGCGATTTAATCGCGCGATCAGACACTCCACGCGTTGTCACGTCACTTGCGCACATAAAAACATACAGATATTCCCACAAGATAAAAATTCAGTTGAATGCGCACGTATATAAGTGATACACTAATAAGGAGTTAGCAAAAATCCTGAACATGATGCTTTCTTGGTGGCGTACGACCCCCGTCGCCACCAAGGCATGACACTACAGCGCCGGAGGAGCCGACACCCACGCGCGTCCAGCCCCCTCGACAGGCGAAGACGAAGGATGCCGACTTTCACTACACTAAGTGAGGACTTCATCTCGCCACCATAGACTTCATCAGGCTCGCGCGCGCGGGGATTTATCGTTCTACTTTCCTTTCATTTCGCACTTTTGTAGCCCGCACGTGTTTAAGCGGGCCTTTGCATATCTTCCTCTCTCTCTTTAGGCTCTTGGGGGTGGGTTCCCTTCTGCTTTGGGGCCCTAGCCTAAGGCCCTTTCCCTTTGTGAACCTTATTTCTTTTCTATGAGCATGGGTGTGGGTTGTGGGCCTCAAGTGGGCCCTTTCCTCTCTTGGCCCACCATGGGCTCTATAAGAGGGGAAGGGACCCCCACAAACCCTAGCCGTCATTTGAGAAAAGAAGAGTCTTCCTCTCGAGTGGCTGCTCAAGGAAGGTTAGGGAAGAAGTCCTACCGCCACGCCGCGCCGCGCCGCCGCACCAGTCCCGTGCCGCCGCCGCCGCCGCCTCTGCCGCCACTTCTTGCCCTACCCCGGATCCGCTCCACGCCGCCGCCATCTCCGCCGCTCCAAGCCGCCGTTGAGGCCGCCGCAGAGATCCGCCGCCGCCGCCGCGCTCGGGCCCCGCCGCCGCGATCCTCGGCCCGCCGCCACCTCCGCCGCCCAAGGCCGCCGCCATCGCCGCCGCGCCAATCGCCGCTCCCCGCCGGCCGCTGCTCGGCCGCGATCGCCGCGCCGCATCCCGCCGCCGCGCCAGCTGCCGCTGCCGCGCCCGCCGCCGCCGCCCTCGCGTCCCGCCGCCATTGCCGCCACGCCCGGCTGCAGCGCGCCGACCGCTCCTTTCCGCTTCCCGCAGCCGCCGTCCGACCTGCCGCGTCCGTTCCCTCCCCATCGACGAGCCGGACGCGCCCCATCGCCGACCGCCGCGCCCGCCCCCATAGCCGCGCCCGGCCGCGCCCGCCGCCCGCCGCGATCCCGCCGCGTCCGGCCAGCCCGCCTCTCGCGCGTCCCGCCTTATCGCCGTGTCCGATTGCCCGGCCCGATTGCTCCCGCTCCATCGCCGGCCCCGTCCCACCACCTGCCTCGACCGTCACACGCCGCACCCCGCCGCTTCCAAAGATCCGCCGCTCGTGCCTGGGCCACCGCCGCTCGGCGCACGCCTCGTGCCTCGCGCCTCGACGCCGCCTCCCTCCGCCGTGCTCGCCGTCCCATCCGCGCTACCCCCGCCGACTCGCCCGCCGTCCGTTGCCATTGCCACGCTCGACGATCTCCCCCTCGCCCCCGACCGACCGGCTCGCGCCCCGCAGGTTAGGCACGCATCCCTCCCTTTTATTTTGAAGTGCAATATCTCTTTCAGCACTTCCCGCATCTGCCTCCACCGCCCTCGGGCCTAGTTAGGTTGAGTGACCCTTGGTTACGGGATTGGGATCGTGGATCCGGCCGCCGGCTGACGATCGAGCTCCCACCGACGACTCGAGGCCGCTCTCTCTCGCTACGACGAGCCTGGGAGGACTCCCGACCCTCCTACTCGGGCGCACTCTAACTCCGAGACGACGTGTTGGGAAGGTTGACTCGCTTGAGGAGTACATCGAGGCATCACCGCATCATCTAGATACCATAGGCCATACCCCTTCCATAGTTCCCCCATATCATCCTTAGCGTCAGGCCGAGCTCACCCCTCGGTCCGGCATCATTTCTCCTTATTCACACGCGCGCGCACACACACGTGCGCACACACGCACACACGCGCACTCGCACACACGCGCACACATACACTGTGTGACACGTGGCGATCTCATATGTCGCCATGTGGTGCTACCGTTTTCGTTCGTGCCATGTCAGCTGCCACGTCAGCACGCATTATAAAATTAATTTTTGTATTCATGTAATTCAAAATAAATTGAATTAAATTCATAAAAAAATCAAGAAAGTTCTTAAAAAATCCCTAAAAATGAGAAAATTTATAACTTTCAAAATATAACTCCAAATTAATCCAAATTTGTTTTTTTAGATCATAAATTAAATTATATGTCATTATAAAAAGTCAAACACGAGAATAAATGTTTCTTTTAAAAATACACTCATTTCTCTTAGAAATTAAAACTTATAAAGATAAATGAGTATATAAAAAGTATTTTCTCTTATTATTTAACATTAAAACTCAATTATAATCTCAAATATAGATAAGAATAATCCACTTTAAAATATATTCTTAAAAATATATAATTATTCCTAAAATAGCGCATTTTGAGATAATCACTTAAATTTGTATGAAATGATAGATATGCACTCAAATTATGATACTATGCATAAAAATGGAATGTTTATGCTTTAATTTGTATTAATAGTCATATAATTGCATGTTATGATTGAATGTTATCAAGATATTTGATGGATATTATATGGCCTATAAGCTAATAACACTTCCATATATCTGGTTTATGTTCATTGAAATGAAATTTATTTAGTGTCATTCTTGTGTGGTGTTTGTAATGAAGTCGATGAACATATGCAATAATTAAGTTAATTATGATGAGATAATGTTGGGTTCTGAAGTCGATAAAATTTCTAAATTTCGATCAAAACATCGAATGTGGCGGAATACATTGAATCGGATATTCAAAACATTGAGGCACTAAGAATAGATAATCCTATCATTGAATATGTATGAGAATACAAACTTATAATGTTCCCTTGAAGGAGTTCTTGAAGCTATTCCAGTGTCTAGCCTCTAGTCGTATTCACACAATCTTCGGATGGTTGGATCTCCTCTTCAAAGCTTTTCACAAAGAGAGAAAGAGAAGAAATGAGAGAATTCCCCCAAGGCTTACATGGGCACCTTCAAATGTGGTCGTCCTCCCCCTATTTATACATATGTGATATGTAAATTTTTCATAAAAACCTTCATAATTATGTCTATATCACCCAACATCCATAGACCTTATGTTTGTAACCCTCTAGGTCCATATATCTCACAAGATAATAACTCTATAGACCAAATAACACCTTATTGGTCAATATTAATTAATTATCTATATCAATATATAGATTAATTAATCAAAGATCTATTTCACCTAATAAATATGTTGATTTGCCAGCCCGTTGGGTGCCAAGCTACACCACGTACTCTAGGAGATATGGAGTATGTAAGAACTCTTTTATGGAACCTTTCCATCATCAATTATCATGTATGTATTATCCTTCATCCACACGAGACTCATGAATGGCTTAGGGTATGGTCAATTGTCAATCCCTAATCAGTCACTCAAGTTAGTACTGATGCGTGTAGGAAATCATTGGAAACTCATTCTCTGATATTTCATTAGAAATACCTTGGCCAAGGATTTTATCGCATCTCATTATTTGAGTAAATCTCTTCAAATACTGAGGGCGGATGATCCCATCTTGATCACACAATCATCTTCGTGAACTTCATGTTGTATCTAATTTATGACGTTTTAGACATCCCATGGCTAGGGATTCTTAAGTCGTAATTAAAACACGATCATTCATCTACAAGATGTCTATGGTGTCTCAAGTCAAAGAACCACATACCCAACCATGACATGAATTAACCTCATTAACAGTTAGGTATAATACCATTCAGGGATTAATACAGATCAATTCAGTGAACTCTTTCTCCAAAGAGTACCCACTATCTATCTTTAATGTCTTTACACCGATGGCTATAGGATCAGCCATACTCATCATATGAGTTGGATCAGTTAGTACTATTCTTTCCAGATAATATAATGTCCCACTAGAATATCCCACGAATAGGAATATTTAGAACATATGTTTAAAGACTAGTGGATTTGACCCTTACTCACCATTATCGTCATCAATTAGCAATTTAATCCTTAAATTAATGAGTTTAGAAATTTTTGACACAAAGAAGTGTGTTTTCATGATCGCACAAATTTTTTATATCAGTTATCATGTATGTATAATACCTCGTCTGCATGAGACTCGTGAATGACGTAATGTAAAATCCTAATCAATCACTCAAGTTAGTACTAATATGTGGAGAAAATTATTGGGAACTCCTTCGATATTTCCACTACCTTGGCCAAGGATTCCATCGCATCTCATTCCTTAACTTAATCTCGTCAAATACAGAGGGTAGAAGATCGCATCTTGACTACATAATAATCTTCGAGGACTTCATGTCATATCTAATATATGACATTTTAGAGATCTCATAGCTAGGGGCTCATAATTCATAGTCAAAACAAGGTTATCCATCCACAAGATGTCTTTGGTGTCTCAAGTCACAAGACCACATACACAACCATGACATGAATCAACCTAATTGATAGATAGGTATAATACTATTAAGTGATTCATACGAATCAATTTAGTGAACTCTTTCTTTAAAGAGCACCCACTGTCTATCCTTAGTATCTTCACACCTATGGCTACAGGATTAGCCATACTTATCAGATAATTCAAATTAGACATTGTTATTCTTTCAAGATAATTTGATGTCCTTCTCGAATATCTCACGAATAAGAATATTTAGAACTTATGCTTTGAGACTAGTGATCACTATATTATGATCCCATCATAATTCACTTAGTTACTGCATATGCTCATGGACTTCATTGCAAACACCAGACAAGAATGATAATAAATAAATTTCATTTCAATATACATAAACATGATACATAGAAGTTTGATTGGCTTATATGCCACATAATATCTATCAATTAGCTATGAAGGAAATAGTTCATAGCAGACAGTTATCTTTAAGTATATTATGAAAAACTCCATGATATTAGTTCCACTTTTAAAGTACCCCTCAAAAGTCTTTTTAAGAGCATACTACTCACATGGACCAAACACCTCCCGAGAATATGTAATTTTTGTGGCAGCTTTTGTTTTTACAACTCATAAATAGATAGTCTTGAAAAAATTAACCATTCAGCTCTTTTCACTCTAAACACTTCAAATAATCTGCATTCAGAATTGGGAGTGCTAATCAGAAAAGGTAGATGTATTAATGGCATTTAGTGTGATTTTCATGTTATATATCCATACTCAATCCATTTCATGCCTAGGATTGTTATATAGTGTAATTTTCATGCTCAAGGGGATGAAGGTTCCATTGGTTCTAGATCGATTCAATGATGGAGAAGATGGTTGGAGATTTCTTGAGATGATAGCATAGTTTTGAGCTCATTTAGTCATGATGCATAAGATCACGTAGATTCATCTTATCCTCCCTTATTCGTCATGATAAGGGGGAGAGAACATAGACCAGTAAGATCATGTAGAATATAGACCAGTAAGATCAGTTAGTCATGATATTTATAGTCCATCTTATCCTCCCTTATTCGTAGAGAGCATCACTCTTCCTCGGCAAATGGAACTCCTCGCGGCTCCTAATCTTTCTTCCACTCGTCCGCCCCACCAAGCGCTCCGCAAAACCCTCAGATTTAAGAATTTCCGACTCTTCGCTGCCCTGAATCAAAATTCGACGAGACATTTTGGTGATCCGCTATTGAGGAATTTTCTCAAGCTCCAGGTTCCTCTCTCTATGATGTCAGTAACGTGCTTTCCACTCTCTTCGATTGCATCCGAAACCGAGCAGATCTCCGATAAGATCAGCGTGGAGTCGGTCCTAGTATCCGTCGATAATTTCTTCATCCGATATCCGTTCGTCGGCCCCGCCGTCAGTTTTATATGGCTCGTGATTTTACCCCTCGCTAGCGACTACTTTAAGAAGTTCCAGTACATTTCCGCCATCGGGGCATTCGTGAAGTTAAGAGATGATCCGAGATATCAGTTGTTAGATATCAGGAAGGAACAGGGCCGGGATCTCTTGGAATCGCCAGATTTGACGAGTTTGAAGAAATCTGTTGTTCGGGTTGAATTTTCAGAGGGAAAGGAAGCCGCCTTTGTGGCCGAGATAGTGAAGAGTTTAAAAGATCCATCTGAAACTTCCGTCTGTGTCATTGACAAGTAAGATGAACGTTGAAGTTGTTTAATTGAATACCAGCGTGGAGTTGTTTAACAAGCCGTTACATCAATTGAGAAAAAGAGTTTGATTCAAACACTACCTGTAAATATGTTTTCCAAAAATGAGTCAATTTTATTCTTTTTCTCTAAAATAATACTCGCAGTGATAAACATATACCTGATAATAAACCTTTAAGCTTTTCCTCTACCTGATTGAATTCTTTTTACTTGGTGAAATCTGAGTATGGTTTTTGTTGTGCAAGGTAGCTTTGATGATGATTCTCTCAAAGTAGCAGAACTGTTGGTGAAGAACGGATTCAAGGAGGCTTATGCCATCAAAGGAGGTTTGAGAGGCAAAGACGGATGGCAGGTTTGAAACGTCTCTGTTATTTGAAATGTCTTCTTGTTTTAAAATATAATGAGATCTTCACTTCAACTTTCAGACGATACAAGAAACTCTTCTTCCTCCAGATGTACGCGTCTATCCCAGAAAGAAGAACCCATCAGTTGAACTTGATATCAATGGTCAAAAGAGCGATGAACCAGCGGAGACATCTAAAATTTCAGCAAGGAATGATTCTCCCTCCAGATCTTCATCACCATACCCAAACGTAAACACGATATTTGATTAGCTTAATTTCATTGTCGAATCTTACTTGCTTCGAGAGGGTTCTGGAGTGGTTGATTGATCGATTGGGCTCTTTAGATCGATCGCCAACTGCATGTGGCGATTGCTTGTGAAGATTTTGGAGATTCAAGACGCACCTCGGTGAAAAAAATTCAGAATGAGAGGAAGACGGTTATTTTTAGATGGAGAGAGCGTTTATTATCAGGCAAAGAGATATTTGATTTTTAGAGCCAAGAGTGAGAGAGATAGGGTTTTAATCTTTGGTAGATAGGAGAGAGAGGGTTTATTTTTTAGATGATAGATAAATAGTCAGAGGGAGAGAAAGATAGGGTTTTGAGTTTCACACACAGAGAGAGAGAGAGATTTTCTCTCTCTAAAACCGTTTCAATGTTGCCCACCCTATAAACCGTTTGTTTATTTTCTGATCGTCTGGAAGGGGCAAAAGAAACATCTTGTTTTTTCTTAAAAAATTTCTGGCTTTTACTGGCTTTTACAAGAGAGCATAAGTGGGTTTTCACTGGCTTTTAACAGCCCATTGAAGAATTTGATCTTGATTGTCAAGATCATCAATTTGATCTTGACTGTCAAGAAACCTATGACCATTGCAATATAATCTGCGTGTGGTGATGAAAATATGCTTCAGTTGTTGGTGCAATTTTTAAGATTTTATCAAAAATAAGCAACCAATTTAAATGCTAAATATTTCTTCCGGTATTCTGATGCAGTACCCTGACTTGAAGCCACCATCTTCTCCGACCCCTTCAAAACCCTGACGGCAGCTTTCATGAGCAATTGAAGATAATATCCATTTTTGTCTGTACACAACGGCTCATTCCTTTAATGGAAGTGTAATGTTTATTCCATTCGTTGACATTCTACGTTATTTGAACTTTGGATTCCTTCAAGAATCAAATGAATCATATTCACCTGCTTCACATTGTTGAACATGATGGATGATTTCAGGGGAAATTGAGGCAAAATAGCTGTCAGTCTAAGTAGAAGAGGGTGACGATTTTTCTAAGTCTCTTTGCTTCCTGGCATGTCTCCATCAAGAGTCTACTGTCATGGAATGCGAAGCAGATCAATTGTTGCACATGCGAGATGATGTCATAGTTGCATAACCTGCCATGAAAAGACGTCAGCAACTCACAGAAGCAAGTCAGCGGGCAGTAAAAATAAAAGATAAAGTGACATTAAACCTGCTGGCTTCAATCAACGGGAGATGGTCGTTCTCGGGCTTCTCCACGAGATTTTTGACCTTATAGAAAAAAGTAAGGATTTGGTAAATGGGTTAGATGCAGATAACCCTTTTTTGATACAGTAATGTCAAAATTACCCCTCCAAATGTCCAAGCAAAATCATATTTAAAAAGGTTTAAGGAAGTCATGGAGATGGTGCTTTGCATTCTCATCGAAATTCACTACATGGGGGGAAAAATGTTGAATATAAAAGATTATATATTTTGGTAATTTATCTGTGGTTGATTTGTTGGCTTCCAATGCATGATATGCCTAACTATGATAGACGTGAGCATTTCATTCTACCCTCATCCTCACCACTTTGCTTTCCATAATTGAGTATATAATCTTACTTTAGAGAGAAGCTCTTGACTCTCTGGAGATTGCTTCTTCAAGCTCTGAGGCAGAATTACAGTCAGGAGCTCCGGCTTCTCTGCCCGTAAAGCGCCTCTGATAACAGCTGCATTGGTTCCAGAGGCACCCGAGGTATAGATGTGATTTTTCTGAAAGGTAGGGAAGAAAACATTATTAGTAGCAGAAAGTCAGCGGTAAGGGTTTTTGAAATGAGATGAGAGGATCATACAGTTATGACCATGGCGTAGCTCAGAATCTCGATGAGCTGCTGGTGCATGAAGCCCATGTTCCTCGTCCCAAAGAACCCAATTGCCCTCGACCCTTGTTGCTGGATGGCCAGTAACTCCTGCTCAAAACATAAATAATCATCAGATCTTCGGAAGGAAAATCTAATTTCAGTAACACCCCAGTCGAGCCGAGAAGTCAACTCGTCGTTGATTTTCTTTCCTACGAAGCAATCCAAGCAGCTCTAAGAGATTCAAATGTTCCTGATTTATGTTTCCTTACCGCCAAGGACAGTCCTCACAAAATCTATAAATTTATGGACGAAGTCGATTATAGAAAATGGCGGAATTAAAATTAACCTGTAAATAATCAAGGTCGGGGATGGGCTTGTACTCCGAGACGACGACAGTGCTCGAGCCTTCAACCAGAGACTGAGCCTGCGTGGGGAACTTCCTCCTCGAATCCCATCATCCGGATCTCCTTCCCCGCTTCACTACTCCATGTTTCGCCGTGCTCTCCGACTCCAAACACCCGCTACATTAGCGCACAAAAAAGGCCCCGGAAGTGAATTTTCGATAAAACCCGAATTCTCCGAGAATTCATCATTCGACAATCGTACCGTCTGTTTCTTCTGCGACTGCCGGCGGAGCCTACGGGACTCGGAGAATCTTCCGCGGATAAACACGGGGAAGGCGTGTGTGCTGATGTGGCGAGGATGGGCTGAGGAGATAGAAGGGTTGGAGGATAGGGCGGGGGAGGAGGAGGAACCTCCAATGGATAGCAGCCTCAGCGGGGAGCCCATTCCGTTTCCTACCAGCTTCCTTTTTTAAGGGATTAGAGCAGCTCAGCTTCCACCGCGTCGCCTTTCTTTCTCCCTTTTCCCCTCGCTTTTGCCCTTTGCCAGACCAGAGAACTAGAGAGAGAGAGAGAGCTAAGGAGGGAGTAGGAAGAGATACGGATGAAGAGATGGAAGGACGGCCGCCGTATTTGACGAATTTAGCCATGTCCACACGAGATATTACATAAATCATCACGGAGAGAGGATAATTTATTAAAAGAGAAATATAAGTAATAGATTGGAATATTAAAATCGGTGACTACTTACCTGAAAGGGAAATCTCTTCTTTAGTTTTTTTTCTTCAAATGGAAACAATTTTTAATGGGCTCAATGGCATGGTTCATACCTTGCAAGAGAGTTCCATTATTCTGCTCTTGCTATTAGGTAGTAAGAGTTGAATGGCTTGACCTTAGTAGAAAAGAAATAGGTATCTACTGCGGTCGTCCATTTGTCATCTGGTATTGTCACCGGGCAATACCGTCACCGAGATGATGGTATTGGATATCGGGTACTGATTGACTGATGGGCGCGATATTGGGTGATAGTATAGTGGACGAGGTGATCAGATATCGAGTACTATCACTTGAATGCAATACTAGATGATCGTATCATTGATGATGGTATCAGATGTTGGGTATTGTTAACCAGATGAGTGCGGTATTGGATGATAGTATTGCGAGTGATGATATCGGATATTTGATGCCTTGATAGTATTCAATGACAATAAGGATATCAGAAAAAATAAAAACCATACAAAAATGTGAAAAAAATACAAAAAATCTAAAATGTCAGTGAGTGTCTACGAAACTACAAGTCTACAACCCTACAATGAGTGGTGACATGTCACCCACAACGCACATGCATATGTTGCTTCCTAGAGAACAAATTAAGAAACTATTAATTTAATTTGATAATTTGATTTAAAATATTGTCAATTGGGAAATTTTGATAGTCTAGTAAATGTAAACAAAACAAGATAACATAATAATTGTCTTACTGGCTAATCTATGATGACACTTACATCCTCCTCAAGGATATCGTCATCCATCTTCATGTTTGTTCCCTTCAATCAACACTTCAAGGTCACCAATGTCTCAATGCTCTATACCATCAGACTAGACGATTTGTAAGTAACAATAGCTCTCATGGCTAGGAAAACACACTCCGCTAGTGCACTAGTCACAAGCACTGCTTTGAGCTCGTGTACAATGAGCGCAAGGGTAGGATATGAAGTGTTCCCCTTATAGGCCCACTAGTAGAGCACACCATTGCCCTTGACCTTCACTAACTCCTCCAAATAAGCGTAGATCTATTGCGATGGGGTCAATGCCAACTGAATAGACACGTCCTTCTTCTTTGTCTCTCAATTGAACCACTCCTTAGGTCCACTTTGAGCAAGAAAATGTATGGTAGTGGAAGTCGACAATGGAGAAGGTAGGCCCTTTCTCACATAGTCTATAACCCCCATCCTTGTTGTTGAAAAAAAGAATTTATGCAGTCGTTGAAGACACACTTCCTTATATCAAAATAATATCCAAACTCACTAATTTGAGAATTATTCATGAATTAATTAGTACAATGGTGAGTAAGGGTCAAATCCATGGAGAATTAGGGAAATTTTAGATATATTCAAAATTTGATCTAATTGAATAATTTATTGGGGTTAGAAATTTTTAGAAAATTTATATTTTTAGAAAGAAGACTTCAAGACAAATCCATAAAATCAGAAATCACTCAATTTAGATTAGTATTTGCAGAGAAATCAAGGAGCAAAATAAGTAGATAAAATTTGATTACAAAGAGAGAGAAAATGACTAAATTTTATAAAATTAAATTAATCAACTAATAGAAATTAAAATTTAATGGTAAAAAAAATAAAAGATTAGGAAGAAAACATGTAATTTAACCCAAAATTGTGCTCGAAATGATCTAATTAGTTGCCCATTCAACGCTTTTCATTTTGTGTTTCAAAAAATAAAAATTTAGAGTTCAAACAACAAATTCTTCCTTCTCCCTCAACGAATCTTCATTTCAAACACTCCTTGGGCGCAAAAATGAGTTTAGAGGAGGATAAAAATAAGAGATTTAAGAATTGTGTTGTTATAAAGGTTTGATTGATCAAAAATCCTTAAATGCTACACATCGTCAAAGAAGAAGAGTATAAATAGATGAAAATTGGGTGTGGTCATTCAATCTACCTCTTGATCTTCAGTCAATGGCTCAGATGTAACGCTCGGAGTTGAATCAACATCTTTAATTTTTTATCATCAGATCTTCATTGAAGCGCCCCAATTTCACCATGTTATCGCGAGAACACGAATCATTGTGTAACGGATGTCGTTTGATCTTCATCGAACACTCTACATGCATACACATGTCCATAGGAGTCCATCGAGCATGATTAATCTCACTCGTTATAACTCCTCAAATGAATGGCTGAGATCACGCGATTCAGATAAAATGAATTGATGTCAAATCGTGATGCGCCACATACCCTCGACTTTAAGTGAAAATCAACGGCACTGATTAGAACGCTTCTAATTGGGTCACATTGCTTGCATAAGTAAAGAAAAATATAGTCCCAAGTTATATAAATGAAAGAAAAATTGTATATAAATACACGCGCGGTCTTAAGGGGTTAGCTTATGCCTTTAAAAGGCGCTTAACCACTAACTACATGACACATGTGTGCCGCGTGGCATGTACATACACCGCCACATGGTGACACGCCAGCTCACATGTCATGTCAGCACACACATAAATACCCCCTTTTAATTTTTTTTAAATTAAAATAAATTCAGAAAAATTCATTAAAATTTTGTAAAATTTTAGAAAAATCCATAAAAATTAAAAAATTCAACACTTTCAACATTTAACTCCCTTTTAATCTAGTTTTTTTTGTTTGATCACAAATTAAATAATATATATTCTAAAAATTTAAATTTAAGAAATAAAAGGAGAATAAATTTTTAACTAAAAAATATACTTATTTTCTTTGGAAAATAAAACTAGACATTTAAATGGGTATGTATAAAAATATTTTCTTTTATTATTTGTAACTAAATATTAATTATAATCTCAAACATAAAATGAGAATAATCTACTCTAAAATTTTAATATTTAATTATGCATAATTATCCCTTTAAAATAATGTATTTTGAGATGATAATTTAAATTGCATAGAATGATGAATATGCACTCAAAGTATGATAACATGTATAGGAATGAAATATTTTATAGGGTAATTTGTATTAAAAATCATTTAAATACAAGTATAAGTTGCATGTTATCAATTGTCTCATCAACTATTATGCTCTTGTGATAAGGGTTCAACAATTTCATTGTTTGGATTGCTTGATTCTCCCAAAAAAATTACTATTAAGTGTCCATTTTCTTCTTCATGGCTCAACATGCATTTCATGGACTTATTGATAGCATGAAATTTTTTACTTGACACTACATTATTATTACTAGATTTCAAGGCATAATTCAAACCATTCCTATTCATGTTATCCTACTTTGAATACATGTTCATTAGTCTATGTAATTACATCAAAAATCTTAAAATACATTATTGTATGGGTTAATCACGTATATCAAAGTTCAATTTTAAATATATTATCCCCATTTATATTTGAGACTCTATTGGAGTTTTAAATGCAAATAAAAAAAAAAAAATTATATACACTCAATAATATAGTTTTTTTCAAGAAAGATGAATGTATTTTTTAGTTCAAAATTTATTCTCTCATTATTTATTAAATTAACCATAAAATGATAGATTATTTAAGTTGTGATCAAACAAAATTTTTTGATTAAAACAGAGTTGTATTTCAAAGATATTACTTTTCTAATTTTTAAGGAATTTTTCAAATTTTATTTTGAATTTATTTTAATTAAAAATAATTAAAAAGTATTTTTATAAGTGCGGGCTAACATGACAGATGTTGTGGCCACACGGTGATGTGCGAGTGTACCAAATGGCACACTCGTGACATGTATAAGGGAGAGTCATTTTCGTTAATTGCCCTTAATGGGTCAAATTAATTTAAATAAAGCCGCTAGCCTATTTGTTTCTATGCAATTCCCATAATTTTTTCAATTTGGGACTGTGTGTGTTTATTTTTTAGCACAAGTGACGTAGTGTAATGAGAAGCATTCGATTACCTGACTTAATCAAAACCATTGATTTTCACTTAAACGGGGTGGGTATGTGGTGCAATCCTATTTGATGACAATTCATTTTATCAAATCGACAAATCTAGACTATTGAATCAAGTAGTAACAAAAATTGAGATTAAAAGCACTTGATGGACTTACCTTGATGCGTGACACACTCAGAAGTGTCAAATAAAGATACGATGGATGTCATTGCTTGAAGATTCTTCTTCACAAGGATATGTGGTGCGATTCTTGCACTCCAATGAAGATCTAACGGTCACAATTTAACCATAGCAATTCACCTCTTCATATTCTATCGCGACCATTGATCTGGTCAAAGAAGAAGATCTGATGGTCATGCCTAATTTCAAACTATTATAAATTCTCTATTTGATAGAAGATGTATTCTTAGATGTTTCGATTAGTCAAACCTTTTGGACATCTCAATATTTGAATATCCTGCTTCAATCATGTTCTAGACTCATTTCTATGTTCGAGGAGTGTTTGAAGTCAGGATTTCATCGAGACAATGGGGGAGGAATCACCCCTAGAAGTCCACTTTTATTCTTGAAAGTGCGGAACAAAAAGCCTTGATTTGGCAATCAATTGGATCAATCCGAGTCTGATTTTAGGTTAGATTATGTTTTCCTTCTAATCTTTCATCATTTAGCATTAGATTAGGTTAATTTTGATAACTTTGGTCCATTTTCTCTCTCTTTGTGAAGGATTTTATTCCCCTCACTTTGCTCTTTGAGTCCATAGATATAAGTCCAAATTGACTGATTTTGATTCCATGATAGATCTTTGAGTCTTCTTTCAAAATATATAATTTTTCTTTATTTCTCATCTCAATTCATCATCTAATTTGATTGAATTCTAAAATATCTCAAGAAAGAACACTAACTCTTTGTGGATTCTACCCTTAGTCACATCTATCCTAATTAAATATAAATTAAACTTGAATTTAAGAGATTTCGTATTCATTTTAACACGTAGAAATATATTTTTTGACGATTGCACAATCACGCTCTATCACTCCCTCTCCTTGTTGCCAAGCTTCTTCGCGCTTGCAAAAGGTATCTAAGAGTCGATACATGATGGCCATCATCATCTTTTTCTAGAGGTGTTGTTTGTCGTCAATACATCAACCCGAAATTAGAATTTCATGTTGGGTTTATAAATAGATAACATGAAACACGAAAAAAATTAAAACTTTAAAGTGAATGTTTATGATTCTTTCCTCACCTCCAACTGGAAATCCTCTAAGATCTTGAGGAGCACGGTTGCCATGATCCTCTCATTGTGCTTCCCTACAAGCTCTTGAATTGTGAGAAAATCTCGAGTACTTTGAGCCAACATCCTCATATTAATCTATGATACCCACCAACTCACAACCATTCTCTATCACTTGTTCGATGTAAGCATAACTTGATGCAATATTACAAAATCCTACGCCACAGTCACCTTCATCCATTTAGCCCATTTTATCACCCATACCCTAATTACCAAAGCTCTTGAGGGCTCCAACTCTATCAATGTCATATATTGTCAAAGCTCCTTGAAGTAGGGGATGATGTCCTTCATCTCCTTGGGTTTATCCCCTATAAGGGCCACTTCTTTGGGGTTTGCATCCTTAATTTCCCCTTTGTTCTAATGTGCATCACGCACCATTGCATTCCATCATCAAACCCCTTTAATGAAAACACATCATAAACTCTCATGTGCACTGCTCTAAAGTGCTTCCAAAATACATTGGTGATCGAGGCTACTCTCCAGTTGATGACCCCCTTTTAGTCGCCATGCTACTTCTCCCATCAAAGCATGCACACACACACGTAAGATCACATAGATATTTGAAATACTGCATGATTGGTGATTGAATTGCACGTTTTGTCTTTCCTCCTAGAATCTCTTCCTTTTCACCATTGGAATCAATTCTACAACATTGTTGACATTGTCTTTTACTTTTGGTGGTCTGCCTAAGCTTTTTGTTGTTATCATTTTTAGATAAAAATAAAAATTATAAAAAATCACAAATCAAATTAAAATCAAGTAAAATAATTGATAATTTAATAGATAACATTTAAAACAAATTCAAAAATTTTCTTAAAAAATCCCTAAAAATTAGAAAATTCATTTCTTTTAAAAAATGCAACTTTTTAATTCAAATTTTTTTATCACAAATTAAATAATCTATCATTCTATGCAATTTAATTTAAGAAATAACAGGAAAATAAATATTTAACTCCAAAATACACTCAACTTACTTGAAAAATAAACCTAAATAATTTTAGAGCATAGACAAAAAAATATTTTTTTCTCTTATTATTTTTTTCTTTTAAAACTCAAATAGAATTAGGCTAATATTTTAAAAATTCAACTCTTAATTTGTAGATGAATAACCCTTAAAATAATGTCTTTTGAGATTTTTATATAAATTATAAATAATGATGAATATGCACTCAAAGTATGATAACATGCATAAGAATAGTATGAATTAAAACTTAAAATGCACTAATAATCATGCAATTACAAATAAATATTACATTTTATCACCCATTTGATCACACATATGTAAAAGTCATTGAGTTGACGACATTTGAAAGTATTGTTACTATTGACATGTTTCTCAATTAAATGGCGAGTAGATAATTCTTATGTCACATAATAAAATGATAAATAAAATTAATATTTATTATAAATCATGGTAGGACTAAGTAGCCGAAATACCTCACACTATTCACACAAGATATATAGTTCATAGATGGTTTCCCATTTCAATATAATTCTACATAAAGTTGTTAATTCAAGTACAACAATATATTTCATATCCACAAAAGGGGAGTGAGATTGTGATCCGATACCACATAGTTTTCACTTAATCAAAGTTTGTACAATTTTCAAAGAAAAAATTAAAAAAGGAACTAGTGATGTCAAAAAAAGGCATAAAACATTCAACGATTATTATTTCAAATTAAGGCATAAAATATTCAATTCTTATGCATGTTATCATATTATGAGTGTCTATCTATCATTCTATAAAAATTTAGGTTATAATATTAAAATGTACTATGTTTAGGAATAATCATAAATAATTAAACAGATATCTTTGAGCTTAGATTATTCCCATTTTATATTTGAGATTCTAATTGGGTTTTAATGTTAAATAATAAGAGAAATTTTTTAATATACACCAATTTATTTTTCTAGCTTTATTTTATAAAAGAAATGAGTGTATTTTTTAAATAAAAATGTATTCTCTTAGTTTTTTATTAAATTTGACTTTTTAAAATGACAGATTATTTAATTTATGATCAAATAAGATATATTTGGATTAATTTAGAGTTCATTTTTAAATTAATGAATTTCCTATTTTTAGGGATTTTTCTAGAATTTTTTTGAATTTATTTGGATTTATTTAGATTTATTTTTTATTTTTAAAATTAAAAATGTTATTTTTCATATTACACGTTGACGTGGCAGCTAACACAGTGGGGGCGATAAAGCATCACCACACGGTGACATGTGTACACGCCACGTGTCATACACGTGTGCTTGTGTGCGCGCGTGTGTGCGCATGTGCGCATGTGTACGCGTATGTGCGCGTGAGTGTGATTAGTGGGTCAAACATCATTTTTAAGATATACGCTAAACCCACTAAGCAAGCCCTAGTTATATGCTCAAATTTTACCGCAATTTTTGTCATGTGGGACTATTTCTTTCTTTCTTTTTATGTGCAGGTGACGTGGCGCGACGGGAAGCGCCCAATTTGCGTATTGAATTGAAGTTGTCAATCTTCACTTAAGTCGGCGGGGTACACGACAACATCTGATTGGGTGATGCTTTATTTTCAAATAATTTAATCTGAGTTGTTCATCTAAGGAGTTATAACAGCTGAGATTAAACGCGCTCGATGGACTCCAATGGACACGTGCCCGCATCTCAGGCACTCGATGAAGATCCAACGACAAGTGTTATGCGACACTTCTTATTCACGTGCAACGTGATGAAATCTGAGCACTTCATCTTCGATTGAACAGACACAACTTAATGGTGACGATTTGCATGTAAAAGTTTCACTTGAGCCGTTGATTGAAGAGGAAGAGGCACATCGAATGGTCCTCTCTAATTTTGCCAATAAATATACATGTTCTTCGACGATGTAAAGTATTCTCGGATGTTTCAAGCAGCCGAATTGTTTAGACATCACAATCCTTGAATTTTTTGTTTTCCTCCTCTCTAAACTAATTTCCGCGTTCAATGAGTATTTGAAAGTGAGATTTGTTGAGAGAATATGGAGAAATCACCTCTTGAATTTCAAAATTTGTTTTTGAAATCGCGGAATGAGAAGCCCTTGATCCGGCGATCAATTGGATCATTTGAGAGCAACTTCGGGTTAGATTATGTGTCTTCGACCTAATCTTTCATCGTGTATCATTAGATTTGAATTTTGAAGCTTAGATTAGTCGAATTTAATCATTTCTCTCAATTTTCTCTCTTTCCGCGATCAAATTTTCTATCTAATTTTTGCTACTTGATTTCTCCACAAATACTGATCTAAATTGTGTGATTTTTTTAATTCTGTGGATTCGTCTCGGAGTCTTCTTTTGAAATCTACTAAAATCCTTAAATTCTCACCTCAATTCCTCATCCGATTAGATCAAATTTGAAGAATACCTAAAAAATTCTCTAATTCTCTAGATTCAACCCTAATTGACCATTATACTATTTAATTCATGATTCAATCTTGAATTCGGTGAGTTTAGAAATTATTTTGACACCATTGGTGTCTATTCAATGACCGCACGAATTCGTTTCATCAACCACCAAACAACTCTCTTCTCTTGAGTCATCTTTCTCTTCTGCTTTCTTTCTAGAACTCCATGTGACAGAGTACGGGCAAGGAAACTGAAGCAAATCGTGGAAACATAAGTTAGTCCTTCAAATCATTGTCAATTAAAGGACATCTATCAAGAAGAGGATTGTACGAATGCAAGTTGGCACATGCACAACTTGTGGCATCATCACATTGGACGAAGAAAGTGGTTGTAAGTCTAATTCTTAGCCAGGTGATATGATCACATTTGTTTTTTTCATATTTTATTTTCCCTCATTGCCCCCATATCTAAGAAATCATCTATTTCATATTCATGTATTAACCTCTTCACTATCTTTGTCTATTCGCCTTCTCCAAAACCCTAGATCTGCTCATAAATGTCGAGAGGGGGAGGGGGAGGGTTCTCCTAGAAACACAAATCTTCCATCTCTATGATTACTTATAGAGAGGTAATAATACAATGTATAAACCTAATGGTACCACACACTATTATAAGTTTTGAAATATGTTATTGGTATTTTGCACAATCTGATGGTATTTACTACTCTTAAAGTTCTTTTGTATTTTTTAATCACGGTCAACTTCTTTGTAAAATTTTTAATCATGGTTTTTAAGTATTTCTCAATTAATAAAACAGTTTTCCTTTTGAATACTAAAAGGGTTGCATTAATCTAGAAATTTATATTGACGGTGTTTTACTGATTGGGAGTCACTTTCATGGCATTCATCCTTGGCAAACACAAATTTCACAAAGTCACTTGACGAAAAAAAGCTGATCTTCGTGAAAAATCCCATGTAGGTTCGCTCGGGATGATCCTTAAAAACGGAGTCTTTATTCTCCAGCGGGTGGAAGATGGGGGTCCGGAGCGACGGCGGAGAGCAGACGTGGATGAAGAAGCAGAGGGCCATGGCGTGGATGACGCCGGAGGTGTTTCTGTCCGGGGAACGTCAGAGCCTGGAGGAGTCGCTAAGCCCGGTAGATGTGGAAAATCCCAGGAGAGTGATGATGGTGATGGAGGATAATAAGGTCGTGGATGGGAGGGCGGCAGACAGGAGGCATGGGAGGACGATGAAGAACCGAGAGTCCGCTGCTAGATCCCGGGCTAGGAAGCAGGCTTATACCCGGGAGTTGGAAAACAAGATTTCTCGACTCGAAGAAGAGAATGGGAGACGGAAGAAGCAGAGGGGGATGGTGGAGAAATTGATAAGCAACGTGCCTCCTCTTCGGATAGAGGCAAGCTGATTACTCATGCATCCATGGATTTTGAAAGCCCTGTACATGTTGATGATGATGATGATGATGATGGGCAATCAACCTCCCATTTATTCTCTTCCACAATTTTGCTGACGTTTCCACTAATTTTTGTTAAAAGACCAAATTAACCTTAGGTCTGCGTGTCTAAACTCACCAAAATAGAGAGTTGCTTCGCGTAGAAGGGATCAACGCAGAAGAGATATGAACGAACCTTCCTCAGTCGTCTCTGTGTATCAGATTTTCCGGCAGCTTCCTCTTTTCACCAGTAGACGGTCCATTTCCTTTCTAGTTCCACGCCAGAAAGAACCCCTTAAATCCGTATTTTAGGCTCACACGGTAACATTCCACTAACTAGCTCGAGAAATTTCCGATTCAAGCACCGTCGAATCTTACACGCGCAACATTTTGCAGAAGTCGGAAAAATTTTAAGCCAGTGCGCCGGATCTGATAAGGCAGCGATTAATGAGCTTTCGTAGTAGTAGCCGAGCTGCTGGTCTTGTCTTTGACTGATGAAAATTGCGGCAGAAGAAAATTGCTGCTGGATCCTTGCAATTTGGCTCAATTGATAGTGTCCGTGTTTATGTGCTTGATTTTTAACTATCATGCAGCCTGATATCTGCTATGGATAGAAGCAGCAGGTCAAAGAACAGGAATGTTCTTGAGGCGTTTGCTGAATTTGATCCCTCCCAGGCTGCAAGTGCCTCCTCCGCTGATTCCCCCGTTGTTATCTGTTCCTTAGCCGTTTATCCCTCTGCCAACCAAGTCCAGATTTATGCAGGAACCCTAGGTGGTCTGGTTATTCTACTCTCTTTGTCCTCCTCACCAGATGCTGCTCCTTCAAAAGAAATCGAAGAACGCAAAGAGGTTGTAAAATGGGTGTCCTTGGAAAAGTCTCCTGTGGAAGCAATTCAGGTTTTCTCTGAGATTGGAAGTCTGGTGGCTCTCTCAAATGGGTTCTTGTTCTTGCTGGATCTACTCTTATTGCATCCTGTACAGAAATTAAATATCTCTGGGGCAACTGTAATCTCAAAAAGGTTGGATTGTGATGAATTTGCTAGCTCTGATCCGCTGGGACTGTCTAGTTTGAATTCAGAAAGCTTTTTACGGAGACTCAGTGGCGGGAAGAGAGCCAACGGAGTGAAATCTAAATCTTTGATGAAAAATGGAGGAGAACTTAAATGTTTTCTAGCAGTCATTTCTGTGAGGAAGCTTGTCCTGCTAGAGCTCAGCCTCCCAGAGGCAAATGAGAAGAGTGTCTCTGTCTTCTTCAAAGAGATGGTTGGCATTGAAGGCATTAAAACGGTAGCATGGCTTGATGACTCTGTAATTGTTGGTAATTCTAGCGGATATGCCCTCTTCTCTACATCAACAGGAATTTACACTCCTTTATTTTCGCTACCCACGTTCTCTGGACCTCCACAATTGAAACCTCTGTTTCGGAGTAAGGAAGCTCTTCTCTTTGTGGACAATGTGGGTATAATTGTTAACTCGTTTGGTCAGCCTGTTGGAGGGAGTCTGGTATTCCACAAGGTTCCTGATTCGATCACAGAAGTGCCGCCTTATATTGCAGTTTCTGGAGATGGATGGATGGATTTGTACAGAAAGAAGACGGGTATCTGTGTCCAGTCATCTTTTTATCCGAAGAGCAATGGCAGACCTTGCTTAGTTGGCAGTGATGATCTAGGCTATCAACAGCTTGTTGTCGTGGCAACACCATTCAAGGTCAAAATTCAATCATTAATTTATTCTTGAGGATTATTCATGTCACTCTCCAACTTATTATATGCTGAGACTAGTTCTCTAATTATTCCATATAACTACCTTATTTGCTTGCTCCTGCATTAGTCATTAACTGTGGACAACAGTTGTTTGACGCTCCAGAAAGTGATCCATTAAACCATAAAATAGCTTCTATAGACCCAGGTTTTTTTGGTGGTAGGTTTTTGGGAAAAATTGATTTAATCCAGGAGCAAAAACAATAGCACAGGTCAACGTGGGAAGCAGCGCTAGCATCTGTCTTCATATTTGGACTCTGGGGATGGGGTGAATGGTGAGGAGAATGGTAATACGTCCTTGGTCATCTCATGTAATCATTGTAATCAATGATCTTTTTGCGCAGGGTGAGTTGACCCATTGAAATTGCCAGGGGTCCTACTTATGTGCATGATGACTTGGTTTTGATCATCTCAAATCATCTTGGCCTTGTCCCCGAGGTGAAAATATGGGTTTTGTGTCTGGTTGAAATTCAATGGAATCACAAGGGGGAGTTTTCAGGAAAGGTAAGGGGGCAGGGAGGAGATATTGGCCCCCTTAGGATTAGCATGAATATGCTAGCCAATGTTCAAGAGAGTTATGTCTTGTACAGGCAGCGACTCCTAACCCTACGGCAGTTCTATGTTTCACACAGTGCACAACTTCATTGATAGTTTCATTCAACCTTGTGATGGAGGACACAGGTTACTATCATTGTCTTTTAGAAAGCACAATATCATTACACTCTCAACAGGGTTATATTACTCTCCCATCTCCTTCTTGACTCTCTCTCGCTCTCCTCTCTCCCTTTTTTCTCTCTCATTCGGCTCTTCTCAACATTCCCTTGCCTTTCTGCCATTTATCTCCCTTTTTTCCGTTTCTGCTCTCTGTTCTCTCATTCTCTTCTTCTTTTTCCCTCTAAAGAGCTACATCATGATGCATCCCAGATCAGGGGTGTATAAAAATGTAGCAAGGATGAGGAAGGAGAAGAGACAGAGGCAAGGGAATCAGCAGGAAGGAATTGGGGACAAGTCCCGGGAAGTCCTGGGACAAGTTCACTGCATACTATTCCACACCCCCTCGCCAACCCTACATTATTTATGGCTTTCTTAAGGACCCTGAGGGCATTGGGCGAGACCTTTCTTATGTTTCATCTCCAGTGAGGGTAATGAACAAGAGGCTTTTTTTCTTTGCTGATTTGGTTGGAATGAGAGTTTTAATGTACTTTCTGTCATTTAAAGTCCCTTTTAGGTTCATGGTTCCATGAGATGTCAATTTAGTGTAGTATGACCAATAATTCCTGTTAGACTGTTTTCCTGAATCCCGCCTCATTTTTGGAGGTGCATTTGCTGCTTCATTAAATGAATCCCTGATGTCTTGCAGGCCTGTCATCTTTCTGCATTCTAATTTTCGCTGAATTAAACTGAAATTTTTTTTATGGAAATCCTTGTACTTTAGTAACAAGAATCGCCTTTTTTTCACTGTATTTTGAAATCTTGCCTATCTTGAAATTGAATCTTTTCCACCTTTTGTAGGAACCAGACTAAAACTTTATGCTTCGAGACTGATTAGCTTCAATTCTAGTCTCTCTGCCTCTGAAATCTGTTTTTATAAGAAAACGTGATTGGATTTTGGGGTGTGGGCCTGTTGATATACTCTCCATTAAATCTAGGGAATCGACTGATTATGATCAGACTATCCTATGGAGCTGGATCTCTAACATCCCATTGCAAATCACGATAGCCACAATTCCTCCTTGTCTAGATGATGATCTGGCTTCTTCCAACCTACCAAACAAGTTCTTGAGAAAAATATGGGCCTAATAATTATCATCTTGAAGTCTTTCTCACCCCTCTCTAATTGCATATGGTTTAATCCATTCTAGTGAAGGACTTGGTCAATAAAAATTGTCAACTGGGAAAAGGCGAAGTATAAGTGCACGGGCTAATTTATAAACTATTTGGTTATCCATTTACTGTTGATGGGACAGGAATAGGATGAGTCGTTTTCCACAAAAATGGTCATCTGCTTTCACATCAATTTTATGATTTAAGTTCTATTCATTATTTCCACAGGTCATCTGCTTTCACATAATATCTGCAGAAGAGCAGATCAAAGATCTTTTGAGAAAGAAACATGTAAAAGAAGCCATCAGTTTGGTTGAAGAGTGTGAATCTGCTGGTGAATTGTCTAAGGAAATGTGTTCCTTTATACATGCTCAAGTGGGTTTCCTGCTGCTTTTTGACCTTCATTTTGAGGATGCAGTGAATCACTTCTTGCTTTCAGAGACCATGCAACCATCTGAAATCTTCCCGTTTATAATGCGAGATCCTAATCGTTGGTCAAATTTGGTACATTTCATATTCATCTTCCTTACGTCTGCACTGCATTCTTTTTCTACTTTTTGTTAGGGAGACACATAGAGTTAGAAATTTCATTCAAGTATCCTAAATTTACATTTCTGTGTTTAGTCAGTCCACAAAATGATCCTTGTATATAAACCTAAGTGTTAGCCATGAGAGAGCTAATACAAGTGTTCTAGGGTTTTGAAACCCTTTTTCATCACTATTCTATGCATTCCTGCGCTTAAACCCAGGGATCATAGCATTTTATTTGAATATTTAAAGTTATACGTCAAATCATTTGGCCAGGATTTTCAATGTCGGAACTCTCACCTGACATGTGCAATACTTTTTTTTCCTGCCATTCATTTAGAAAGCAGGTTGAAAAGTAGAAATTTTGTTTGAATCTTCCACTCAGATCTTCAAATATTGTAGCATTATGGTTCTTGAGCAAATGAAGTCCAGTGATATGAATGGGTCTATATTAGAGTGAGGTCACAGGTTAAAATTATTCTAAATCGGAGTTAATCACTTTATGTCCTTTGATATTCATTTTCTTCCTTTTGCCTTTCAAATTCAGGTGCCTAGGAACCGGTATTGGAGATTACATCCTCCCCCTACACTCCTTGAAAATCTAATTGATGAGGGTTTGGCAGCGATTCAGCGAGCAGTGTATCTGAGAAAAGCGGGTATAGAAACCAGTATAGATGAGGATTTCCTTTTAAATCCTCCAAGTAAAGTTGTTTTATCGGAATCAGCCATTGAAAATATCATCAGGTTATTGCACACATTAGTATGTGATTACTGAAATAGCATTCTGATTTTTCTTGGACTAATCTTCCTAAATGAAATTTCTCCTGCATTTATTCTTACTGTTAATATTTTAATGTAGGTATTTACTTGTTTGCCGAAACAAAGAGTTGAATCCTTCAGTTAAAGAGGGTGTTGATACTCTTCTGATATACCTATATAGAGCTTTGAACCGTGTTGATGAAATGGAGAATCTGGCTTCTTCCCTGAACAGCTGTGTTGTGGTAAGTTTCTCCTGATGGTATAGTCTCTGTGTATATTATTGATTGAATTATATAAGGAAATGTCGAACAGGAAGAACTAGAGACTTTATTGGAAGACTCTGGGCATTTGACAACACTTGCCTTCTTATATGCAAGTAAAGGTATGGAATCGAAAGCTCTAACTATTTGGCGCAAATTGGGAAGGACATACTCAAATAAGGAAGTACAGTCAGCCTTAGAAGCATCAAAGCTGCTAGAGTCATCATCAGATGAACGCCTTATATTACAACATCTAGGATGGGTATGTAAGATTTTCTCTTTAATGTTTCAGGATGCAAATGGATTGTTCATGTGTAATAATTTTTCTGATGAAGGATTGCCCATTGTAGATATCTGATGAAGACCCAGATCTTGCGGTTAGAATTTTAACTTCAGAAAAGAGATCCAGTCAGCCTGCTCCTGGTTGGTCTCATTTTTACATTGTTTCTTATCTGTGCGTACGAGATGTCTCTAATTTTGGCAGTGTACTTTTTTGGTTGCATCTGACAAACCTATAATTTTTTGCTTTGATTTCTATCAACTACAAGACTGTCAGAGCCACCAAACTGCAGGAGACGTCTCAAAGAACAGATCAATGTATTTCGTTATCTATAGAGATTTGTTGAAATACAAGCTACACATTGAAACTAACCCATTACAGGGATCCAGCAATCCCTTATTGGGTTTGATAGAGGCATTACTGTAAAATTAAAATATGCATGGGACAGAAGAAAACTGCCTATAGGAGGCAGAAGTTAATGACTGGGTGTGCTCAATATGGATTTTTGACAATGTCTTTGTTTGATGACTTAAACATGTGTTGACTTTCTTGATTTCTTCTATTGAATCACTTACATTCTGCTCAAGTTCTAAAACTAATTAGATTTCTTTGAGTGCTTGAGAATTATTTACACGAGCACCTCTGGAAAATGAATGAAGTCTATTTTATCTTATTATATCTTGAAGTAACGTATGCATTTATCTGATCAATCTCAGAATTCAATAAACAGAATTGGATCTGTTTTTTTTCTAATATGATTTTTATCTGCTACAGAGGAAGTGCTTGCAGCTATTGATCCAAAAAAAGAAGGCATTCGCCAGAGGTATCAACTGTTTCTCTTTGAAAACCTTTATTTTTCCTTCGAGACATCTTTTTATGCTTAATTTTCTGCACAAGCTCTGTTATGTTCAAATATAGTATCAAATGATTGGCTTTCCTTTATCCTTTCCTGTAATTCATGATGATTTATAAAGGTGGTTTTATTAAGAAACTGGTGATCATAATCGAGAGGAATCACTTGGTTAATGATTGACAACTTGATCACTTGAAAGAAGCAGCATCAGAGCTAATTTCCCCACTCGATTGTTACTGAGAAAAGTTGATCATCTATTGATGATGGCGATGATTATGATGACGATATTAATGATGATCATGTTCATGATGATGATATTATTGATGTTGATGACTATGATGATGAAGATTGAGAAATATAGGAGAGAGTAGTTTGAACTGAGAGGATTAGAGTAGAGAATTACAAATCAACAGCTTACATTTATTTCGTTACAGGTACAAATATATAGATCTCAGATTACATTGTAGTAACGGCTAGAAAACTAGCCGTTACAGGATCATCAGTGGATCGGGTAACTGAATTTCTTAGACCCGTCACACTATGATCCGTAGTTAACACTCCCCCTCAAGCACAGGAGTGTATACTCTGCATTCCAAGCTTGGATGTGAGACGTCTCATAGTCTTCACTAGTAGACCCTTGGTGAATATGTCAGCACACTGGATCTTCGAAGACGCATGCTCTGTCTTCAAGATTCCTTGTTCGAGATGATCTTGGATGTAGAATCTGTCAATATTAACATGTTTCATCTTGTCATGATAAACAGGATCATGAGCAATGCAAAATAGCCGATTTGTTGTCGCAGCGGATGTCAATTGGCTTGATGTAGGCGATCTTCAGTTCGTCTAACAAATTCCGAATCCACATGACTTCGTCTATGCCTTTAGACATGGCACGAAATTCAGCTTCCGTACTAGATTTTGAGATAAGACTTTGTTTTTTACTCCTCCATGTGACTAAGTTTCCACCAAGAAAAGTGCAGTAGCCTGTGGTGGATCTACAATCCATCCGAGAACCTGCAAAATCTGAGTCAGTATATAAAACAAGGTCGATTTTACCTGACTTCCGATAGGAGATACCAAGTCCAGGAGTGCCCTTTAGATACTTGAGCACTCGATTAGCTGCTTGAAAATGAGAATTACGAGGAGAATGCATAAATTGGCTGAGAACATTTACAGTATAATAAATGTCCGGTCTTGTGTGAGATAAGTAGAGAAGCTTCCCAATTAATTTCTGATAAGACGTAATCTCTATTCTTGGATCTTTGTCATCAAGTGTTAATCTGTGATTGACTTCTATAGGCGTATTAATTACACGACATTGGGTATGTTTAGTTTCCTTCAACAAGTCACTAATATATTTCTGTTGGGTCATTAGTATTTCATCACCTGATCTAGTAAATTCAATTCCCAGGAAGTATTTTAGTGAGCCTAACCTCTTTACCTGAAAATTCTGATCTAGATGTCTCTCGAGGCCTTGGATTTCTTTTTTTTTTTGAAACGAGAAAGTGAAGCATCCCTAACGATGCCCCCAGATAGTACAGCAACAAGGTCTATCACAGCAGGGATACAAAGTTTGAGGGGCCAATGCCACCTCGGTGCCAAGAAAAAGAAAATCCCTCAGCTGTATGTGTAATGGCATCTCCGGACGGGGAGATGCCCCTGAAGATGACCTCGTTCCTGTGGATCTAGATCGCCCACAGAGTGGCGAAGATCCACCTCCAATCCGCCTCCCATCTGAAAAGAGCCTCCCAACAAGGAGCTCCAGAACGTCTCCTCCAAGGTCACGGAGTCGGGCCACCGCCGCCCCCCCGCCATGCCTCCTGAACCAACGGGCATTGGAAGAAGAGATGGGAGTAGTCCTCTGGACCCCCACCACAAAGAGGGCAACATATTGGGATTTCTGTAAGATCATTCCCGGTAACAACAATGTCATCTACATATACAATGAGTAGTGTAAGTAATACCTCTGAAGATCGTTTAAAGAACAACGTATGCTCCCACATTACATTGTTTAAAGTTCAGGGCCTTCATTGTTTGAGAAAACCTACCAAACCATGCTCTAGGTGACTGTTTTAGCCCATATAATGCTTTCTTTAACTTACATACTTTTCCCTTCATTGTAGAATCTCCATATCCTGGGGGAATATTCATATACATTTCTTCCTTAAGATCTCCATGCAAAAATGCATTTTTAATATCATATTGTCTAAGTGGCCAGTCAAGGTTCACAGCTAAAGAAATTAGGATTCGAATAGTATTTAATTTTGCTACAGGAGCAAATGTCTCCTGGTAATCTATGCCGTATGTTTGGGTATAGCCCTGAGCCACAAGTCGGGCTTTATGTCTATCTAGACTACCATCCGACTTACACTTAAGGCTAAACACCCATCTGCAGCCTACCGGAGTCTTTCTTTTTGGAAGATCCACAATCTCCCAGGAATTATTTTGTAACAGGGCCTTTATTTCTTCATGCATAGCCTCCTTGTAGTGCTTCATAGGGAGTTCTTGGAATAGATATATCCGTATTTTGTAAAAGAAATGTTTTAGGTTTGGTACAAGACCGTGTTCCTTTGCGAAAGAGCGATTGGCCATCCTACATCTGACTCATCAGTCAGTGAAGGTACTCCCCCTTCTTGTAGCAAACCTGTTTCACCTTGAGAGTGTACCTGTGATTCAGTCTGTACCTCTGGGGATGATGTTTTCTTTCGACGCTCAAAAAACTTAGGAAACGTCGGTAGAGGATCGGAAATAGGTTCATTAGGTACAGACCCGACAGCTAGCGGGTCTGTGGGCAGATCCTCTGGATTTTCTAAGGTTACTGGCACGGTGCGGGTTGGTACAGATGAGTAATCTGGAGCTAGGGAGATGTCATCACTAATAGATAAGTCGGGGTGAGGCAAGGGATGAGTGGAGGGACTGAAATCAGAGTAATTCTGATCATTGGAAGCTTCTGGAGGACAGAAATTAGGTACACTAGTATCCAACAATTGGAGATAGGGCAGATCTCTTGGATTAAGATTTTTGTTTGAGTTGTAGTAATATGTTTTTTCATCAAACACTACATCCTTAGAAACCATATACATTTTTGTGATAGGATGGTAAACTTTATATCCTTTTTGGGTTATAGAATAACCCAAAAACACACATTTAAGTGCCCTATGGGACCACTTATTGTGCTTATGTGTCGGGTTCCGCACATAAGCAACACAGCCAAATGTTTTATAGGGTAAGTCAGTTGTTAATCTGGCATGAGGGTACTGAGTTTCAAGGAGATTTATAGGACTTAAATGACCTAGAGTTTGGGATGGTAATCTATTAATAAGATGAACAGCTGTCATGACAGCAAAACCCCATAAATTCATGGGGGTATGAGCATGTATAAGGAGAGTCCGGGCTTTATCAACTATGTCACCAATTTTCCGCTCAGCTGTGATAACAAAGATAAATAGCTGTGATATTGATGACAACAATATGATCATTATAATGATTGTAGGAATGATTAAGACATCGGATCATTGATCAGATCTGGTGACTCGTGATGGCCTAGATTTTATTTTACTTTTTTCAATTTTCTCGATTTTGCCAATCAACTGCCAGATCAATAATCTGGTAATTGATCAATCAGTAATCCCCATCCTTACCCTATTCCCGGGAAAGCTAGCCAAAAAACTGCTCAAGATGTTTCTCTTGGAAGTAGGAGTCAATGAAGGAAGAGATGTTAAAGGCATATTCAAAAGCATTGATTTTGACTCTAAATTTCATTGTATGACTTTGATTCTCTCCATTTTTATGATCTTATAGTGCCAACAACTATTATTTAATTATTGTGAGTTATATGCAGATATCTGCAATGGTTGATTGAGGATCAAGATTTTGATGACCCTCGGCTTCACACTTTTTATGCTCTCTCTCTAGCAAAGTCAGCCATCGGAAGCATTCAAATCAATCAAGTGGAAGAAAGCTCCAGGGAGAGGTTGCAGCTCTTTTTACACGGATCAGGCTCGTATGATACAGAGAAAGTTCTCCGTGTGATTGAAGCAACAGAACTATGGCTCGAAAAGGTTTGTATGGAGTCATCATATCCGTTTTGGAAACTAAGTCGAAACTGGCTTATTTATGCATGATCGGAAGTTGGACATTAGTAACTTTAGGGGCATAGTTCTCAATTTATTGGCTTTAAGAATGTTTGGAACCATGAAAAATTGTGTAGTTATATTTCATGTATCTTCCCCCCCCCCCTTGAGTAGGAGAGGGACACTTTGATGGAGAGGAACTCCAAAGTAAAAGCATGCTCAGGCTTGGGCAATGCAGAGAGGAGTGACCCCCTGGGCAAGGGGCATTGGGGAAGGGGAGAACTCCAGAGTTAAGCCTGCTCTGGCTTGGGCAGTGCACGGAGGGGGTGACCCCCAGGGACGAGGGGCACCAGGGTGGAGAAGAACCCAGAGTTAAGCCTGCTCTGGCTTGGGTAGTGCAAGGATGGGTGACTCCCAGGGAAGAGGGATGCCGGGGTGAGAAGAACTCCAGGGTTACAGGTGCCCAGTCTTGGGCTGTTCAGGGATGGGTGATCTCTTGAATAGGAAGAAGAGAGTACTTGTACCAGTTGATCACCAATTTCAGGTGATCTTCCTTTGTAACTCTCACAAAAAAATGTTTTGTGCATCTTCATATATTAGTTGCGGGCCAGTCAATTGGAAGAAATTAACGTGACAACATTCTATATCTAGTTCATCACTCATACACCTTTGTCATTTGAAAATTGAAAAATGATGATATCTGGAGGATACATTTTTTTCATTGCTACTAACTGCTCTTCATGGGCAGGCAATTCTCTACAGAAAATTGGGTCAAGAAAACTTGGTCCTCCAAATTTTGGCACTGTAAGCTTTCTCACCTTGAATGTCGATTGAATTCTTGATCCATATTTTGAAGGATGACAATTAGTACAAATTAGGACATTTATACTTATTTAATATATCGGGTCTAAATTAATGTCGATTGTGGGTTTGACGAAGAACCTGAGTTTTTTTTTGGTTAAATGCTGCTATTCTGAGTGTTGAGTGTTTACTCTTGCTGACTGTAATTTAGCTTAAACCTTCAACAACTATGCTTCTAGTTGAGCTGTGTGGCATGCCCTTTCAGGAAGCTGGAGGACAGCGAAGCAGCAGAACAATATTGCGTGGAAATTGGTAGGGCTGATGCCTTCATGCAGTGAGTTCACTCTCTATCTCTCAAGCTTTCTATCTCTAATTCTATTTATAACTCTGTATCGGTTTCTGTATCCCTCTTTTGATCTCTCTCTAGTTTTCTGTCTCTCAAACTCCCTTTATTTTCTTCCATCTCTCCCTCTCTCTCTCTATCTCTGTATCTATCTGTCTCCCCTTTTCTCTTTATCCACTTCTCATGATTTCAATATTAGCAAGCTTATTACACTCTTCTTTCTCCTTTCTATCTACCACTTGCACGCTCCTCAATATTAGCAAACTTATTACACTCTTCTTTCTCCGTTCTATCTACCACTGGCAGGCTCCTCAATATTAGCAAGCTTATTACTCTTCTTTCTCCTTTCTATCTACCACTTCCAGGCTCCTCAATATTAGCAAGCTTATCACACTCTTTCTTTCTCCTTTCTATCTACCACCTGCAGGCTCCTCAATATTAGCAAGCTTATTACACTCTTCTTTCTCCTTTTTATCTACCACTTGCAGGGTCCTCAATATTAGCAAGCTTATTACTCTTCTTTCTCCTTTCTATCTACCACTTCCAGGCTCCTCAATATTAGCAAGCTTATCACACTCTTTCTTTCTCCTTTCTATCTACCACTTGCAGGCTCCTCAAACTCTACCTGGACCCACAGGATGGAAAGCAAACCATGTTCAAGGCTGCAGTCCGCCTCCTCCACAAGCACGGCGAATCCCTTGATCCTCTGCAAGTTCTGGAGGTGATGTCTTCTGAGCGATTTGAGCACAACTTGATCCTTATTTGTAAGGACTGAGTGATGTGAGAAAAAAGGGAAGACGACAAACTTTACAGCTAGACTCTGGCCATGTATAGAAGGAAGCAAGGAGAGAGATATTAGAAATTCAATTATCCCTATGATTATACTGACAATCAGCAGTCTTCTGATTCCTTCCCATTCCTTCTCTTCTTGTGGACAGAGGCTTTCTCCCAAGATGCCACTGCATCTGGCCTCTGAGACCATTGCAAGAATGCTGAGGGCTCGTGTCCACCACCACCGCCAGGGCCAGGTGAATCTTCCAGAACACTATTTTTGCCATTCTAAGCAATTTATTTGAGGCGTTTTAATGATCTTTATCGATGGGCTGAATTGAGTTTTATTGTTCAAAAATAATAAAAACTGAGTGTAGATAGTTTGCAAGCTCTCGCATGCTCTGAAAGTGGAGGCAGAGCTGGCAAGGCTGGAAGAGAGATCCAGACATGTGCAGATCAACAATGAAAGTATCTGTGCCTCTTGTCGCACCCGTCTTGGTACAAAGCTCTTTGCAATATATCCTGATGATTCTATTGTTTGCTACAAGGTATCCTCTGTTTCTGGCTATTCCACATCCTCTCTATTGATCTATATACATATTTACCTCTCTCTTTTTCTACTTCTCTCTACGTTTCTCTATCCAGCTCTCTATGCATCTCTCTATCTCTATCTGTCTCTATCAATATGTCTCTCTCTATCACTATCACTTTGTCTCTCTCATTTTCTCCGCTCCATATCCTCTATATTCCTGGGTATCTATCCCCTCACTTGCATCTCGCTCTAGCTCCATCTCTCTCTCTTTCCCTGTCTCCGCAGCTCTCTCCACCTGTCTATATCTCTCTTTACCTCTCTATATCTTCCTGTCTATCTCACCCTATCTCTCTTTGTCCTCTCTATAGTTATCTGTTTCTCTATTTTACCTCTCACTTGATCTATCTTTGTCTCTACCCTCTCGGTCTCTCCCTGCATCTCTCTCTTTCTCTGCTTTATGGCTGTCTCTCTCTCTCCCCCCCATTAATTTCTCTATCCATCTTTATCTCTCTCTGTCTGTCTAGATACAGTCATTGTGCACATCTCTACTTGTTATCTCTCTGTGAAATTAAATCCTTGAGTTTCTTCCCCTTTGTAGTGCTACCGACAATTAGGGGAGTCAGTTTCACCGGGGGGCCAGGACTTCATTCGGGACGTGCTATTCAAGCCGGGTTGGCTTGTGAGCCGGCCTTGATGTGTGTAAGTACATGAGAGAGATAGAGAGATAGCATGGCTTCAAGCATTGGCTTGCGAGCAGGGTATAATGTGCATATGGGGAGAGAGAGAGAGAGAGAGAGATGCACCAAATGAATTTTCTTAGGAACTGTTCCTGTGTTTATTCCAAAAGCTAGCCGTAGATGTTGAAGATATATGCAGTTTCATTTACTCGATATTTCCTATCTACAGCTTTTTTATCTTCTTCATTCATAATATTGTTCTTATGATTTGGGTCGGACCATAACATGATTTCAATGGAGTATCTTTATAAACTTGAAGCCTAGATGTGGATCTAAATCCAGTTCACTCATGGTTATGTTGTAGCATCAAAACTTTGACCTTGCTAATGATATATCCAAATTCATGTGTGTACCCCCTTCCTCTTATGTCCATCATACTGTCCGCGACTTGAAATAAATACTAAGTTCATTTCTAATTCAAAAGAAACAGACTTCAATCCTTGATGCAGTAACACAGTATGAAGATGATCAGAAGATGTCTCAAGCTGAAGGATCCATAAATTCCCTGATTCCACCAGTCTCTCTCTCTGTAGATTACTAGGATCCTGTTCTGATTTGAATAATTATACCTGTGAGAATCATGAAAGAGAGAGCAATTGCCTGCTCTCTCTCTCTCTCTCTCTCTCTCTAAAATCCCTGTGATAAGTCAAAATATCAATGACGACCTAGCATTTTTCTGCAACTGTAAGCCTAATTCTTGGTCAGATCACTGTCCTACTCCAGTCCCTATCTGCGGGATGACTTTTGACTGGGCTGGGACCCTTGTATTAAAATGCTAATGATGGTATGCAGAAATGTCAGTCATGCACATATCAAATGCAATAAATGTACTCAAGAGAGTAAATGCATGAAATGGATGGTGTGGGCATGGAAGAAGCTCAATCATTCAAAACTAAATGATAGTGTGTAGTTTTCAGATTTGAGTCGATTATACGATTCATGTGACTATGTAGAGGTACTATACACTTAGATTATTGATGTCAATGTACATGAATTATTTGAAAATTCTTAATCATTAGAACTATGAGATGATTTATTAGAACTATGAGATGATGCACATATATGAGTAAAATATTTGATGAAGCCCAAGAATATATTCTAGTTGCAACAGCTATTACCTCTTTTTAGGAAAGAAATTCTATCTAGAATTTAATCCCAAAGTTGAAAGCTGTTTTTTAAATCAAAACTCAAAAAGGAGTGTGTATTCTTAAATGTAAGGTGAACAAGTTACAAACTTGAATCAATGTGGAACAATGAGACTTAAAATAGAATAGTTTCCAACCCTAGAGGAGGCTGTTGAGATAGTAAAGTGCAAAATAAATGAAATGTAAAAGGTATCTATGTATATTCTCTTAATTCTCACTCTCTCATTTGCTATTACATGTCCAATAACTTTGAGTAAAAGAGAGAACATAACAAGATTTTATTTCATCAAATGACTGGATTCCAAATATAATATTTCTATCTATACTATTAATTTCTCAAAGATAAATGATCTTGTTTTTACACATTTTTGTGTTGATTTCTCGAAATACTAGAAAATAGGTACAAAATCCAAGTATCAGTTTGGAGAATGAGCATCTCTTGATTTTCTCTCAATCTGCTCCTTCATTGATAACACACCCAATCAAAGTTCTCATATAGATGTAGACAATAGTGGTTACCCAACATGCATATTGACTAGAGTGAGGATACAACAAGCTTAATACATAAGGTGTTGTACATGACACCATTAAGACTCTTCTTGAAGATTTCTGCCACTTGAATGGAAGAAATCACATGTGATGTGGAGATGACATCTTGAAACTCTTTGTCACAAACATAGTAGTAACAACAAGGTATTTTTATAGATTATTTGTATTTTTTTCAAAGCAAGAGTGACCAAAGCATTATGCAACAACAAGTAAGAAGAACCATCAAAACTAAGTGTGAGAGAAAGAAGGCCAGATGAAGGGTTGTCCTACACAAGTTTCCCAAAAATCACATCCATTCTCATACCCCTGACAAAATCCCCAAACTAGTAAGCAGACTTTGAAAAAATATAAAAGAGAAAATAGATAGAAAAAAGTGTGTGGGATTGAGTTATGGTAGTGATGAAGAGGAAGTTTGTCGACAAGCTCAAAAATTAAGGACATCATAGAAGGGTAAACGCATGGGTTCAGTGTGATAGATCTATGCTCTCTGATAAGGCATAAGCAAAACGTTGACAATGTTGATAGCTGGTTGAGAGGATAGATAAGGTATTGGTGACATGAGTAGTGGCCCTCAAGTCAATGATCCATAACAACTTAAAAGGGGAAAGAGCATCTATATGTGACATGAAGACATGGGTGACATTAGTTTCCTTCCAAGTTAAATATTTGTTAAAAAATAAGGACATTTGTGAGGTGAAGTAGATGAAGTCACTAGACGATGATCTATCATAGGAGATCTAGATATATACGTGAAAGACATTCGAGATTATCTGCAAGATGCCTTTGGTATCCTAGGCTTAAGAACCACATATACAACAATGACCTAAATCAAATTTGTCGAGAATTAGATACAATGCCATTTGAGGATTTATACAGATCAATTCAGTGAAATTTTTAACTAAATGGCACCAAATGTCCCACCTTAGTGTCTCCACACAAATGTTCATGGGATCTACTATCATCATATGATCAAGAGCAAGCATAACTAGTCTACCAGATACACCATGTCCTTCTCAAATATCCTATGAATATGAACCCTTAGGATTTGTGTTTTGAGATAATTAATCACCGTCGCGTGATTTATTATAAGTTACTCATCATTATATATTTCCTTTGACTTCGGTATTAAAATCACATATTTATGATAATGAATATAAGGTTTCTAATATTATTATTGAGATATGTATAGTTTGGATGGCTTCTATGCTACTCAATAGAGGCCCGGGAAGGAAAGAAAAGATGTATGTGAATGAGATATCCAGAAACAAGACGAAATAAAAGGACTAAATAGAGGAAATACCTAGTATTAGTTGATCTTGAATGTTTACATTTCAATGGAATGGGTGACTCGTTATTTCAATGAATCATTTCTTTAGAGAGGAAGAAATTGTAAATACTTACTCAAAATCTCACTTATTGCGCTGCACTGTGGAGAACTGGATGCCATTTTTATGATTATTCGGCCATGATATATCTGATCCGTGCATAATATCACAAAAAATGGATAAACTTTTTATAATTATCAAGAAAAATGCATCTAAAAGGGCGAAATTTAGATATTTGCACCATGTCAGAGTAAGGAACCATGGCACATATGTTTGGAATAGATTCTTTTTTGAGATATTTGAAATAGCCTAATCTCATTTAAGGGTTCAATACATCTCAATCATTGCAACCAAGAGTCACCTTGATCGAATAATTATGCCCCAAATTCTCCTTATTTAGACACTCTCTCTACTTCCTAAAAAACTATTTCTGGAGATTTTGGATTGGTCGAACAATTAAGATAGCTTTTTCCCCTAAAATATATTGATTTAAACATGTTCTAAAATTATTTTTGCATATATTGAGCATTTAAAATCAATATTTTAATAAGAAAGTTGGGAAAATTCGCAACTTGAACTTTGCATTTCTGCTGTGTAATCTTGGAATGGAAATCCCTTGATTTGATGATTAATGGGATCAATTTCTTGTGGTTCTGGGTCATATTTTTCCTTGACCTATTGTCATTCTGCCTAAGATTTAAATTTCAAACATTAGATTGATAAGGTTTATTAAATTTTCTTCAGTTTCTCTCTCTACCTTCCCTGTTTGATTTCTTGTTTGATTCACTTAATTTGTGTAGTTTTTTAATTCATTGGAAATATCTTCAAGTTATCCTCCAATAAATCTACAACCATTTCTTTTTCCAAATTTACTTATCTAAGATTTCTCTAGATCAACCTTAATTCTCATGGATTTCAACACTTATTCCCTAGTTATGCTAAAACTTTGTCATAATTGAGTGGGTTTGTACATATTTGACCCCTTATAGGTTTAATGACCCAACACGTTCATCTCATCACCAAGATAGGAGGGCCACCCTATGGAGAAGCCTAAGGCAAGAGGGCCACCATTCAATAGAATCCATACAAGAAATTCACCGTCCGTCCATGGCCCAGGTACAAGGGACAGCCCTAGCAGCGCCTACGGTAGTAGAGTTGTCGTATGTTGCCATTCAAGGTAGGAGACCATCCTTTGGGAGTAGCTTGGGAGGAGGAAACCCTTCAGTACTGTCTATGGCAAGAGAATTTTTCTCCCACAATTTCCAAGATTCAGGAGCTAATGTATAGTCTTGGTTGGTGTGGAAGACTAACAAAGTGATGGTGCTAAAAAATTAACAAATAATAATAATTGATGGTGCTCAAATGAAGACTAAAATTTTGAGAAAAAAATATGATGTCACATAGTGACATTCATAGTAATCGATGGCCCTCAAAGATGTTTTTAACTTAATAGGGATGCATTGGGAAAAAATCTCACTCAAAATTTAATGATGGATGATTTGTGCATAATGAAGATGATGTTGTTGGGAAGCACTTTTTTGACATAATTTTTGCCCCCATATTAATTTATTCTCTATCCATTCATATATTATTTCTATTTATGAATCTAAATCTTGGATTATAGTAAAGAGTTTATCCTTTAACACAAGTGTTATATGATAGGTGTGGCATTTTATTTGAAAAATGTATCCTCAAGATCTAGGTCTTAACCTTTTAGAACCATACCCTCATTACCTTTGGCCTAGCTAATTAATGAATCTGCTTCATTCAAACCAAGACCACTAGCATATGCTGGTGCAGGATGAACTAACTTTAAAATAGAAAAGGCTGCTCAATTAGGCATGAGTTTTAGTATCTTGAGAGTTTCTTCATAGGAAAATATTAATTAGGAAAGGGGTGCAATAGTGGAGGAAGATGATTCTAGTAATCTGATAACATTTCTATGAGTGGAAAACTTTTGATATTGTGTGGAATTTTGTGGAGACAAGGTCTGATACCTTGTATCATGGAAGGTTGAGAAATAAATTTTAGCAGAAAGAGGGATATAATTTCCATCCTAGGATTAAGATAACATTCCAAATGTCTATCATATATCAACTTGAATTAGATATGAAAATTACATAATAAAAATACACTTCTTGTCATAACTACAATACCTTCACCTCATTCGCCCCTATGGACAATGAGAATGGAAATGATTAAACTTTGATAACTAAAATTGTGAAATTTATCTTGATGCAAAAATCCAAAACAAAAACATGAATAGAATATGATAACATAAAAATAAATGCATTACGATGAAAAAAAATGTCACCATAAAAAAATTTATGAGAATTTCCAAAACACAGTGAAGAACAATAAGATCTTAACACAAGGAAAAGTCATTATCCTTGAAATCAAGTCAAATATGGTCACCAAGGAGCTCTGTAGGTCTTGCAACAAAACCTTTGAAAAAAAATGTCATTTTCAAAGGTGACATCTTCATATAATGTTAGTTACATCACAATTGATACTGATTTGTGTTGATCATGTAAACTATAATGACACTTGAGATTGAGAATAAAATTGCATTTGTTGTCTTTTAACCCCTAGTAATGTTTAGGGTCTTCAGCCAAATTCAATTCAAATTTGTGGAGGGTGGAAAAACTTTACACTAGATTTTAGACATGGTCCATTCTATTTTCTTTGTATTTGTGGAAAATTTTAGGAGTTGTAGAACACATTTACATGTTATTTTTGCTGCTATTTCTTGTGTTAATATGGATATTTTTAGCTTTTCTACAACGAAGTAATTTTATGACTTCAATAATACGTCTAAAACATTCCAATTGACAGTTTTATCTCTTCATTTATCATGTATAATAATGGTCATCCTAAAATGATGGTATATTCCATGACCCATAAACTCGTATATGTTAATGATCAAAAATAAAAAATAAACAATAGCACTAGATTTTAGGTCTTGATTGACCTGCACGGCTAGTTGGAGGATAGTGTTATGAATACATGTATTACCTGATAGAAATGTATATGAAAGATAGTCTAAAGATGACTAAAATTAATGGTCTGATGAACCATTAATTTTAGTATTACCCGATTCTGTTAAGTTTAACAGAATCGGGTAACGGCTAGAAAACTAGCCGTTACAAACGGCTAGCTCATCCCCTTTCCTTCTTCTATAAAATCTGTATGTACACCTCTATGAAAATATATCTTTATTTTGCCTATCTAGTTTTCTGTGCTTCTGCTCACGATCCATCTTCCATTCTTCTCTCCTTCTTGGCAAATATGTAATCTTACATGGTATCAGAGCTAGGTTCTTAAGCCAAGAGAGGAACTGATCTGAAAGCTCAAAAGTTTATCCTATGGGAGGAATTTCTTAGCATTCAGCAGCAGTTAGTTATCAATGGCAGAAGCTTCACAGACATCTGCAACGGGGACATCATCAATAAGGAATATCTCTGTTTCTACTGATAGATGGCTCACCCATCTTCCAGTTATTGCAAAATGCAACATTTTCAATGGGCATAATCTTATTTTGTGGGAAAGAACTATTCAAGCAGCTTTGAAGCCTAGAAAACTCCTCCATCATCTCACTGAAGATTGTCCATCTGAAGATCATCCCAATTTTCAGAAATGGGTTATGGAGGAGGAGTTTGTATTTGCTTGGCTGTTAGATTCTATAGATCCAGAGCAGGTGGCGCGTCTTATTTCTTATGATACATCCAGAAAGCTTTGGGAGGCTATCAAAAGAAGTCACTCTAAACAAGGTGATAAAGCAAAAATCATTGATTTGTTCATCAAGTCTTATACTCTTAAACAGGATGATGGGGATATCCTCACTTACTCAAACAAATTAAGAGACATACATACTGAGCTTGATCATTGCTATCCTCAGTCCACAGATTTAATTGCTAGAGCTCGAGAAGCTACTAACAAGTTATGTCAACTTCTCCAAGGATTGAGGCCAGAATTTGAGATGGTAAGGAGTCAATTATACAACAGGGAAGAAGAACCCACCTTTGATGAAGCTGTTACTAAACTTATGCAAGAAGAAAGCCGACTTCAGGCCCTAAAAGGAGCTAAAGAAGGCAATGCTTATTTCACAAAGGGGCAAAGGAATACTGGTCAACCATAGGGTCAATATCCGAGGAGGAGTGACTCAGAAAAGGGGAATAGAAGTGATATTGTGTGCAATTATTGCAAAAGAACATGACATACCAAGGATAAATGTTGGAAGCTCTACGGTCTACCCCCACACATGGCCAAGGTTCACTTGGCTCAAAATACACAACAAGAGGGAGCTCATAACTCAAACACTGAAGGAATTCCCTCAGCTCAAGACTTCCAAAAAATGATGCAAGAGCTTCAAAGCATCAAGTCCATGATAAACTCCACATGCACTATTATCGGATCAACCTCAGTGGCCAACTCCGGTAACAATGAGCTTCTTAAAAATTTATCTTTTTTTACTAAAGATCTTACAAATGCATGGATTTTAGATTCTGGAGCAACTGATCACATGACTCCTCTATCTGTTTTTGAGTCATATGAAACAATTGCTCCAGGAAAACATGTCCAAACTGCTGATAGCACATTGCTTTCAGTAGTTGGTATTGGTCAAATAAACTTACAACCCATTAGAAAAATAACCAATGTGTTGCATGTTCCAAAATTATGTGTAAGTCTTATCTCTGTCCAAAGAATTGCGAAAATGAAAGATTATAATATCTTATTCGACGATATTGATGCCTATCTATGTCACAAGGTGCACGGGTGGAAGACTGGACTAGCTAAAGTCCAACAAGGGCTCTATTATCTTCCTTGGAAAAATCCACTAAAGACAGCTGAATTTAAGGTAACTACAGTGCAGACCTCATCTAAGGAAAAGATTATGGAGATTCATCAGAGAATGGGTCATCCTTCTTTTCACCTTCTCAAAAAAATGTACCCATATCTGTTTAAAAAAATAGAATTTGATATGTGTATTTGCAGTGCATGTCAACTGGGAAAATTCAAACGCACAACCTATCCTTCTAATAATAACCGTACACAGAGAACATTTCAATTGCTTCATTGTGATGTATGGGGCCCATCACCTCATACAGACATACTCAAAAATCGTTATTTCCTAGTATGCACAGATGATCATAGTCGATTCAGCTGGTTATTTTTGCTTAAGACTAAAACTGAGGTTACTACCAATATTAAGAACCTTTGTAAGATGATCAAATGTCAATTTGGAGATCCAGTCAGAGGACTAAGGACTGATAACACCAAAGACTTTCTTAACCACGAGTTAAGAGAATTCTTGGCATCTGAAGGGATCAAACATGAAACATCTTGTCCATACACACCTCAGCAAAATGGTTTGGCTGAAAGAAAAATTGGGGATATAGTAGATAAAGGCAGAACACTTCTTATCCAAGCAAGCACTCCACTGAATTTATGGGGGTTTGCTGTAATGACTGTTATACACCTCATCAACAGATTACCTTCTAGTACTTTAGGTCTTCAAAGTCCTCTAGAGATACTTGAGAAGAAGTACCCAGAGGTGAGACTTAAAACTGGATTACCGGTTAGGATTTTTGGATGTGTAGCTTATGTACATAATCCAGTACATAAGAATGATAAGTGGTCAGCAAAGGCCTTAAAGTGCATTTTTTTGGGTTACTCTGTTACCCAAAAAGGGTACAAAGTATATCATCCTCTCACTCGGAAACATCTAGTATCTAAAGATGTTGTGTTTGATGAAAAAATGTTCTATTATCAATCGACGGTAATTAAGGAACTAAGAAAGCTTCCTTACCTTACAAACCTTTGATGAAACCATCATACATCAAACTGAAACTCAGGAGGATAATAGGTCTGTCAATACACCTCAATTTCAGCAGCAAGAAGATACTTTATCTCCTACTAATTTAGAAACAGCTCCGGAAGAGGAAAATCTAGAGGAAGTAACAAATAATCCAGGGACAGTAGTCCCATATCCTAAGTATTATGAACGGAGAAGAAAGAGGAAGCTACTAGAATCAGAGGTAAATAAAAAAAATCAAGAATCTATTTTGGAAAATGCAAGAGAAAGTAATATCAGATGAAGGGGGAGTCGGCTGGCCAATTGCCTTGAGAAAAGGAAAACGGTCAGTGGTCAAGAACCTTCCTTATGATATGACTCACTATCTTAACTTCAAAAGTGTATCACCATATTACCGGGCATTCATTCTACAGATTCAAGATATATCTATTCCAAAAGACTCCCCAAGAGGCCATGGGGAATGTTCATTGGAAGGGAGCAATGGATGAAGAAATCACAGCGCTTCTGCAGAATGATACTTGGGATATAGTTGACCTCCCAGAAGGGAAAAAACAGTTAGTTGTCGATGGGTGTATACCCTTAAATGCAAATCAGATGGTAGTCTAGATAGGTATAAAGCCAGATTGGTGGCTAGGGGATATACTCAAACTTTTGGAATAGATTACATAGAGACCTTTTCACCAGTAGCTAAGATTAATACTATCAGAATCCTTATTTCTTTAGCAGTCAATTTCGATTGGCCTCTAAATCAATACGATATTAAGAATGCATTTCTTAATGGTGAACTCAAAGAAGAAATTTATATGAAAATTCCACCTGGAATCGGAGGATCTATGTATGAAGGCAAAGTATGTAAACTAAAGAAAGCTTTGTATGGACTTAAACAATCGCCTAGGGCATGGTTTGGTCGATTTACTCAAGCAATGAAACTACTTGGTTATCAACAGTGTAATGGTGAACATACTTTGTTCTTTAAACACACTTTCCCTAACTTACTTACAATCTTAATAGTATATGTGGATGACATTTTAATTACAAGAATTAATCTTGAAGAAATAAAGTGCCTAGAAAGACATCTACACAAGAATTTTCAAGTAAAATAACTAGGACCTCTAAAGTATTTTTTAGGGATTGAGTTTGCACGCTCGAGTGAAGGGATCCTAATGACACAACAGAAATATATAATTGAAATACTAGAAGAAACTAAACACACTAAGTGTCATGTAAGTGACACTCCTATAGAGGTAAATCATAAATTAACCCTTAGTGAGGATGAACCTCGAAGAGATCTAAATTCGTATCAGAAATTAATTGGAAAATTATTGTACTTATCTCACACTAGACCTGATATATGTTATACTGTTAATGTACTTAGTCAGTTTATGCATTCTCCAAGAAATTCTCATTTTCAAGCTGCTAATAGAGTCCTCAGGTATCTGAAAGGCACAGCTGGACTCGGCATTACGTATCGAAAAACAATTAAGAATGATCTAATCATGTATACTGACTCTGATTTTGCAGGTTCTCGTGTTGACTATAGGTCAACATCTAGGTACTGTACCTTCCTAGGAGGGAATCTAGTTACATGGAGAAGTAAGAAACAGAGTGTGGTCTCCAAGTCTAGCACCGAGGCTGAGTTTCGAGCAATGTCTAAGGGTATCGATGAGGCAATGTGGATCAAGCATCTGCTGGAGGAACTGAGAATTCCCTATACTAAGCCGATTGTCATCCACTGCGACAACAAATCGGCAATCAGCTTAGCCCACGATCCGGTTCATCACGACAGGATGAAGCACGTAAACATCGACATGTTCTATATTCAAGAGCATCTCGAGCAAGGTGTCTTGAAGACAGAGCATCTGAGCTCAGAGGAACAGTGCGCGGACATTTTTACCAAGGGTCTATCCACTAAGACAATGCAGTATCTGATCTTCAAGCTTGGAATGAAGAATATGCATTCCAGTGCTTGAGGGGGAGTGTTATGAATACATGTATTACCTGATAGAAATGTATATGAAATATAGTCTAAAGATGACTAAAATTAATGGTCTGATGAACCATTAATTTTAGTATTACCCGATTTCTGTTAAGTTTAACAGAAATCGGGTAACGGCTAGAAAACTAGCCGTTACAGCTAGCCGTTACAAACGGCTAGCTCATCCCCTTTCCTTCTTCTATAAAATCTGTATGCACACCTCTATGAAAATATATCTTTCTTTTGTCTATCTATTTTTTTGTGCTTCTGCTCACGATCCATCTTCCATTCTTCTCTCCTTCTTGGCAAAGCTATAATCTTACAGATAGCATTTGTTTATCCGAGTTCTCCTTTGATGAAATTTATCATATACCAATCATCTACGAGTGCTATTAAAAGGAAATAAAATAAATTAAATTGAAAATACATCATATTTTAAATGAATTTTATAAAAGCATCTATGCGTTTGAAAGCTTATAATCATGGTATATTATAATTTACTTGTTCTATAAATCCATGAATTCCACACTTAGAGTGGGCTTATGTATTTATTTCTCTCAAGATTAGGGCTAGGTTTTAACTATACCATCATATAATAAATCATTTTTTCTCATCTCTTTCTTTCTTGGAACACACCTACAAACTATTTCATTCAATTCAATCTAAAAATTTGAGCCCCTTGATTTGGAATATCTTACTTCCACATTGTTTTATTGATCTTAAATCAAGATGATTATCAGTTTACTTTTTCACCATTTAAAGAAAATGAAGCATCATTCCAAGAACTATCACTGATATCTAACATTGGCATGTATCTTTCATCCTTGCTTTCTCCCTCCATATGAAGCCTCAGCCATTGATATATGTTATAGTAATCAAATTATTTGTCATTAAATCCCTGCCATATCTAGTGTGTGTTAGTGGAGACTAATCATGGAATCAGATGGCATTATCTTAGAAAGAGAGACAGAGAGACAGAGAGACAGAGAGAGAGATAATGGATACCAGAAAGGTAGAACCATTGCCATCAATGGTAGGAGGAAAGCATCATTAACAATGCCATCAAACATGAAGAAATAGGCGCAAGAAATTTTGAGAGGGAGCTCAAAAGTCCCATCTTTTCTTCACCCGGAACATGAATAGAGGATTAAGGAGATCATCTTGGGGCACTTGGACCATCAACTGAACCTTCATCTTCATTGGTGCCACCTTCGTCTTCCCTTCCTCATCACCCACCTGAGATATGTATGATCACCACTTGATTCGCAGAAAAGAACTAAGGTCTTCTCTCATCAGCCTATTAGATAGGCGATACATTCTTCCATAAGTACATCTTTCCATGCATTAGAGAGAGAAATAAAAATTGAGATAATGACATTGGGAGAGAGAAGCTGCGATAAGTGAATGACTGAGTTTAAGTTAAGCAGAGAATGAGTGATTGAATGGGTGAGAGAACTGCAGAGAACAAGCGAAAGAAAGACTGTGATAAGTGAATGAGAGATTGCACCAGGGAGAAGCAGAGTATGAAAGAATGACACTGCGCGAAGCAAAAGAGTGAACCACAATTAGATAGTGACAGCATGGCTGAGCGAGAGTGAGAATGGGAGAATACGGCAATAAAAACAGAAAGAGAAAATCAATGAGAACTAGAGTGACAACGGGAGAGAGAAAGCATGAATATGTCCGTGCAAGAGCAAGAATGGATGGATGAGACACAGAAAGAGATTGAGAGAGCTTGTCTGAGCGAGAAGAATGGGAGAGAGGAGAGAAAGAGGGGGAAGAGAGGAGGAGAGAGAGAGAGGTGAGAGCATGTCCGTGCAAGAGTGAGAGTCAGAGGGAAGGAAGAGACTGATGCAGATAGAGAATGGCTGAGTGATGGTGAGCAGGGGAGGGAGGAGATAAAGATCCAAACCGAGTGAGGGTGAGAAGGGGAGGGAAAGGGGGAGAGGAGAGAGAGAGAGAGGGAGAGCAAGGTGAGAAGATGAGAGATGGGAGAGAGGAGAGAAAGTGAGATTGTAAGTGAATTACGCTGCTGGTATGTGAGAGAGAGATGGTGTATGAGTGCTCGTATGTGAGGCAGGTGAAATGAGGAAGAAAGAGAGAGTGACCATGAGAGAGAGCGGCATATGTGCAGAAAAGAACAAGAAAATGGCAGAAGTAATTCAAGGGATTTACAGAGAAATATTTAGATGTCAAAATCAGCAAGAGAAACAAAGTTTCCAGTTGTGTCTCTCCAGCACGAAGAAATGAATATGAGATACCATATTAAGGAAGAAATATAAATTTAAGGAGAACATCAGTCAGAAACTTGACAGGAAGAGTTAAGCCAACCAGATAACTGAAAATGCACATGAGATTATCTAATTCATGAATAGAATAAGAACAAGATCATGACGATGAAGTTTACATTTTTATTCTATGAAACATGTTTTAATCTGCATCTGTGAAAAATATATCATTTAGAGATATTAACAGCTAGAGTTTGGTGTTTCCCCTTACCCAGAGAGATGCCCACCCAAGTCGCACCTCTGAGTCATACCCAAACTTGAACTTCACCTCCTCACTGAGTGTTCTCTTGTACACCGCATTGAAGTCGTTGGAATGGAAATGGTAACAGTAGCTGACAATCAAATGCTCATGTCATATAAACACATGTGGAGATAGAGCGGGAAAGTAGATTCCCCAATCTCTGCTACTAGCTCACTGTGAACAATGTAGCTGAGGACGGAAAAACATTTTTGTAGAGAGAGAAAATAGATTTTCCATCTCCACTACCAGATGCATGTGGAGAATGTAGTTGAGAATAAAGTACTCATATTTCAGAGAGCAGAGTGTGTGTGAGAGAGACAGACAGAGAGTGCAAAGATTTCACAATCTCTGAAACCAGCAGAATGTGGAAAAAAGTAGTCAAGAAACAATTGCAATCGTCTTAGAGAGAGTGTAAAGATTTTCCAATCTCCTTTGCTAGCTGTATGTGAAAAATATAGCAAGAATGAAGTACCCTCATAATAGTACCCGTGTTATATTTACAGAAACCATAAAAAAAATATTTCTGCCAATCTCCACAAAAAATAGTAATGTGAAAAAAATGTAGCAAAGAAAAACTGCCCATGTTATAGAGAGAGCAATAGAGACAGAGAGCAAAGATTTCCTTACTCCCCCAGCTGTATAAAAAAATGTTGCACAGAACGTGCTCATTCTTGAGGGAGAGAAAATTAGAGAGTAATAAAGTATTTCCTGCCAGCGAGATATGGGAAATATAATTATGACATTTCTACACAGCATGTATTCTTCAACTTAAAAATTTTGGGCTATGATAACCACTGCGCATATATATAATGATGACACAGTTGGAATCTTAGGGTCACCTTAGTTTGTCTGAAGAGCTGAACCGTCTTTTGAATGTCATCGATACTGCATTATATGGAAGAACAATCTCTGGGATGAAAGTCATTTGCTCATCCTGAAATAAATAAAAAGCATTTATAATATATATATATATATACCTAATATGGCTGCTAAAAATAAACTTGGAAATTTTGATCTACAACCTTGTAGCAGTATCTCACTTTCAAGTTCTTTTCAGAATCTGTTGCCTTAACATCAGCATCCTCAAACTGAGCAGTGCAGAAACCACTTAGGATCTTGCCTTTCAAAATGCCATTTATCATTAGGGCGTTTCCTCCTTGTTCATCTTTTCTTTCTTCCACTGAAACTTCCCCACGTGGAAACTGGAATCTTGCTTTGGGCTAAACAATAAATATGCCAAAAGTCAAAGAAGGGTCAACGTTTCAACAATCTTATGTCCTTGAAACATGATAAAAAAATGATAAAAAGGTAGCCTTGCAGAAATGAAGAGATTATAAGATGATATAAAGGTCATTAATTCTCTCAAAATGACAATTCTCATGAACACTATTATCTGCTCATGCTGGAAGAAGATCACTAACAGAGAGATAGCCTCGAAGAGAAGAATCATGGCAAGAAGACATCAATAGAAAAGTTAATTGTATAGGGTTTTCGGTGATTCGAATCTGATGACCATCGATTAGATAGTGTTATCAGGAGGAACTTGGGTTGAGTCCACAAAACCTAGTTTTATCAGAAAGAACTGAGTCTATGGAAGTAGCCTCTTCAACCATTGAGTTCACAAGGGAAGCATGTTTAATCCATAAGCAATAGAGCATGCTCTAATTGACGCAGCCTTAGAGCAGGAGCAATGTAGAACATGGACTTGAATCCACAAGTCTTGATATACAAGAAGGGTTAGGTTCAGGGTCCACAGAATTAACATCTTCAACCCTTAAATCCACAAGGGGGTATGCTTGAATCCACAAACACTTAAGCACTCTCAGAAGGGAGAACACTCGGAAAGAAAGCAGAGCTCTCAAAATGGGATAACTTCAAATTATGTTCAAGTATTACAATGGGGCGCCTTATATAGGCCTCCAAGTGACTTGACGCATAAAAAGACAACACAAAAGTCTTGAAAATACAACTCTGACAACATGCATCTGTCGGAGACAGAACTGATAAAAGAAAAAGTAAAAAAGTAAATCTTCTAGGCCTTGTCATGCCTCAGCAGAAAGATATTTGAAGATTCCAAGACCTCTCCTAAATATTTGTGGTCTCTAGGTGATCTTCAGCAAAATATGTCAAGTCTTTAGGATGCTCCCTTGGCCCAATAAGCTTTTAATGGGCCTCCAATATAAATAGGCCTAAAATAATACAAAGTGGGTTCCTAGGCTACATTCTGAGCTACATCACTAATCATAAGAATGCTCAGGGGAGAAGCAGAGCTCTCAACAAAAGGAGTGGATGATATTGCACTATCTGAGTTTACAATAAGACCTCAAACAATGGATAGAGTCGTCCAAAAGGCAACTTTGAAAAGACAAAACAAAGCTGACAGTGCCCATATGCTAGTGATATGAACTCCTCACCTATTAGACCTTGGCCTATTTTTGACCCAACAAGACGGAAGGCATAAGGACCCCCCATAATCATAATTAGGGGGTTGGGTCCCTTGTTTTCGGAAGGAAATGAATCAAGAAGGTAGTTTTATTTGAGGTTTAGTTTCGTTCCTCTGAAGTTCATGTTCTACCCGACCTTCTCCAGCTGCAGATCTGCCCTCTTTCAGAAGAGCTTGACGTTTCTTTGTCTCCTTTAGGGTATATTCTGATAGGACCTCCGTCAGGGTTCTATCAGATAATATGACTCTCAAAGCCACAACTGCAAGGACCAAACAAAAGATTTTATGCACTGACAAGTCTGAATAGAGATTTTAAAAAAATTGCAGCAAATTTTGGCTTCTGGAAATCTGATCAGAATACACTTCTGGCTTGTGGAAAATTTAGCCAATAAAGTAGTGGCCCAAAAAGGTGAATGAGTTATTTTGGGCTTCCAGTTGTGAGTTCTCGGACTACATCACTGTCTCAGTAGGCCTTTTAGGAGAAAAGTTCTAACAGGTTCATGAGGCTCTGACAGATATATCACAGTAAGGACAAATATTAATAGTAATATGTATCTAGTATAAGTGCATTACTGATACTAAGGGGTCGAAAAATAACAGATCTTTGAGAGAAAACTAGGAATTTCAATAAACTGTTTAATAATTTACTTACAAGTCCAATAGAGGGGAAGGCCGAAATCAGAGCAAGCTTATAGGAGGGCTGAGCAAAAGTTTGTAGTCATCATCAATTCTCCTTGTTTTTCCTGATTTAAAAATTATATGAAACGTCAAAACCAGGTAAGAATCCGAAGAACATAAAAAAAACTCAGTCATCTGAGAAACATTAGCAAACGAGAAAGAGATATGCCTTTTGATGTGAGGAATCTCTCTCTTTCTCCATGCCCCTCTCTCTTGGTCTCTCTCCCATTCTCTCTCCATCTCTCTCAATCCACCTCTCTCACTACCTTGCGCTATCCATCTCTCTCTCTCTCTCACCCTCTCTCTATATTCATCTATATCACACTCGCTATAGGTCTCTCTCTCTCCCACTCTCTCTACATCTCTCTCTGTATCCATCTCTCACTGCATCTATCTTGCTATCAAATTTCTCACTCTCTCTCTCTCTCTATCCATCTCTCTGCTCTCTCTCTATACATCTCTCTCTCTCTATCCACCTTCTCGACATCTCTCCTTCTTTCACTCTCTCTCTATCCCTGTCTCTCAATTCATCTCCATCTCACCCTCTATATGTCTCTCTCTATTAATCTAAAATCTCAGTCTCTATTTCACATCTCTATTGATCTCTCTCTCTATCTTTTCATCTCGCTCTATCTCTCTCTCCCCCTCCTGAAAGGAAAAACATTAAAAACAGAAATGATAAAGGAAGACAGAGGCAACTAGTCCGAATACTGCAGAATAACTGTAATATACAAACCAGCATGGACTGGCGTTGTCTTGCCATATTCCAATTAGAGAGACATTCAAATGAAAACAGCTCAATTGACATAATTCTACAAAGTTTTACCACCAGAACAAAGATTCGCTTCTATGAAACCAATGTCTCAAAATTTCATGTTAAAACCAACTAATGCGATAAAACAACCGATAATTTCAAAAGAATATAGAATCAATTACGCTCCGCTCCTCACCTTGAGATCGCGATAAGCTTGAAACTGAAAATTCTTCCCGACATCAAAAGTTCCTCTGACGAGCGCATTCCGAGCTTCGACGTCATAATCGACTATCAAACGCTTCCAGAGATCTAGCCTCAGCATCGGACACGAAACCTCGCCCTCGCGGTTGTTCAAAAACGAAATTCTCAACTTCGCGAGCTTATCAACGAGCCTGCAAGAAACCTTGTGGAAGAAGACCTGACTGTCGCTGTCATACTCCGTGGTCACTCTCACGGCAGGCCTTGGGATAGAGAAAACGGTTGTATCCGAGCTTTGCTGAGGAGCAACAGAATCCTGAATTTGAGAAGAAGGCGGCAGATCTACCGGCGGCGGAGTCCGGCCCATCGTAACCTCACTCTCTAGCTTCTCCTTCTGTCGGATTCGTAGAAGAAAGGACGGAATCGAATTAACCGAAAAATTCCAGAATCACAAGAATTGGCGGGGATTTTGGATTTTATATCTTTTTTATATTTGCGGCTATACACGTCATCTTTTGCATAAATATCACAGACATACGGTCCTTGGTTTGTGGACTGGGCTTTACATGAACGTAGGTCTATGAAATTGACCCAAAGCTAGGCGAGAAAAAGATAGTTTAATTTCTATCAATATCTAGATAGATGGAACAGTCAAACAGGCAGACAGACAGATAGATGGATAGATAGATAGATAGATAGATAGATAGATAGATAGATAGATAGATAGATAGATAGATAGATAGATAGATAGATAGATGGATAGATAGATAGATAGATAGATAGATAGATGGATAGATAGATAGATAGATAGATAGACAGATAGATAGACAGATAGATAGATAGACAGACAAATAGATAGATAGATAGATAGACATGAGAAGGATTGCACTCTGATCGTGATAGGTAGATCGTCACCTGATTGACACTCTAATTGATGTCAAGCACAAGTTGAAAGTTGAATAATGAGTCGATCATATAAACTTGGATCACGCCAATTATTAATTTTAATAATGAGTCAAAGCTCAGGCAAAGAAGATAGAGAAAGAAGAGGTCAAACAAGAGAAAGAGAGGATAACTTCGGGAACATGCAAACCCATTAGGCTTGTGTAAAGGCCCACTTCCCTCAGAGTAGAACGTAGATGTCAATCTCTTCCCTCAAAGTATAGCATGATATACCTCGACACTACGACATGCATAGTCATGGTGGGGTGATAACATGCAATCTTAACATGATAAAACATGATTATTAATGCAAAATAAGCCATAAAACATTCTATTTATGTGCATGTTATCATACTTTGAGTGCATTTCTATCATTCTATATAATTTTATGTTATAATCTCAAAATGTGTTAATTTAGGGTTAATTATGACGAATTAAAGATTAAAGATTTTATAACTTATATTTACTTGAGATTATAAGTGGTTTTTAAAGTTAAATAATGAGAGAAATCATTTTTATGAACATTCATTTAATTTTCTAAAGTTAAAATCTTAAAGAAATGAATGTATTTTTGAAATAAGAATTAAATCTCTTGTTATTTAAATAATTTAACTTTTTAGAATGATAGATAATTAAATTTCAGATCAAATGAAAGAAATTTGGATTAATTTGGAGTTGTATTTTGAAAGTTATATTTTTACAATTTTTAAGGATTTTTCTGGATTTTTGCGATTTTATTTTCGATTTAAAAACGATTAAAATAGTTATTTAAATGGCAAAAAGCGGTTTATTTCCGCGCGGGGCCACGTGGATGCGACGTGGCACTCAGGGCCACGTGGCAGCGCCACGCGGGCCCACGCGGCGCCTACGCGGCGTATATACTTATATTTATATAGTTTACATATTATATAAAGGGTATTCAGCTTTCCGTAGATCGGAAAGGTATTCAACCCCTTAAATTGCTACTCTTTTTAAACCCGATCGTTATCTTTAATATTTTCCGTGTGAGACTAAAGTCCCACATAGTTATTTCTATTTCAGGCTACGTGACTGACGGAGGAGCGTTGGATCGGACAGAGCGCAGAAAATCCGCGCGTCGATCGCGTGGACGTGGACCACCGATCGTGATCAAAGACACGTGTGATTTAAGATGGATTCTAACGGTCCTGCTTAAATTGCGCGCTACTCATCTGGACCGTTGGATCGCGATCTAAAGGACGACATTTCACGCGTTTTATAACGCTTATCCACGCGGTGCATCCGGACCGTCCATCCGCGATCTGACGGCCACGACATTTTCGTAACGTTTCACTTTGATGCGTTTAATCTGGACCGTTGATGGAGATTAAACGCATCCATCCAACGGTTTCGCCCAAATTAGCCTATAAAACGAAGTGTTCTTCGTGATTGTAAGACATTCGAGAAGGATTTCGCTTAATCGACCATTCCAAACCCTTCCTCTCTTGAATCTCTCACTTGTAATCGCTTCTAGGCTCGATTTCGCGTCCACAGAGTGTTTATAAGTGAGATTTCGTCGATCGATTGAGGAGAATTTGTCTCTTGAACACCGATGTTCATGTTTGAATTTGCGTAATGAATAATTGTCGATCTGGCGATCAATTGGATCGATTCGATCGTTATCTCGGGTTAGAAAACAAGTTTTTCCTCTAATCTATCATCATGTATCATCAATTTTAAGTTTAGGATCTTAATTTAGTTCAATTTCGATTTTAATTTCAGTGTATGTTCTTCGCGATTCCGAAAATTTCCTCTCACTTCCATCTTTGATTTCTCCGCGATTACTAATCCAAATCGAGTGATTTTTGATTCCGTGGATAGATCTTTGAGTTATCTTTCTAAAACCACCATTTTCCCTAATTTCTCACCTCAATTCATCATCCAATTTGATCAATTTCCAAAAGATATCTTGAAAATACCTTAATTCCCTGTGGATTTGACCCTTATTTACCATTATGCCACTCAATTCGTTATAAATTCCCAAAATTGGTAAGTTAGGCTTTATTTTTGACACGAGACCGTGTGAAATCGACGACCTCGCGGTCTCGTCTCGTCATGGGGCCTTTGAGAATCGTGTATGATAAGTAGCGAGAGTCCACCTCGATACGTCTGGTGAGCTCAAGTAATATGGGTCCTCATTTACGCAAGATTTATACAATGATTGTCATGATACATTGGCCTAGGAGTAGATACAAAAATTTCTATCTCTTGAAGTAGGGATCAAATCAACACCATCTTACAAATAGTGGTTACCATAGCAGAGTGCGCAATTTTTTCATAAGAATTATGTATTCATTTTTGCTTCATTGTGATATGGGGCAATGTTTCCCTCAAGATATGTACTATTGATCACTCTAGTCACCTACATAACCTGATTCTTAGTAGGACCCAACTAAGAGATGTCAGACTAGTCATATGTGCATACCTTATCCTAGGGCTTAATTGAGACTTTCCAAATTTCATAAGGCTCTAACCTTATGAACATGCATTAGTTTGTGCATAAATTGACGAGGAAGATCCACAACATAAATGTTATCATGACTATTGACAATGATATATAAACTTCACATTAAACCAATGATATCGACAAGCGTCATCAAGAAGTAGAGATGGAGTATCCCAAAAATCTAGTCATGAATCAATCAATGAAGTTTAATAATGCTCTTTTCTATAAGATCCAACACACTTTTTTTAAAGAAATATGGAGTATATTATAACTCCATCGTAAACCCTTGCCTTCATTGGTTACCATATACGAATAATCTTTCATCCACGTGAGAACCATGCATGACCAAGGATTCATGTTCACTATCTTGGACAAGGATTCGACCCAAACTCATTCCTCGAGTTGATCTCTTCTTACATCGAGGGCAAACAACCTCATCTTGACCCACACAATCACCTTCGATGACTTCTTGTCAAATCAAATCTTTGATGTTTTGGAATCCCGTAGCTAAGGATTCATAAGTCATGATCAAGTATCATCATCTATCCGCAATATATCTTTGGTATCTCAAGTCAAAAGACCCCACATAACCATAACTCAATCAATTGGCTTTACAGTCATGTATACTACAATTCAAGGATTAATACGAACCAATTTAGTGAACTTGCTCTTCAAAGAGCACCTACTATCTATCATTTGTGTCTCTATAGTGATGGCTATAAGATTAACTATATTATTATATAAGTCAGATTAGATAGTCTTATTATTTTCAGATATTTTGATGCCCTTCTCTAATATCCCTCGAATAGAAATGTTTAGAATATATGTTTAAATATTAGAAATCTATGTATTTATGATCTTATCATAGTTCACTTAGTAATTGCATATGCCTATGGACTTCATTACAAACATAACACAAGCATATAAATGAATAAATTTCATTTCAATTAATATAAACAAGACATAGAAGTATAATTGGCTTATAAGCCATGTATAATCCATTACTTAATGTTGTTAGAAATACCTCCATAGGAGGAGCCTCCATAGGATTAGCCATACTCATTATATAAGTCATATTAAATTGTCGTATACTTTTTGGATATTTTGATGTCTTTCCCCAATGTCCCTTGAATAGGAATTTGGAACATATGTTAATACCCATTACTTGGTGTTTCTAGAAATACCTTCACAAGAACCTCCAATCGCACCACCTATGCCTACCTGGCATCGTAAGCACCTTGGTGTCATCACAAATGAGCCCACCTTTTTGTCATTGTGCAACGGGGTAGGGAACCTTACATGCCACTGCTAGAATGACATGCCAAGAAACCTTGGAAAATGTTGTGCACAACATAGGCAGTGCTTGTGGCCCATGATCAACATATTATGATCTCTACACAATTCACTTAAACATTACATATGCTCATGGACACTACAAACATCAAAAAAAAATGACAATTTTTAAAATTTAATTTCAATGAATGTAAATGATAGATAAAATTTTGATTGGCTTGAAAGACATGTAATCTCCTTCATGCTCCACATGCATTAGATGCAAAAGACCCTTGTAGAATGTCTACATCGACCCTAGTCCATTGGATTGCCATTTTTGTTTGATGTTTTAATGTTTGTGAGCATCTTGGTATGTAAGTGATAAAACTTCATAGCGTGTAGAGACACAAGAATAAGAAGCTACAAAGACACATAGGGAGATGAGGAGAAGGGACATGAGAAGATAGATGGGCCTATTGGGTGGACCAAGAGCGTAGGCCGAGTGTGATGGCCAAGAATGATTCAACCAGATTGACCCATAAATATCTTAGTCCCACATGGGACATATCTCTGCCTAGATCATGACCTTTATCTAATATAGAGTCTTGTAATCTCTTCTTAATCAATGCATTATCAAATGCTTTTCTGTTCACAATATTATTATTATATATTGATCTTCATAAGGTTTATACGAGTCATGTAATCAATGAGGTAGGATACTTAGATATATTAATAAAATAGTAGAGAAATTATTATGCTCGTAGGTTTAAATATATTTATGTATGAGATCAATGGTAGTAATCAAAGTGGTGGGCTAATGACGATGGTGGCAATAATAATAACAAGAGAATAAGGATACGAGGGTTTATGTGATAATTCATGAGTTCCTCTACTACTTCGATGGCCGGACTCCAAATCTCTATATCTACAAAAAAACATATAACCTCCTCATATAACTTTGCTAAATGCATCATTCATGCATCAAAATTAACTCAGCATAACAATTCATATTCAATGATTAATAGTCGCCTAAGTCACCAACCTGTCGTGGAGCTTACACTAGTATATCAATAATGATTAGTATTGAGAGATTGAGGAAATTTACAAAAGGCAAGTGGGATTTATTTGGGAGAAAATTTTAAATATTTTGACCAAATTTATTTACCCTCTTGCTTTTAGTCGGGAGGCCTAATTTCAAAGTATTTTTGTGTAGTCCATAAGATCTCTTGATTTCACAATCCTCCAGGATGAGGTAATATTGGTCGTGACAACTAGAGTTGACAACCAAGGCTAATAGAAAGCATACCATTAGTAGCCATGATGTGCATCTAATGGAATAGTGATCTTGAGAGAGCTAAGTGATGATCAATGTTGTGGGTTTATTATATGTCATTAGAAGCAATATAATGCATAATAAAAATATGTATGATTTCCTAAATCAATATGGCATAGGGTAATAAGGGTTGAAACCACATGGACCAAATTTTTTGAGAAGGTAATTTATTTTGAAGAAAATCTGATGAGAAGAGAAGAATGTGGCAGATGAGAAGTTTTGAAATAGAGACATCCTATAAAGTATTACTAGTATATGAATAAGATGCAATTTTTCTAAAAGGACACATGCAACAAATCAGTTTTAAAATGGATAAGATTAGATTTTGATAAATGACATACTATACTCTAATATTATAGTAATCTACTCATAATCGATGTGGATTGAATTCGAGTGATATCTAAAAATGAGAGTTGCAAACCTTGATTCTCTACTAGCACTAATAATTGTCTAATTGCTGCTAACATCCTATTGTTTCTTCTAGATTTCCTAAACAAACACTACTTCGATTCAAACCCGATATTCTTAAAACAAGAACAGATTCCTTCTATTGCTGCTTCACAATGCCAATCATTGTTAGTGCAGAGAAGAAAATGACAACATGGTGGACTCCTTTTGTTCCACGATTTCGTTCCTTTTTAATATGAACAATCTCCTCTATTTTAGTCACATGGTTGCTAATTTTAGGATCATTAACTATGGATTTTCTATTATTTAGGATCCTTAATCTGTGGGCTTCAATCGAATGTTTGTTTATCATCAATTGCTTGATTGGAATAAGAAAATTCAAAGCTCATATTTATTCTTTCTATCATGCAATTATCCATTGACAAATTTGCAACATTACTAAGACTTCGGTGGTCAAGTGGGGTTAGTTTTCAATAATCCTCTTTAAACCAATTTAGAACATATTTTCAGTATTTATTGCATTTCAGAACATATAACATAAAAGTACATGAAATCATGTTAGTTATACCAGATTCAGCATCCATTTACATCTATAGATGCTAAATCATGTTATAAATGCACGAGAAAACACAGTCATCTCTTACAATCTTAGCTTTATGATTTTCTTCTGCAAGGAGAGAGAAAATAGGAAGAAGAAAAATTGTAAAAGATAATGTAAAAAATTAATACTAAGTTTTCATTTTAATAAAATTTACAAGATTTCAGGTCTGATCTAGGAGAGAGAGGTGATACTATCGAGATTGGAAGAGTAGAATACAAGCATCAATGGTTTCCTCATTGGGAAGTTTCTCAGTGAAAATAGTAATTTTCTTACAATATCAATCATTTCATGTTCACTAGAAGAGAGCAAAGTTAATGACCATATTAATATAATAAATATGAAACATTTATTTTCACTAGAAGTAACCTTGAAAGCAAGTCAACCATAAAATTTGACCAGGACATGGCCTCTACTTTCTGCTTACCGCTGATGTCATAATCCAAAATATTTAAGCATTTTTTTAATCCCTTTATTCACTATCTTATGATATTCCCCTAAAATCCTCACTCTCACATTTATTTTTGTTAATATTTATAGGGGCTCATGTGGGCCCATATATATCCCGGGCTATTGGCCTAGAGAAATCCTATTGCGTTCATCCCGGGCTATTGGGCTAGAGAAATCCTATTGCGTTCCAACGATCCAGCCTGGCTTCAAATATCTCCACGTCAGCAACGCGCTGCCACGTCAGCTGATAAACCCCTCACTTTCCATCCCGTCCTAAAACCCTTTCTCTTCCTCCACATTTGACTAAGGGAGCTACATTCTACTATGTCTTCCTTCCGCGCGCTCCGAAGGATCTGCTCTCTCCGCGCCGCTCGCATCCTCTCTCATCCTCCTCCTCTTTCTCCTTCTACAGCGCCGCTCCTTTATTGCTCTATTAACTCAATTTCCAGATGCTCCACGTGTACTTCAGACCCCGTCCTCGATGGCATTGGATTGAATGGTAAATTTGTTCCCTTCAACGTCGAAGAGGAAATCAAGGTGCCGGAGCATCGTCAGACGAGCGCTTATCATGCGATCGAGCTCGCTCTCGACTCCGTTGTGAAGATCTTCACTGTTTCGAGTAGTCCCAATTATTTCCTTCCCTGGCAGAATAAGTCCCAGCGAGAGACTTTCGGATCTGGTGAAAATTTTTGTATATGCACTCGGGTTTTTTTTTCTTTTTATTATTTTTTTGCCCGTGCATGCTTATCAATGCAACGAAGTTTAAAAAGCAATATCTTTTCTCCGAAAACTCCGATATGGAATTACGCGCTTGAAATTCCATCCGGTAAGGGGTTAATGAGCAACTTAGCAGATTGAAGGATAATTATTTTTTCACCAGATTCAAGGATAAGTTCACGTGGTCGTTAACTCCTTTATATTTTTTTTTTAAAAAGAGAACTCCTTTATATAATTACATAGCATTTGAAATTCCGGAATGAGCAATTTGAGTCTGTGGACTTACACTTGATTTTTCATGAGCATGCTATTTCCAACCTAAATTTTTTTGTTATAAATTTCGCACGAAAAATATGCAAAGAATTGAAAGAGAGTGGATTTCATACTAGTTCAGAAGCCATTTTTCATCGTGATTCCCTGATAAACAGGTTTTGTCATTACTGGACGTAGAATTTTGACCAATGCTCACGTGGTTGCGGATCACACTTTTGTTCTTGTGAGGAAGCATGGCTCACCAAACAAATACAGGGCAGAAATCCAAGCCGTTGGTCATGAATGCGATCTTGCCATCCTCACTGTTGAAAGTGAAGAATTCTGGGAAGGTATGCGGTTTCTTGAGCTTGGTGACATTCCCTTCCTGCAGGAAGCCGTAGCTGTCGTTGGTTACCCTCAAGGTTGAATTTTCCCCTGATTATGAGTACCGGCATATGATTAACAGGTAAATGACTGGGTTTACTGTATATAGGTGGAGATAATATTTCTGTTACAAAGGGAGTTGTCTCCAGGGTCGAACCTACACAATATGTTCATGGAGCTACGCAGCTTATGGCGATACAAATTGATGCAGCGATTAATCCTGGAAATAGCGGAGGGCCAGCAATAATGGGTGATAAGGTTGCTGGCGTGGCATTTCAGAATCTTTCAGGTGCAGAAAATATTGGGTGAGTTCTTGTACTTTTTTTGTTTCATTTATCACTTGTGTATTAGATTTTTGCAATCAAGTGATTGAGATCAACAAATTGATCAAGGCTAAAGGAGGGATCATTCAGCCCTTGAGTGTCTGATGATCAGTCGGATCAATAGTGAGGAAGATTCAATGTGCAAGTTATGAAGAGAGATCTAATGGCCCAGATTATGGGCTGATCTCTTTGATCATTCCATAATCTGGACTGTCAAGGGTGTGATGTGATTGTGATGATCATGGTCATCCTTCAATCATCACGCACTCACTCTGTCATAGAAGCTCAATGTTTTTATAATCTGTATCATGATTATGATGTCACAAATCATGATATCATATACATATAATCGCCTCTTACAGTTGTCCAATACTTTATAAATGTAAGAAATGAACTGCATGTTGAAAATTTTCGTGGCTGAAGAAAGAATGATGTCCTCAACATCATGGAAATATATCAGAGTTGTTTAAATTTTTTCTAGAAAATACCTTAGATGTTTTATTTTAACTTTGTAGGTATATCATACCTGTGCCAGTTATAAAGCATTTTATTTCTGGAGTAGAAAATAGTGGAAAATACATCGGATTTTGCTCTCTGGGAGTATCTTGCCAACCAACTGAAAACTCACAGCTGAGAGAGCATTTTAAAATGAGCCAAGAGCTGACTGGCGTGCTCATTAGCAAAATCAATGCTCTTTCAGATGCATCAAGAGTCTTGAAGAAGGATGACATTCTCTTGGCTTTTGATGGAAGTCCTATTGCAAATGATGGCACTGGTGAGCTGTCTGTTCATCTCAGTGGAATTTACTCATCTATTTATGTCCTCATTGATTTTGGTGGTTTCAGTTCACTTCCGCAATCGAGAGAGGATAACATTTGATCATCTGGTTTCCATGAAAAAACCAAATGAGACTGTTATTCTTAGAGTGTTGAGAGATGGACTTGAGCATGAATTTAGTATTACGCTACAACCTGTAAGCTCTCTCTCTATCTTTTGCTGTCTATATCTCTTTAAATACGTGTATATTATATATGTGTGCTGATGATTAATGCACAAACCTGGGAAGCCCTAGTTCCCCCGGAAGAGAAAGAAGAAAGAGGAAGATAGGACAAACCTCAACTGGAGACCCAATAAGAATAAGTACTGAAAACTTACGGTCATGTGCATAGTTAAAAGTAGTGCTCAGAAACCGGTAAGTAGATCCAGATGTTAGGTCAACCATTAGTTTGGACAATTCAGCTGGAAGTTTCATTTTTTGGGTCCTCGAGTGGTCAACATTTTGACCAACATCTCAACTGGTTTGACTGGCATCTCTCGCTCTCTCTCTTGTGCAAAGTGTCTCCCAATCCCTCCTGTAGTCTCAGGTTCTGTCTATCCCTTCCTTTCTCTGGCATGCTCTCCACCTCTCTTTCTCTATCTTGCGTGCACTTTCTCTTTCTCATTCTCTTTCTCCCTCCCTATTCCTCAAAGTGTCTATCTTCCTTGTTGTCATGCATACTGTCTATCCCTCTCTTTTTGCCCCCTCCCCCCTTCCTCTCTCCCTACCTCCCTCTCCCTCTCTCTGTTGTAGAAAATGGCAGAAGCTGAGAAGCAATTCCAGAGGGGCATCAGTAGCATCAGAGTGGCAGCAGAGTACCTACACTATTTATTCCACTGTCTATCAAATACTCTCGTTCTTTCCTTTTAACCTTCTCTCTCCCAAGACTTTTCCTCAGCCATTGAACCTTAAGATTGGCAATTCAGCCCCAGAGATTGAATAAAACCAGACCGGACCTGGTTTGCATCCATTTGTAATGACCTGTTCTGGCTAGATGTAACCAGAAAAATTGATATCAGGCCAAATCTCAGAGTCCTAATACTGATAGATGCCCTTAAGAAGACTAGAAGGTAAAAAAAACTTTGATGAATACAATGATCTGCTTGACATGTGTATTATAATTTTCAGTTGCAGCCACTAGTCCCTGTTCATCAATTTGATAAGCTGCCCAGTTATTATATATTTGCGGGGCTAGTATTCATCCCGTTAACACAACCATATCTTCATGAATATGGTGAAGATTGGTATAACTCATCTCCCCGGCGATTATGCGAGCGTGCTCTTCGAGAACTTCCTAAAAAGGCTGGAGAACAACTGGTTATCCTTTCTCAGGTATATTCAATCAGTTTTTTTATTACGTATATCACTGTTTATTTCATCGAGTAAGCTCTTTTTGGTCATGTCTTAGGTGCTGATGGATGACATCAATGCCGGATATGAGAGGCTTTCTGAGTTGCAGGTTATTTAGCCATCCTTTTATCATTTCTTTCGCATAACATGCAAACATAAGAGATTTGAATGAGCTACACCAGAAATATAACTACTCGTCTTTTAGATTCAATGAAAAGTTTGTTGTGAATTCAATCAATGATGAAAATGCATAAAAATGGGGGACTTAAACACATCATTAAATTTATTAGTTTCGGCCAGGCTTGAAACAGAAACTTACTGGGTCCGTGACTACACTGATTGATGTGCAGCATCTAGTCATTAACTTATCATTATTTCGCATGTTAGTCTTATCCGCTGGAGAGTATACATTTCCTACTTGCATTTTTGGACTCGAAAAAAAACTCAGTTGTGAACTTTTTAGCTTACGTGAAATGTTTAAGACATATTACTTATAACTGATTATTTCTGTGTCTTACCAAACGTTTTATGAATGACCTTGATTAAAAGTCAATGGCTTTGACCAGGCTAGAAACATAAACTTACAAGGTTGTCAACCGTCCAACAATTTGCACAATGCATGTATCATAAACCTTATTATTTCCCATTTCCTGAACCATTGACAGTTCACACATGTGTCTTATTTGATCATAAACCATTGACTGAATATGAATTCATTGATCAGGTGAAAAAGGTCAACGGAGTGAAAATAGACAACTTGAAGCACCTATGTGAACTGGTCGAAAAGTGCACCAATGAGAGAGTGAGATTTGACTTGGACGAGGAGAGAGTGGTTGTCTTGGATTTCAGGCGTGCCAAAGTGGCCACTTCCCGAATACTTAGACGCCACCGAATTGCATCTCCCATGTCAAATGATCTCTTTGACAGTCTGAAGACTGAACCAGTGGTCAACATGGATAGTTCTTGCTGACATTGACTTCCCAAAAACAGGAAAGGAAAAAAATTACCCTTTTTGATGCCTGTTACAAATTTTATTCAATGAGTATTTATTCTTTAAATATAGAGTAGGAAGTTAAGCAGCAGAACGGTTGGTATCAACCAGTCATGAATTACTTGTACTGACAAAGTCAACAATCTAATCTATTTACTAATTTCGGAAGTTGATTTATTTTTTGGTTTACCTACCCTCTGCTGCCCTCCTTTGCCGTCTCAGTCCTTTTGAAATGTCTATTTCAGGGCTGTGGGCCATTTTTACCCAAATTTGCCAAAATGTGCTGTACTGCCAGACGACGAGATGAATACAGCATATATCACAACATGTATAGTACATGCTGAAAAAGGTAATTGCTAATTTTGAAATTAAAATAAAAAATCAATGATATTAGACTTATGTGAATCTCTCTCTCTACCCGTTCCCCTCTTCAATCTCTACTCTCCTGCATTATCTGTATTGACTGATGATGCGATGGTGATAATGATGAGAGTACAACTGCAACATCTTGTCAGAATTCTATTCAATAAGTACCTATATCTTCAAAACTATCGGAGAGAAATATTGAAGCTTAATGTGCATATCTTATATGAGGGCCATACCCCATGCATTATTTTTAATGATAAATTATTCCTTGAATGAACAAGAATAAATGGTAATATATGAGCCTGAGATATGAGCGCAAAAAAAGGAGCTTGTTTGATCATTCTCTGTAGTGATAGTTCATTCTAAATGGTTGTTGATGCAGCTCTTAAGAGGTCGTCATCAAATTTTGCACATCAGAACATCACTTTGCCATTTCAAAAATTACTTCAATGTATTTCTTTTTCGAAGCTTGAGGAATTAAAGCAAAATTCAAATGCATATTTAAGGTTTGTGACACAGCCTTAGCGCAGGAACAATGATGAACAATGGCTTGAATCCACAAACCTTGACCTTCAAGAAGGGTTAGGTTCTAAGTCCACAGAACTAACCTCTTCAACCCTTGAATCCACAAGGGGTGTACTTGAATCCACAAGCACAGAGCACTCTCTAACAGGGAGAACACTCAAGAGAAGAAAGCAAAGCTCTCAAAAGGGATAACTTCAAATTGTGTGTTCAAGTGTTACAACGGGGGGCCTTATATAGGCCTCAAAAAGTGAAGGGTCGTCCAATTGACAAGACCCATGAAAAGACAACACAAAAGTCTTGAAAATATAACTCTGACAGCATGCATGTGTCAGAGACAGAAGTGACAAAAGCAAAAGTGAATCTTCTAGGCCTTGTCAGGCCTCTCCAGAAAGATATTTGTAGTTTCCCATGCATGTCATAAATATTGGTGGTCCCTAGGAGATTTTCTAACAAAAGTGTCAGGTCCTAGGGATTCTCCCAAGGCCCAATAAGCTTCAAATGGGCCTCCAATAAGAACTTGCCCATAATGGAAGGAAATGGGCTCCTGGGCTATACTGTGGCCTACATCAGTTTGGTATCAGGTTCTCAAAAGATTATTACCAAGATGTCTGCAAACCTTGTCCTTGTATGAAGATCATAATCCATTAGACAAGTAGATTTTAGGAGTGTGCTTTGATCACCGGGGATCTACTTCCATCTAGAATGAACATTCCTTGAACCATCAACAAGGATCAATGACAAGGTAAGAGAATGCTTTTTAAAAAGATGGAGATTTATAATGCTTTTCAAATTTCTATTTATTTTACAATTAAATATAGCTGTACATCATCACTATGAAAGAAAGACACTTGGGTGGTGCCCTTACTAAGAACAATTCAATGTAGGGTTTGACTACCGTCATCCGGTACCATCATACACCAAGACCGTCATCCCACTACCGATATCCAATACCCAGTACCGTCATCGGGGTACAAGATATCAGATATTGGATGACTGACAAAGACCAATTCTGATGATGTCAACAAAGTTCCGATACTAGGTGATGGTATCGTATGGCGTACCAGATTCCAGATGACGGTTTCTGAAACATTTGCAGTTTACATAAATCAATTTCTGAAGATCGAAATCAGTTTCTTTCTGAAATCGATTTGATTTTTAGAAACCAATTTTAGAAAGCAATCGGTTTCTCAAAATCACTAGTTTCTAAAAACTATGACATCGTGTCTTCATCCTCTTTTGAGGATAATGACGACTCTCGCGATGAGCTCTAAGAGACGTGTCTTTCTCTCTCAAGGCCTCTCTCATTTTTTTGCAGATTAAACCTTCGACATTAATTAGTCAGGACGAGTTATTTTCAATCGTTCGTCCCCTGCAATTCTCCAAAGAGAGAGAGAGAGAGAGAGAGAGAGAGAGAGAGAGAGAATTTACAAGATTTAAAGAAAGAATTTACAGATTGATGGTCCTTGTAGATCAGTTCTCTCATCTGATTCACGGAACTATGAACCCGAGGGCTTTGAAATCTCGAGGCGTTGTCTTTGTCCAGTGAAAATTAAAATGCACTGCTTTCAGTGGAAGTTCTCATGAGTGCAGATTGCAGAAGAGAGATTAGAGAGAATAGAGAATAGTCTAGGGAGTTTCTCTAATTGGATATTTATATCCGATATAATATCCAAACTTCTGTCGTTAGCAGATGTCGGAATCAGATATCTTAACAATACCTGATACCGACATCCACCTACCGATATTTGACATCTGGATATCGGTATCGATTATTTTAAGTATTCGGTACTGTTTAGGATGCTAACAATACCCGATACCGCTACCGCCATAGATATCGGTATTTGATACCGGTATCCAAACAGTCAAAGCCTAATTCTATGTACAAAACATATCATCAAATGCATTCCTTTGCACACACCATCAATTGTATTATCTAATTAAATCAATTGGGCATTGAACATGCAGATAAGAAGGGAGAGTAAGCCATGTAAATGATTGAGGCCATGATAACATGCATACAATTACATGATTATTAACTGATTTTAATGCCTAGTTTATGTCATTATGATGATATAAAGAATTCAAGTATTTTGACTGCATTATATTATATTACAAAAATTGTCATTTTTTCTTGATTTTATGGTTAATTTTTTTGTACATGTTTGACCTTTGAAATCTAATTATATTTTTCAAATTTCATGATTTCAGGACTTTAGTAGTTAAAAATATGAAAAGATAAAGACAAAGAGGGAACTTGAAGTCGAATTCTATTTTCTTGACTGAATTGATTTTTCAAATCATTTTGAGTAAAATAAAAAAATTTATCCTTATTTCTATTTTAACTTTTAGTTTATAAATGAGATGAAAATTTAGAAAAAAAAAATTCATTTACTAGAGCTTTTCGGACATCAATTCTCAAAATCTCTTGATTTCATTATATTCTAGACTCATTTCCACTTTTATTGAGCCCAAGAAATCAAGATTTTATGGTAGATTGAAGAGAATTAGCTATTTCAATGTCAACACTCACCAAGAACATTTTGGTATGAAATGCCTTTGATTTGGTGATTGATTGAATCGATTTCTAGGGCTAGTTTGTACTAATACTGTAGTTATTCAGCCTTCGATTTATTTTTGAAGCATAGATTTAGATAATCTCATTGTTTTTCAGTCGTTCCTCTCTCCAAATGTATGATTTTCTCTATTTAATATCTATTATTAACTTCTTCCTTGTGTTTAAGTCGAATTTGAGTGGTGTTTGATTCTTGTGGAAGATCTTTAATTGTCTCTCTAGATATGTTATTTTCCCAAAAACTAAATTTCTTATTTTGTCCAAGTTAATGAAAAAATTTTGAATGTTAAAAGTTATCATTCTTGGAGCCTAGTTCTTTTTGTATTTGACCCTTAATCACAATCATACTTTATTATTCATCACTTTAAGTGAGTTAGTACTTATGTTGACCCATGAGTGCATGTATCAAAATACCACATGATTTCACTTTCTCAAGCTACATGTAATTGATGAACTATATTTTGGGGTCTTTTAATTGTTGTTTTGAATCAATTTCATGCAGAAATATCTATAATTCCTCACATTGTATAATGATAAAGTAAGGGTCAAATCCTCAAGAAGTCTAAGTAATGAGATCAGTGGTTTTCAAAAGGGAGAATAAATGCGTATGTAGAGAAGGTGATCTAAGAGCGAAGATGGAGAATACGAAAGATTGAGATGGTAAGAAGAGATATAAATATGAATAATCGCTAAGGGACTACCAATTATTCAAGTTGTGGGGGTGTGATAACATACTACTTATACTCACGATTACATGATATTAATACAATTTAAGACATAAATTATTTCCATTCTTATGCATGTTGTTATACTTTAAGCGTATATTCATCATTATATGCAATTTACATCAAAAATCTCAAAATGCATTATTTTAAGGGATATTAATGCATAAATCAAACATGAACTTCTAAAATAGATTATTCCCATTTATATTTGAGATTTAACTTGAGTTTCAAATACAAATAATAAGAGAAATTTTTTGTACACTCATTTATTTTTTTATTGTTTTATTTCTTAAGGAAGATGAGTATATTTTTGACTTAAAAATATATTAACTTACTATTTCTTAAATTAAAATACATAGAATGATAGATTATTAAATTTATGATAAAAATTTTGCATTACAAAATAGTTATATTTTTGAAATTTATGAAATTTCTAATTTTAAGGATTTTTAGGCCTTTTCTAATATTTTTATAAATTCTTTTTAATATTTTCATATTTTGTTCTCATTTAATTTAGTTTTAAAAATTAAAAATATTTAATTGAAAGACTGGGCTGACGTGACAGGCGACGTGACGCTACGTGTCTACGTGTGATGATGTGGCGACGCAAGAGTGTGCCATGTGGGGAATGTGTGGTGCACACGTTGCTTGTAATTAAGAGAGTAATAATAGTGTTTAGTGCCCTTAATGGGCCAATATTATCCACTAAAGCCACTAGCCGTTATCTACTCGTCGCATCATGTTTAATTTTTCCAATGTAGGATTATGTTTCTTTTTATTTTATCACAAGTGATGGGGTGTAACAAGGAGCATCCAATTTTTAGATTTATTAAAGACCGTGGATGATCACTTAGGTGAGGGGGTATGTGGTAGTATCTTAGTGGACATCAATTCATCTTGTTTAACGGGCAAATTTTGGCCATTGATTTGAGAAGTCATGACGGTCATGATTTGAAGGGTCTTATGCATTGGATCACGATCGGATGGTTGCGATTCGACGATATTCTCTCTTCACATGGATACGTGACATGATTTTGGTGATCTGACGAAGATCAGACGATCACGACTTAACCCTAAAGATTCACCTCTTTGGATTCCATTGAGAATGTTGATCTCATCAAAGAGAAGATCCAACGGTCACTCTTAATTGTCAAAATGTTATAAATTCTCTCTATTCAAATGGTGTATACATTCTTGGATTTTTCAATCGATCAAACCTTTTGGATAGAATAATCCTTGAATCTCTTTGCTTCAATCCTCTTTTAGACTCAATTCCGTGCTTAGGGAGTGCTTGAAATCAAGATTTTGTCGTAAGAGGAGGAAGAATTCACCGCTTGAACTCTGAATTTCTGTTTTCCAAAATGCAAATTGAAAAGCTTTGATCCAATGATTAATTGGATCATTCCTAGCATGATTTTGGGTTAAATTACGTGTTTTTTCTCTTAATCCTTTGTCTCATACAATGAAATTTTAATTTTGATTCAGTATGTTAGGTTAATTTTATGCAATTTCATCAATTTCTCACTCTTTGTGAATGATTTTTCTCTCCTTACTTCACTCTTTGATTTCTCCGTGGATACGAGTCTAAATTGAGAGATTTTTTATTCCATAGATTTGTCTTTGAGTCTTCTTTCTAAAAATGACAATTTTTCTAATTTATCATCTCAATTTGTCCTCCAATTTTTTCAAATTCGAAGATATCTTGAAAATTTTTATCTGATTCTCAATAGATTCAACCCTTACTCATCATTTTGTAAATTAATTGGTAATTAAATTCTTAATTAAGTGAGTTTAGAATATATTTTGATGTGTGGAGCTATGTTTTCAACGACTGCACAATCACATTTAGTCATCTCTTCCTCTTCATTTTCTTATGATTATTTACCTACCTCATCATCTAAATACACATATTACTCAAAAGTTTAGTTCATGAATTTTGGAGTTTTTCTTTTACTCCTCTCTCTCTCTCTCTCTACTTTCTCTCTTCATAGAATCCTTAGCCGCATTCAGTGATTACATAACTTAGACCACTCCTTAAATGTGGCACTTTGGAGTCACCAAGTGTGTTCTCTCTTCCTCAGAATGTGTGTGGGGCATGCTCCATCACCATCAGTTCAAAGCCTAGAATATTTCAAATAATGAGATAAAACCAACACTCACCAGCCTCACAACGAAGACTTCTACATGTACACAATCAGAGGATTTAGCTATTGAAAGAATTCTATTTAAAAGAATAAATAATGTCAACCTCATCTTTTTAAAGAAGAAAATAAAATCCTTGACTATAAAACTCAAATGACAACTTCTATGTGCATAGAGAGCGAGGGAAGAGGATTTAGCTTCACACGAAAGTCTAGTGGGAGAAAAACACAGATCAAGGCGTTATACTCAAACAAATGAGGTTAACCCATGCTCATCTAAACTCACCATGGAGTCTTAAACACTCCCAAACAGGCAGGGAAGAGAGAGAGAGAGAGAGAGACATGGAGCAGAAAAAAATTAACTCTCAGAAGCCGAAAAATTCCATTGAAACAATCTAGATACAGGATCCTCATAGTTTACAATGGATTATTCAGAATCATACTACAACAGAAGAAGAGATCAATCTTCAAACAACTGATTCTGGAAGAAAAAGGTCCAGTCAGAATCACTAGATGACGTCAGACACTGCTCCTCTACTACCGTAGAGTCTTCACATGGAGCTTGCCCAGAGAACTCAAAAGACCCAAATCCAAGTTTTTCGTTCAGTCCCTTGACTTTTTCAAGCTTCTGACCTTCTCTCTCCGGTGACAAGAAACAGTCGGAAAATTCATGCATGCTAAAAATCCGACTGATTAGTCCTTCTCGCCAAGAAATCCTCTTTTCGGATGAACCATCTCCCACAAGATCCATTTTTTTCAATGGAGAATTCAGAAGACATGGGGATCTCTGGAAGCGGGACAAATCGGCAGAGCTCAGGGGAGAGAGAGAACACCCAAAGTGGAAGCTTTCACAGAGAAATGGAACAGGGCTCGAGTCAGCTATGCTGAATTCATCAACTTTTTGCTTGAAACTTGAAGACGATGGAGTGCACATAACATTGCTGTTGCTTTTTGTGTTTGGTGAGAACGGTAAAGTCATGGGCAGGGGAGATATAATGACATCTTCCACCATCCTGCAGCATAGCTGATGCCCTCTGCAGAATCATGGAGAAAGGGCTTAGACTGGTGGTGGTGGCAGGAGATCGACAAACTTTCCATAGCACTTGGAGTTTTCTGCAACATAGAAGAAGTACAAGGAGACCCATGTAGCAGATAGTGATCAGAGGAAGGAGTAGTTCCAAATGAATTGGGCGTTAAATCCTGAATAGCACATTTTCCTTTTAAACTTTCCTTAGGAGAGAAAACCCAACTGACAGAAGTTTCAGAAGGGGAAGGATGCCATTGTACTGAGGCTCCCAGAGGAATTGGTGAAGTTATGGAAGATCTAGATTTTCTGCTCGAAAAAACAGATCCCAAATTTTTGCTATCTGCAGCATCAAATCCACTGTTTCCTCCATTGAGAATTCCTCTAGGCTTACATTTTCTCTTGTCTTGAATGCCCGTTAGTAAGTGACCCGTTGCAAAGCAAGCAGGAGTTGGCATCACAGACTGAGACGAAAACTCAGGCGAAATGGAAGCTCCAAAACGGAGGGGTTCCTGTTTTTCCAGAATTAGGAGTTTTGGAACTCTGCACCTCAATCTGATCATCCTTAGAAGCACAAAGAAAATCACGCGAAAACCCAAAATTTCCGTCTTTCTTCAAATTTAACGCAAACCCAGAACGTACTTTTAGAAGTTGCCGAACGCTGAGTTCGAGTTTGGGGAATATTCTTGAGAGACCGGATTAATCTGGGATTTGCGGGAGCCGAAATAGGGGTTTTCGGAATGGGTTTTAATTTGGGGATAAAATCTACCTTGGAGGAGACGGAATTAGAAAAAATGGAACCCCGACTAACTCCCTCTCTTGATTTTGATGGGCGTGGATATCCGCTGTTGAGCTCCTTGAGAGGATTTCGAGAACGAGAGACCTTCGGCTTGTGAGCGGATTTCGCGGAGGAGATCATAGAAGAGGATTTCCGCTCCAGCTCTGTTCTGTCCATATCGGCCGCTGCTCTCTTCGTCGAGGATTGTCCTAAATTTGAATCGCCGATGGAGGGATGCAAGGGATAATTCCATAAAGGCCCTCTTGGAAAACGCATACTACCAAAATACCATTGTGCTCTTACCCGAATCAAAATTCCCAAAAATGCAAGGCTACAAAATTAGGGTTAAAAAAACAGCTATTTGTCTTTCTAAGAGGAACTAAGGAATATTCAATGGCCTCATTTGAATTGTTTACTTAAAATTTATATGATAGTATAATAAATTTGCCATCTTCAATTATGATCTCCAATGCTTCAAATATTCATTGAAAATTCTTTGCAAAATGTCTTAGCTAAAGAGTACTTACAGGTCATCATTTGTAAAAAAATTTTGATATATTTATTTGAATTGAAGATCTCCCAACGTCGGGTCATTAAATATCGCTAATAGATTCTAAACGGAAGATCTACGCATCTCACAGAATAAATCTTACGAGCCCATTATGAACTTGCAGTGCAAAATGCAGTCTCTTAGCAAGTGTATTGTGACTTCCATCGTGTTTGGATTCTTGCGTGTCAACCGAACTCATCCACCCCTAAATCACATTTACATAGAGACGATGTATCATTAACCGTCCAATAATTTCATCGTGGTCGCTTGATTTTTGCTCATCCAATAATTCACATAGCAGAACCTTGATTTGGGCTCATCCAAAAAACCGTTTTAAGCAAAGTTTTATCCACTAATCAAAGTGATTGTTAAAGAACACCCCTTTTTTAGGTTAGAGCTTCTTGCAGCATTATGTAAGAATGGAAAGTTCTAAAAATTTGTGCATAGTGTGGGCCAAAATTTTCAGCTTTTGCTTCATCCAAAAATGAGATGGGAGTTTCATGTGAACAAGTAATGCAAAACATGTTCCTTACGCTAATGTCTAGTCTTTGTATACTTGTTCTCATACACACTTGTTTGGGGAAAATTTTTGAGAAATGGAGGCTGGCCATGGACATGTTTGTGTTTTCTATTAATTAAATGGTATTCGTGTGATACCATTCTAGCTTCCTTTTTAAATCATCACCTTATTTGAGGCCTCATAATCTTTTTAGCCACATAATCTCAATTTTTCATCGTGAGTAGAATATTTTTGCATTTTTTACGTCCTTGATTTTGATAGTACCATTATTTTCAAGTGACTTTTCCATTAGAAGCAATCTATAGTAGATAGAGATAAAATAAAATTAGAAACTAGATATATAATAAAAATGAGGCATGTTAGTTTGGTTTACCTCTGGTTCGTCAATATCCATTATCAAACTTATGACTATGTAAAATATAAAGTGAACACATTCATCATTATCCATCTCTTGGTGGTACTTCTCGTGGTTCATGTGGCTTTATGCCTTTCATTGTGGAGCTCACAACTGTTATCAAGAAACTCAAGTGATCTTGAGTAAATTTATTTATAAACTTGGTATCTTTGTTTAAGTCTACTAATTCTATTGAGATATTGGCATCTAAAGAACCCAAATATTCTTTAACATAATATTAACTGATTGATGCTTCATAAAGATGAGTTAGAATTCTAAAAAATGAAGAAAATGAACATAATTTATGCTTCATTATTTATTAATCATCGAAAATTAATTTTTTTAAAATAAATCTTTTGTTTAATGATTCGAATTCGAAAATCAACTCGTATTAAAAAAATTAATGTTGACTTAACGAAATTTTCAAATGTTCTCTCTCTCTCTCAATTAGTCATCCTCTCCATGACCTTGATTAGGATTAATATATTTATTAATTATTTATTGTATATCCTTATATTTATTCCATAATAGTGATTACTGGAAAAAATTATTGCAATCTTGATTGTCAACAGCTTTGATCGAGTAATGTGTGATCTTGATTGTAGATCTCTATAGATATAACTTTATTGATCTAGATTGGATCAAACATATAGAAAAAAAAATGAAAAAAGGCAAATTACAACTAGAAGCACCCTAAGAATCACTCATGGAAGGGTCATGCCCCTTGTACAAAGGTGGTACCCATAATTGTCATCTCCTCTCTATTTTCTTTCTCATTTTCTCAAATGTTTTGACTGACAGACATTATCTGGCATATAAGCCAATTACACTTTAATGTATCTCATTTAAGCCTAAGAGCTAAAACCATAACTTGAATCATTTTAAGACTTACTCCCAAATTTCCAGCCATTACCATCTCTATCATAGTTTTCATAGTTCTTCCTAATCAATATTATATGGCCTTCAAGCCAATCACACTTTCATGTTTTATTTATATTAATTGAAATAAACTTTATTTGCTATAATTCATGTGTGATGTTTGTAATGAAGTTTACAAGCATATGTAATGACTAAGTAAATTATGACATATCACACTACATAAACCACTAGTCTTTACATGTATGTTCATATTCGAGAGATATTTGAGAAGTATGTCTAAGTACCCAAAAAGAATAATAGTATTTATCCTTAATATCTCTCCACTGATGGCTAGGGGTACTCTTTGAATAAAGGAGTTCATTGAATTTATGCGTATGAATCCCTAAATGGTATTGTGCATAACTATGGATCAGGTTGATTCATGTCATAATTGTGTACTTGATCCTTAGACATGAGATATCAAAGACATCTTTGTGGATGAACGATGATGTTTTGACTATAACCTACGAATCCTTAGCCACAGGATCTCCAAAAAATCACAGAATGGATATTACATGAAGTTATTCACAGTGATTATGTGGTCAAGATGAGATATTCTGCCCTTTATATAAGAGGAGTTCAACTTAAGGAATAAGATTTAGTTAATCCTATTTCCAATGTAGTGAAAATATCAAAGGTGTCATTACTGCTTTCTTTCATGCATCATTACTAACTTGAGTGATCTATTATGGTTTGACAAATGATTGTAACCCAAGTCATTGATGAGTCTCACATAAATGAAGGAGTATACATACACATCAACCAATGACGACAAGGTTCCATATGAAAGTTTTTATTCCATCTATTTCTCCTAAAACATATGATGTAGTTTGGGCACTTAATGAGCTAACAACTCGACTAGTCGATTGGATTAAATTAATCTATGATTAATTAATTTATATGTTGATTTAGATAATTAATAAGGTTGACCTATAAACCTTATTAGGTTGAAAAAATTATTAACTAGCTATATATATATATAAACCTCGAGGGTTATACAAATAAGGTCAATGGACATTACTGGATATAGATATAATTGAGGGTTTTTATAAAAAATTGGCATACCCAATATCAATAAATAGGGAGAAATGACTACTACTCAAGGTGCACGTATAATTTTTTTAGAAAATCTCTCCTTTCTTCTCTTTGTCTCTTAGTGAAGAGTATTAAAGAAGAAATCCAACCTTCTAAGTAGGAATTTTAATCTATACTAGATGATATGATCATTATTTCTTAGTGCTTCAAATGTTTGATTCAATGACACATCGATTCTTTTGTTTTGTTTGATGTTTTAATAAAATTTTGAGAGCCTATCAAGCATCAAATACCATCAGGTCTTTCATCATTTTGATAGTAGAAAATCAACTTCAACCTATATCTTTTTGCTAGCAAGAGGGGCTATAACATAGAGAAGTGCTAAAAAGGAAATTATATCATCTTCTACTATGGCAGCATAATATATATTATTCTATGAGGCATCTAATTGTGTTAATTGGTTGAGAAAATTTATCACAAGCTTGATAATAGTTGATGAAATTTAAAGACCTTTTAAAATATATACTCATAATCAATTATTTGTATAGTTTTCCTAGTGATAAGGAGCTTAATGAAGTCAAAACATATGGATGTCAAGTTCATGGTTGTCAAATAAGCATTCATAATGGATACATATTTATAGAGCACACTAGGACAAACTCCGTGGTAGTGGATCCATTACTGAAGTAGTAACAACAAAGGTCTTTCAAGAGCATATTGTTTGAACGATTTTAGTGTCTTATGATGATGCATCATGGGGGAGTTTTTAATGTTAGAGTGCTCATTATTGAAATAGACGTGGAATGGGGAGTTTCATGGGGAGTGCTAATTTCATAATGATAATTCATATATATTTTTTAATTTTAGAATTCTCAGTATAGGAGTGCTCATTATTGTAATATTAGAGTGTTCAATTCTTGAGACTTCGTTCCACTCTCTCTTAAACAAAGTAATAGATTCAAGCAACAAATTCACCCCATTCTTGAATCCAATATTTGTTAGAGGAATTCAATAGAAGCACCAATGGTTCTAACACACAATCCAATCAAGACATCTCAAGAAAAAGTGTTCACAAGGGTCCAATCAATAAAAAATTCAAGAGATAGTTCTAACACAAAGAGAGAGAAAGATATTTTGAAGGACTTTTGGAGGTGTTTTATCGTGGTCATTCAATCATCTTTGGTGATGATCGACAGACACGATCGCATGCACCTTAAGTAGGATGCATCCTTGTCTTGGCATCAGATTGGGCTTGATGAAAATGGATGGCTAGAAATCCACTTCATGGATCTAGGGCCCATGTCACATGGGAGAGAGGAAATCATCCACAAATCACCATCCATATGATCTTTATCCAATAGTTGATATGAAACTTATCAAGGAGAGGGGGGGGGTGTTGAAAACTTTGAACCATTAGATCCTCTTAATAAGTATCATGCTCTTCTAGTACTTCTTGGTGTCGCAGGATGTGAGCATTGTGGCCCACGTTTATGTCAAGCAAATAGCATGGCACCGTGACGCCCACTTCTCCTTTATGGGAAGATTGAAGGCCCAAAATTGATGTCTCACTCCAATGTCTCTGATGCAACCATGTCCCTTGAAACATTAAAACTTAACCTTTAGGGTTTCGTAGTTGCCGATTAGTGCATGAACTTGCTAGTTCCAAATATAATGATTGATTAGGGTTTGGAAATTGACCATACCGAAAGTCATTCGAGGAGTGTCATGCCAACAAGGGTTTATACATAATAGATAACTTCTAACATACAATTTTCATGTGCGGATAGCATAATAATCCTATTACTTTCGAGAATACATAGTATAGCTTGGAAGCTAATGTGTCATCAACTTGATCTACTAATTGGAAAAATTCAATCCATGATTAAGCAATTCATGTTAGATATTCAATAACTTAATTGGACATACCAACCGAGAATTATTGGGCTATAGGGACCTTAGTTGAACGAGTACTTAGGCCTTGAGGATCACAAGCATAAGGTTCTTAAACCATGGGGTTTCTGAAAATTGTGTTGGGGCTTCTGAAAATGTCATACACTATATGAGAACCTTGAGGCATAGGACTTGGGATACCCATGCAACTCTCTTCCCTGAAGTCACTTGTGTGTTCTCCTCTCTCCTTCAAATCTGTTTGATGTGTAATAGTGTGGAGATTGGAATGAATCGAGGCTACATCGGCTTGCACTTTAGGTCATGTGCAAGGGAAGGAAATATGTCAAGATGAGAAGGGAGTAAATGTTGCCAGAGGTGAGGCATGCGTGTGGCTTGCACCATCACATTCAACGAACCAAATTATAGCGGATCCAATTCTGAAAAATATGATGTGATCAAGTTTTGTTATGTTTTACCCATTCTTTATTTTTTTTCCTTCCCATTATTCTAGTGCTGTGATATTTGGTTTATTTGATGTGCAAATCAAATTTTTTCGAATGCGATATACACTAGCACAAAAAGGCCTAGAGATTTGAAAGTAGGTAAAAAAAGATCTAAAGTTTTTTAAAATTGTTCCTAACTTGTCTGTTAATCCTTTATGGGTTTGTCAAACTCAAGAGTAAATCATTTCTTTAAGCATAAAGGTTTATTCTTCTAACTAAATTTTCTTCAAAACCAAAATCATTTCTCACTTTTTCCGCTCTATTAGTGTCTCCATCTCTCTCTCTCTCTCTCTCTCTCTCATCTCTCTCTTCTTACTATCTTTGGGCATGACACTAACAAGCCTAGCATAATTCTACCCAATTATTTGACTCATGACACGTGTACAGTGAGTAACATGCATGGAAGTGCATTGTTCATATCATATACTAGTTTTATAGGCATATCTTTGTGAGAAATATCGTAAAAATATCTTTCATGTATAAACTACATATATATAGATATTCATAGATACTAAAAGACATACATGGATGAAATAAATAGATAGAAAAATAGACAAGTCAATAGTTTGAGAGAGGTATATGTAGAGAGGGAAAAAGAACATATTGATGTCCAACAATGTCATAGATAATAAGGGAGATTTATAGAGGGATAGTCAGATAGTCTTGAGAGTCATATATTTGATATATTGATTCAGAGAGAGAGAGAGAGAGAGAGAGAGAGACTTTCCAACTTAAAAAGTAGAGAGAGAGAGAGAGAGAGAGAAAAACTTTCCAACTTAAAAAGTAGAGAGAGAGAGAGAGAGAAACTTTCCAACTTAAAAAGTTCGAAACTTTAAAGAACTTTAAAGACGATGCTGAAGAGCCCGCAATTTCCCGCTCTCTCTCTACCCATGGACAGAAGCCAAACGAGAGAGAAGAGAAAAAGATCGAATGCAAGAAAACCATCGCAGAAGACCCTCCAAAAAGAAAAAGGAAGCTCTGACTCTCCAAGCTCCGACATAGAAGATTTCTCCTCAGAAGAAATCTCCAAACTGAGATCTTCTCTACTGGGCTGGTACGATTCGAGCCAGAGAACGCTTCCATGGCGGACAGCTGCCCGTTGCGGCGGCGATCAGGCTTACGCCGTCTGGGTTTCAGAAGTGATGCTTCAGCAAACTCAAGTTTCTACGGTTGTAAAATATTATAACAGATGGATGAAGAAGTGGCCCACAGTTGAACATCTCGCTTCAGCTTCTATTGAGGTGGGTGAATTGAGATTGGGCTACAAGAGATTTTTGTGTAGACATGATCAGTGGAGTTGTTTTTGTGTGGGTTTTGTAGGATGTTAATGATCTGTGGGCTGGATTGGGGTATTACCGCCGTGCCCGATTCCTGTTGGAGGTCCTTTGTTTCTCTAAATTTATCCGTATCTATTCATTATTCTCACCAGATTTTCTTCAAAAGCTAAATCCTTCCTCTCTAATTATGATGGTCATGAGTGCAGGGAGCAAAATCTATCGTTGAGGCAGGTGAATTTCCCACCTCTGCAGCCGATCTTCGTAAAGTAAAAGGCATTGGAGAATACACGGCGGGGGCGATTGCATCCATAGCTTTCAATGAGGTCAGCACGATGGATAAAAACTCTGTACTTTAATCCCTGTCATTTCTTTCTCATCTGACATAATTTCCCATATTATTATTATAATTTGATTGTAGGTTGTTCCTGTGGTGGATGGAAATGTAATCAGAGTTATTTCCCGATTAAAGGCGATTTCATCGAATCCCAAAGAATCTGCAACAGTGAAAAGCATATGGTAAGCTGGTGGATTCAGTCATGTTCTTCACCCTTCATCATTCATTGATTCTTCAAGATCAATGCTTTTCATTTAATGATATCTAGTTTATATGTTAATGATCTCAAAGTTTTTTCAATAGCCCTGGAGCTGGTTGACTTTCTTCCATACCGTGACTTATGTTTTCACAGAAAACATTACCCTTTCTTATTTGTGTTTTTTTTCTCTTTGATGCCTTAATGTTTCATGATAAATATTAAATGTAATCTTATTTATGATTATCTCGCATTTTATTTGATTGAAATTTGTTAAAACTTTAATCTTTTAGGAAAGTAGCTGGTCAACTAGTCGATCCCGTCTCGACCAGGGGACTTCAATCAGGCTCTCATGGAGCTCGGAGCAACACTTTGCAGTCGCACTAGCCCTGGTTGTTCTTCTTGCCCAATATCTGGTCAATGCACGGCGCTTTCTCTCTCTAAAAAATTTGAAAATTTTAAAGTCACTGATTATCCAAAAAAGGCCCTGAAACCCAAGAAAAGGCATGATTTTGCAGCTGTATGCTTTATAGAAATAGTAGAAGAGAGGAACAGACGAGCTCTCGAAGCCAACAACCACCAGAAATTAAGAGTCAATGACTACAAAAAATCCCTTCTTCTCGTTAAAAGACCTGAAGAAGGACTTTTGGCTGGCCTTTGGGAGTTCCCCACCATTCTCGTAACTGAAGGGATTGACCAAGCTGAAAGAAGGGAAGTTGTTGACCAATATTTGACCAAGTCAATAAGTTTGACCCCGAGTCAGGATTTTGATGTTATATTCAGAGTAGATGTTGGGGAATGTGTCCATATATTCTCTCACATTCGGCTTCTCATGCATGTGGAACTACTGATTATTTCCATAAAAGGTTTGACCTTTCACAGCAATCGTAAACACAGCTTCTTTTTTAATCTTTGACTTTGATTCCTCTAATGGATTGACTTCCAGGCGGAGCAAATGCATTGGAAGATAATGGGAATCAAGAGTTTACATGGAAGATTGTCAGCGATGATTCCATCCGGAGCATGGGGCTGACCTCTGGAGTTAAAAAGGTGCACTTGTCAAGGAATTGATTAGATTTGACCGTTGAACTTCTTTATTTCAAATATCTATTTCATATTTTAAAATCCTTGCAAGATGAAATTTTTAACTACTATCTTCTGCATTGTAAGAAAATGGGAAAAATATATTTCTTCACAGGCTCGTATTACTTCAATGTTTGGTTTTCAGGTTTACAGCATGGTTAAGAATTTTAAGCAGAAAACTCTCCCATTTCTGACCGTCGATGGACAGTCATGAAGAGTTTGCGATTGATGCTCTAAAATCATGATCCCCACATCAAAGCCATCGATTGAAGGGGGGGGGGACAGTTTTGTGTATTATGATTAAATCAAGCCGAGACTTACAGCCATGATTGAGCTTCTCTTCTTGTCCTTCTGCGTGAATGCAGGAGTTTAGCTGGCTGAAGGGATTCCCTGTGGGAGTCTGAATTGTACTGCAAATCGCTTTCCAGACAGCTCCTTGACCATTTGAAGGAAAGAGAGATTTTGGCGGGGTAAATTGGAAACTTGATTATGATTTATTTTATCTCAATACTCACCAAGTGTTATAACAGTTAGAATAATTACAATGGTTTTAAAACATTTTTGAAGACAATTCACTGAAACTTGGACTTAGCATTGTGAATCGCATTAAAAGTATAGATGAATAAGACTAAAAGGGGTTGACTGATTGGCTCTGGTCAAATCCTCAAGCTCATTAGCTGAGCGCTTGAGCATTTCAATTGAAGTTTCTCTAGGAACTTTTAGCACACGTGATTCATTTCGATTTAAGTTTCTTGGAAGAGAAATTGACTGAATTTTTATTCAGCAGAAATGCCTATTTTCGAGGATTATAAAGTCATGTCATTGTCTTGAATTTCTATAATTATCTGTCGTAATCTTGGTCTACAATTTTCATTTTATTGTTTATTCACATCTCTTTTAGAGTTTAGTTTATTGGGTTCTGATGGATTTTAGTTTGTTTCTCGGTAGCTAAAATCTCTGTAACATAAGTTCTATCCTAGTTTTTCGGCCTCCTGTTTTTTTATTTTGAGTAAAAAACCTACAACATCTATCTTTGACAAAATATGCAATAAGTTACTCAGAAAATAATCAACCAAAAGACACTACCAGAGCTGATTTAATACAGTAACTTTGATTTTTGTCACATGGACTCATTCTTGGATTCTCTGCAATTTCAACTTCAAAATAAATAAAAACTCAAAATGGTATGATTATGCAGAATAAAAGTGAAACTCAAAATTTAACTTTCAAGACTGCAACATTCTCTAATTTTTCACATCACGAAAAGATGTGATAGTTTCCTCTTGACACCTGTTACTGTCGAATAAAATGCTATTATCTACTAAGTGCCTCAAGTCCCCCTCAAATGAGGAATGTATATCCATCATCCCAAGCTTTTGTATGATCTTCAAAAACTGAATTTTTAGGTACCCTTGGCGAAGATATTGACACGTTCCTCCGAGGATTTGCCATAATGGGTATAGATACCCTCTGATTCAATGTTATCTTCAATGAATTTCCAATCAATGTTAATGTGTTGTGTTTGCTCTTGTTGAACTAGGTCATAGTCGATAGTTATTCTCAATTTATTATCGCACATTGAGCGAGTTGTTGCCTGCGTAGGCCATCAATTCCTCCATTACTACAATTTTTATCCATTTTGCTTTATTTTATTTCATTGGTTGTAGTCAAGAGCTTTGCTTTTGCTCTAGATTGGGAGACAAATACATTTCCATGATATTCACTTTACACCTGAGAAGGGATTAATTTTTTTGTTGATTTGTGATCAATTGGGGAGATAGAGAAATCTGCATAAGTAAAAAAAATTATATCAAAAAATATTATTTCTCTGAAAATAAAATTAAACATGACACTATGGTTCGTTTAATATTATCTAAGTAGCATGTATGTTGCCTACATGTGAGAAACATTAAGGAAATTGGCAAATTGGATAAGAATATACAGTACATAATAAATATGAAGCTTTGTGTGTGAAAAATATATTAAAATTTCAATTAATCTCTTATAAACCTCACCATGTTTTATCCATTTTTTTCTTAGATTCATGGATTTAATCATTTACCTTCTACTCACCCTTCAATACACATCCCCTACTTCTACTCTAGAGAATATTCACCCTTATATATCTAATTAATAAAATCAAGTCAGACATGCCAGCTCTACTTGGATCCCCTATTAAAAAAAAAACTTAGCCATCTCATGACTTCGCCGCTTCTAATTCTATACTCTCCAAAATCAATAGAATCAATCTTCCCTTTGAAATCCTACATTATTTAACTTCATCTTGAGCATTCATTGGCAGAAGAAGCTTATCTATTTTATATTGATGTCTTACAATATGCGAGGAGTTCTCCAAATCTCAAAGAATCCTTGTTATTTGCATAGAATCATATTGACTTACAGAGAGTCGTTTGATCCACCAATGATCACTAGAATTACAAAGCGTCCCTCAATCCACCAAGAATCGCGACACCTACGAAAGAATCCCTCTAATTCACAAAGAGTCAACTTATCCACCAAGAATCACAAACATTTACAAAGAATCCCTCAAACTCACGAAGCGTCCTCTTATTCTCCGAGGATCCCAAGACTAAAAAAGAGTCCCTCAATTCACTATGAATCACTAGGAATCCCAAGAATTTGATTGGTTCCTATTGACATCCCTCATAGTCTTGTACTTCACTATGTTTGATGCATTTTTATCTATCCTAGTCTAGACTTTCTAGGTTGAATAATATGATATAGTTGAATAAATAAAAAAATATCCCCTTAATTGATCATATATAGTGGGTTAACTATTGATAACATACATTTTTTATATGTCTAAATGTATGATTAATGACTGATTTTAAAGCATAATTCATGCCATTATTGATGCTTTTATCATGTCTCATGATTCCCATGTCATTTTGCTCAAGTTCTCCAAATGCACTTATAAAAGGCTGATTTTTTTTCCAATTAGTGAGTTTGACCTTTTCAAGATCTAATAGATTGTTTATTAGCCCAATTTTCTTGATGCTTTCAAATTAGAGACCTTAGACGATAGAATTTTGGAAAATAAAGAGAATAGTAAAGAGATTTGATTGAGATGAAATTTATAAGTTTACATAGTTTACTTTCTAGGCCTATCTAGTGATACTTGTAGAAAAACCGTTTGATTCTCATTATATATTTTAAACTAATGTCATAAAAATATAAAAGATTAAAGTCCTGATATTATAAATAAATGAAATTTCCAAAGTTCAAGGATTTTTTTATTATATTTCAGACTTTTTGGAATTTTTCTTAGGAGAAAAGAGCAAAGTATATGAGCTCTTGATGGATATTATCTACCTGAAAAACCAAATGACTTCTATGTATCTCGTTTATATTTATTAAAATGAACTTTTGTTACTTTCACTATAGTGTGATGTTTGCAAGGAATCATTGTTATGAACATGAACAACTTTTGTCTCTTCAATTGGTTTTTTCAAATGCTACTTCCCATTACAAATTGAGCTATGACAAAAAAAAATGATTGGATGGTCTTAAAAATTTCTCCATAAGAAAGTTTTTATTTATTTTTGCACATCTCTTTGTCAAATTTTGAGGGTTATTTGGAATTTCTTTTTTGATAGATGAGGCATATGTGACGTCCGTCACTATTGGCCATGAATTATTAGATGATAGCAGACCCCTGAGTCTATGGGATGGGTTGAAAACCAATGGGAGTATCATTTACCGTTGATTCCTCGTCATGAACATGAAAAAATTTGGCTTTTAGTTGGTTCCGACAAGATGCTACTTCTCAATGTATATTGAGCCATAATTCTGGTATTAGCCAAGATTGAGATTGAAATGATGGAATATGCCAAAAAATTAGGCAAAATTGAAATTTAACTTCAAAACTTTTTTTTCATAGTACACATAATTAAACATATTACATAAACTTTATATTCACATTTTTTAATTAAGAAAGCAAAGAAATTAAACAATTTGTTTAATAATTAGTGTTAAACGCTGAAGTAGCAAATTAAAAAGATATTAAAATTTTAAAGTAATAATAAATTCATAACTATTAAATTTATAAATTAAATAATATTATTAGGAAAATAATAAACTAATGATTAAAAAATCTAAGTAATATGAAATTCATGTGTGAAATTAAAGTTAATTAAAAAATTCAACTAAATATTAAATGATAAACATTTGAAAAAATTTTAAAAAATTAAATTAAATTTAACTTCAAAGGTGTGAACTTCAAAATAGTTAAACAAACTAAATATATTTAAAGATTTAAAGAAAATATTTAATTTATAAAGGTTAAATTTAAAAAAATCAGCAAATTAAATTGACATTAAATGTATAGCTATTAAATTGAAATAATTCAAAAATAAACTAAATAATAACATTATGAATGTTACTTAAACAAACTAATTACATGTTGAATTCTTAAGTGTTAAATCGAAGACAATGAAAGAATTACACAAAACATTAAATTGGTGAATCATTAATTTGAGAAAAAACTAGACCGTATAAACAGATTAATAGATTTTGAACAAAGTATCCATTCAAAATTCTTAACTATAAAATTTAGGGTAAATAGCCGGATCTATCCCATCCTTTTAAAGTTTTCTCTAATCTATCCCAACCTTTTTTTTCGCCCCATCTATCCCACCCTTTTTTCTCTTTCCTCTCTCCCTCTCTCTCCCGCCTCCCTCCCTCCCTCTCTCTCCCGCCTCCCTCCCTCCCTCTCTCTCCCGGCCTCCCCCTCCCTCTCTCTCTCTCTCTCCTGCCCTCCCTCTCTCTCTCCCGCTCTCCCTCCCTCCCTCTCTCCCAACCTCCCTCCCTCGCTCTTTCTCCCGCCCTCCCTCCCTCCCTCTCTCGCGGGGCGGAAGAAGGACAAATTTTTTTCTCTCCCCGCTGCGTTTCACAGAAAAACCGAACCGAAACCGACATTTCTCTCTCTCGTATGGGAGATGCGGAAAGAGAGAGGAGAAGGGGGGGGGAGAAGAAGACAAAGGGTGAAGAAGAGAGATCAGAACGGCGAGGATAGAGAGAAAGAACGGGGAGGAGGTTTTCGCGTGCGGGAGAAATTTCTTGTGAGAGAGGTGGTGAGAACGGGGAGAAGGTGGTGACAGAGAGAAGAAGGAGAGGAATGAGAGTGAGATGTAAGCCGTAGGATCTTAATCTTAGGGTAGTTTCATTATGAGCGACGAGACTTAATCGCGGCGAGACTGAAATAAATTGTATGACTCGATAATAGAAACCGAAAGAGAAATATTTCGGTGACACCAGAAAGAGAGAGGGAAGGAAGGAGGGAGAGAGGGGGAGGGGGAGGGAGGGACTATAGGAGAGATGGTCGGAGAGAAACAGAAAGAAAGAGAAAAGAGCGGGAGAAAGAGAGAGAGGGCGGGAGAGAGAAAGAAGGAGAGATGCCCGGAGAGAACAGCGAGAGAAGGGAGAGAGAGTTTCTCTCTCACTCTCTATATTGAGGCCCCTCGTCCGCCGAAGGTGGAGATCGTATCGTTGACTTTGACTTTGACGAGAAAACCTAATCTTCTCGTTCCGTCTTCTCCTTCCCCTCTCAATCATGGCACCCTACCGATGGCCAGACAACGTACCCAGGAGCCCACCAGCCATGATGGCGACCACCAATGCCTCAAACGCCCCCTCAGAAACCTCGGCGTCTCCTGCATGCTCAACACCGAAGTCTCCGCAGTCCTCTCCGCCATACACAAAATCCTTAAACTCGGAGTCTTCGATGAGAAAACTCCCGGCGCAGGAGATGCAGTCCACGCTGTGGTACTCGGCGCCGCCGCCTGTCGGTTAGAGCGAACGGATCCGGCGGCAGAGGATGCTGTTTTAATGAGAGTTCTGCAAGTAATGGCAACGCTTCTGAAGCATAAAGCGGCGGTTCTTCTCTCCGATCACGATGTGTGCATGTTGGTCAATACATGCTTCCAGGTCGTGCAGCAATCTTCTTTGCGCGGGCATCTTCTTCAGAGGTCTGCACGTTACGCCATGCACGACCTAGTGCAGACGAGGGAGGGAGGGAGGGAGGGAGGGCGGGAGAAAGAGCGAGGGAGGGAGGGCGGGAGAGAGAGCGAGGGAGGGGGGGAGGGCGGGATGCGGGAGCGAGCGAGCGAGGGAGTGAGAGAGACGGAGGGAGGGAGGCGGGAGAGAGAGGGATATTAGGGAAAACTTTAAAAGGTTGGGATAGATCCGGCTATTTACCCTAAAATTTAATTAAGTTAAACCAATTTTGAAAATTCACAATATTAAAAGAAACAAACAAATAATTAAAAATGAGAATTTAAGATTGCATAAATTAACCTAACTAAAAAAAAATACTCTTGGGAATCGGAAACCTCACTTGACTTTAGGTCCTCACTTGGTTTTGGGGATTGGGGTTGGTGATGGGTGGTTGATTTTGCAAGGGGCAGGTAAGTGGCTTTGATGACGAGGGGTCGGCAAAGTCTCAAGGATTTTGGTGATCGATGTGGTGAGCTTGAGCTTTGGGGTCTTAAGGAGATTTAGGGTTCAGGACCTTTAGGCTTAAGTAACATGCACTTATATTTTTAGTTAATAGTTTTTATGATCAAAATTTTAAGTGTATTCATAGAAATACTTTTATTTTTATTAAAATAGGGTATATCACTGATTTATTAGGCTATACTTTATTATTTGATATTTTTGTTTAAATATTATTATTTAGTTATTTATTATCAATATTCAGATGTCATGGGCATAGGTGGATGGCGATATCAGGAGATTTGTCAACGATAGATGATGACATACTATGCTCGATATCCACAACAGACGATCGGTAGAGAGGAGAAAAGCTTAGGTGGATGGCGATATCAAGACACGACACGGGCCATGTTGTTGCAAACATTTCAAGCTCATATGTGAACCAGGTGCCTTGGGTTGCAGACACAAGCACAAGAAATTTAATTTTATATATTTTTAAAAAGACACTTTTGTACATACTCTCAAATTGAATATAGGACGTGAATAGATTGTCCCCTCTCTCTCTCTCTCTCTCTCTATATATATATATATATATATATATATATCTATCTATCTATCTATCTATCTATATATCTATCTATCTATCTATCTATCTATCTATCTATCTATCTATCTATCTCTCTTCTCTCTCTCTCTCTATCTATCTCTCTTCTCTCTATCTCTCTATCTATCTATCTATCTATCTATCTATCTATCTATCTATCTATCTATCTATCTATCTCTCTTCTCTCTCTCTCTATCTATCTCTCTTCTCTCTCTCTCTCTCTCTCTCTATCTCTCTTATCTCTCTATCTATCTATCTATATATCTATCTATCTCTCTTCTCTCTCTCTCTCTATTCACATAGAAGATCTGGAATAGTTCCTAAAACTGAGAACCATCCAGATACAAAAATAAATAAATTTTACTCACCAAATCCGTCTCTCTCTCTCTCTCTCTCTCAGATCGTAACATAGCCATCAAGGCAATGATTTGACAAAAATCAGGATCACTGCCAGCGCTGCCCCGATCAAATGGCCCATTTGGCATTGGGCCAGGAAAGCAAAAACTGACGCCCGGTTGTGAGCTCTAGCCCGTTAGCTGAGGGCCCGAAGCCCGAAATCACAGAGGGTTAAAAAAAGAATACTTGCTATTTACTAAGTAAAATTACTAAACAAAGTAAACCCTTCTCTTTCTCTCTCTCTCTCTCTCTCTTATCCATGCGCACTGCACACTCGATGGCATCTCTTTCTCTACCTCTTTCTCTCTCCGCTTCCATTTCGAGACTCTTTCTCAATGGAGGGCCCTCTCAACGCCCTCCTCCCCCGCGGAAATTCCCAGTGGCTCGCCCCCTCCCAAAACCCTAACCGAGATTTCTCAGCGCTGCTGCCGACGTGGACTAACCGACCCTCCCGCCGAAATCTCCTAATCTCTTCGACCCTGAAAAATGCCCGAGAGAGTAAAGACTCTACTCGAGACTGGAAGCAGGAATTTGTCGGAGAAATCCCTCATGTGGCGAAGAACAGCAAACCCAGAGAAAAATCACGGCTCCTTGATGATACAGAAAGCATGGATTGGTGCCTCAACGCGAGAAAAGTCGCTTTAAGGAACATCGAATCAAGGGGTCTCTCTCAATCCATGGAAGCCATGATCATCAAGAAAAAGAAGAAGAACAAACCTAACAAACCCAAAACCCAAAAAAAAAAGGAGCTCGAAGACGAAATCGACGATCTAAATATTCAGGAAATCGATCTCCAGCAGAGAGTAAGCGTGATTGCAGATGGGATGTTCGAAGAAATGAAGGTGAAATCCAAAGAAGCTTTAATAGAAAAGCTTTCATCTTTCTCTGGACCCACCAACAGAAAAAAAGAAATTTCCCTCAACAAGGAGATAATCGAAGCGCATAGCGCAGAAGAAGTTTTGGATCTGGCATCAGAAGCAATTTCCGCGGTATTGAAAGGTTTAAGTCCTTCTCCTTTAACCCCGATAAATATTGCGACTGCCCTTCATAGAATTGCCAAGAACATGGAGAAAATCTCGATGCCCAGATCAAGAAGACTCTCATTTGCTCGTCAGAGATCGATGTGCATGTTAGTCGGCACCGCAATGATTAATCTTCCCGAGTGTTCAGCCCAGGGAATCTCCAACATCACGTGGGCTCTCTCCAAAATAGGAGGAGAGCTGCTTTATCAATCGGAGATTGATCGAATTGTTGAGATCGCTATCGATCGGGTCAATGAATTCAATGCTCAGAATATTGCGAACATCGCTGGATCCTTTGCCACGATGCAGCATTCCTCCCCGGAGCTTTTTTCCTTGTTATCCGACAAAGCAGCGGAAATTGTTCTAGAATTTCAGGAGCAGGAGATTGTTCAATCTCTATGGGCATTTGCATCTCTCAATGAGAAGGCCGATTCATTCATGAATGCGATCGATTGTTCGCTTGAACATGAAAATTTTCATTGATTTCTCTGAGGAAGAACATGGGTCCTTGATAAAGCAGAAAAGACTCAATTTCAGCAGGACCCAACTGGCCAATCTTCTCTGGTCTTACGCCGTTTTAGCTCAAATGCAGCGTCCTTTCTTCTCGCGCTTGTGGGATAGCTTATCCTCCATTACTGAGACTAAAATCTCTGAACAGATCAGAGAAGACGTTGTGTTTGCCTCGCAGATATACACTGTGAATCAGTGCCTGAAATTGGAGTATCCTCATCTGGAATTATCCCTTCCGAATGATTTCGAGGAGAAGATATTCAAAATTGGGAAGACGAGGAGATTCAATCAGAGCACTGTTTCTTCCTTCCAGAAGGAAGTGGGGAGGCTGCTGACGAGCACGGGACTTGAGTGGGTGAAGGAGTATGTCTTTGATGGTTTTACTTTGGATGCTGCTCTGGTCAACGATAAGCTTGCCCTTGAGATTGATGGGCCTACCCATTTTGCCAGGAACTCGGGTATGTTTTTTCAATAATCTCGAATTGAGTTTTTTTTTAATAAAGGAATGATTTGATGGGCTTTGCTTAAAAGGGGCTCCTTTGGGTCACACTGCGCTCAAAAGGCGGTATATTGGTGCTGCTGGGTGGAGATTGGTCTCGCTTTCTCACATGGAGGTACGTCCTCTGGAAATTTTCATCAAGTTATTTTGATTCATAAAAGCTTGTATAATTCATTTTATGTCGAGAATAATAAAAATAATTCATCTAATTCACAGTGTATCGCTTTTTATTTGATTTTATTTCCTTCAATACTCAAAAAATGTCTTTATCGCTGAGAAAATATTGTTTATTTATTTATTTATTTATATTTCAGTGGGAGAGTCTTCAAGGCTCCGGAGAGCAGTTGGAATACCTAAGGAAGATTCTTGGCATCCATCCGGATGATGCCAAGGTAGGTTGATGTCGGTGAGAAAGACATGCCTCATTGTCAGTATTTACTATTTTGCCCTTAGAGTGACCACATTCTCATCGTTTTTTTCTTCATCTGGCTGTTATGCCGTCTTGTAGATAACATGCCCCAATTTTGATAATGCCAAATATTATGGTTAAAGATTAATAATGATGGTGATTTTATGATGAAGTTTTTGCCAAATAAACCTTCAAAATTAAATTCTCAAGGTATTTTCAAGAATGGAAAATTGCATTTATGGACGTTTGTCCGGGTAAAAATCGTGATAATGTGGGAATATTTGTAAAAAACCCAATCAAAGGTACAAGGGCATTGAATAATCCCAGTAGGGGATGATCCTTGCGTTGACTATTATTATCCTTTTTTTTATTTTTGCAGGATTAAATTAATTGCTTCTGTTGATTATGTTTGCATTACTCTTATAAACTGAATGTAAAATATCAATTAAAGCAAGGTTCTGAGAGATATTTCTACCCACATAAAAGGCTGATCATCCTCTGCGTAAAGTTTCATCTCTCTCACTTGACTACTTGGCTCATCGTGGTCTTAAAATAAAGCATCTCTCTCTCCCTGAGAAATTTAGGTTCACATAGATAACCATGGTTTCATCTTTCTCTCTCTAAACTTGAATAATTACGCACAAAGAGAGTCACTTTTATTCATGGGTAGTCACTATAAATGAATAGATCCAGTAAAGAAGAGAGAGAGATGGGGGGAGAGAGTGCCACGTCTGCAGTTATCTGCCGGCCTTCGTTTCCGCTTCGGAGTAATTATTTATTCAGCGGGTATAACTACAAAAAAATATAAAACAAGGTTTTATTTCAAATTCATGGTTCTCTCGTAGACGCGAGGAATCGGAAAAGAATGATGCGCCACGTCAGCAACACGGCTATAAATATTTCCGGCCTTTCCTTTTCCCACCGACGCACTCCTCAAAATCCGTCAAATCTCCTTTCCCATTGGATCCTCCCTCCGCCATTGGTATCTCCGATCCCCGTTTGTTTTCCAATTTCCTTCAGATCTCTTTGATCTCTTCCTCGTCGATCAGGATTTTGTGGCTTCTGATGATATTGGAGACGAAATTTTATTCATTGAATAGATTTGTACATATCTTTGGCTTTATCTGATATTCGATCGGTCTGTATCTCTGCCGAAGAATATCTTTATTAACTGATCACTTAGTGCATAATTTATTCCTTCATTGTTTGTCTTCCAAGGATAAGATGCTGGTAAAATTCTAGAAAACTGAGCGGCGATCAGTTTCCTTGTTGTTTTTGCAATTCTATTTTTGGGATGGTTCGTTTAAAATTGACCTCTCATTATCCTTGAAACATCTCTATTGTTCTTTCTTTTTGAGTAAAATAATTGCATACTGTTGGTAACACAATGTTCAGATCTCATGACGCTAGATTATAGATTTGGATGATACTTTTATTGTTTTTCATCTTCTACATTCTCCTCCACACGTATGGAGTATTAAATTGAAGGGAAAAATTATCTCAATCTTTGAGTTCAAATATCCTGAACCTCTTTGTGCGGACAATATCCAATCATCTAGTAAACATACATGTCTGCATTGCTTTTCTGTGTGCAGGGGAAATAAACTCTATAGTTAGCGTTCATTTGGAAATCCTGAACGGTTCACCAGTCTCATCTCATATTACTTGATCTTACTGATTTTCTCTGGTTCGAGTTTCATTTTCATAGCTTACCTTGTCCACTTTAATTGAGATTTCTCAATGTATTGCATGTTACTATAACTTGTTTATTCTCCTTTTTCTTCCCCTTTTCTTAACAATAGCTTGTTCATATCCTAGCCATGTCATCTGCCGAAAAGGAAAACAAAACCCAGGAGACTGAAGGAGAAGAATCTGGAGGCTTCCTTGAAAAAGTCAAAGATTTTATCCAAGATATTGGAGAGAAGATTGAAGGCGCGATTGGATTTGGAAAACCCACCGCTGATGTAGCTGCAATCCACATCCCTTCTATAAATCTGGAGAAAGCTGAGATTGTTGTGGATATCCTTGTCAAAAACCCTAATCCGATCCCGATTCCTCTCATAGATATTGATTACTTGGTGGAAAGTGAAGGCAGGAAGCTGGTCTCTGGATTGATCCCTGATGCTGGAACTATCCATGCTCATGGATCAGAAACTGTGAAAATTCCTGTCACTCTGATTTATCAAGACATCAAGGATACTTATGATGATATTAAGCCTGGAAGCATCATCCCTTATACGATCAAGGTGGGCCTGATTGTCGATGTACCTGTTTTTGGAAGGTTGACTTTGCCTCTAGAGAAGACTGGAGAGATTCCCATACCATACAAACCAGATGTTGACCTAGAGAAGGTTAAATTCGAGAAGTTTTCGTTTGAGGAAACTACGGCGATTTTACACCTGAGATTGGAGAACAAGAATGACTTTGACTTGGGTCTCAATACTTTGCAATCTGAGATCTGGCTGTCTGATGTCAGTATTGGGAGTGCTGAGCTCACCGAACCTACTAAAATTGACAAGAATGGATTCAGTTCTGCCCAGATCCCTGTCACATTTAGGCCCAAAGATTTTGGGTCTGCTCTCTGGGACATGATCCGGGGAAAAGGCACTGGTTATACTATAAAAGGAAGTATCGACGTGGACACTCCTTTTGGTCCAATGAAGCTTCCCATTGTCAAAGAGGGTGGGACCACTAAGCTCAAGAAAGAAGACGAAGATGATGACGAGGTGCAGTTTTCACGCAACAAAATTTTTCTATCTTATTATTTTCATTCGATCTTTTTATTTTCTATCACAAAATTCTCGAGTATGGTTAGCTTTTTAGTGTCTAATGGGAACCGTCCTATTAGCACTGGTGAACCAGGCTTATTAATAGAATTTTTTTTGAGATATGTTTTTTATTTTTCAGGAATAGGACGTGTTGGTATGATGACTAAGCTCGAGAAAGACAATCATAAGGTCTGATTTTTATCCTATGTTTATCTTTTTTGAGAAATTGCACTATCTTTTTTTTTGGAAAAAGACTCTCCAAGAGTTCAGCCTGCTAACGCTCTGGCGGAAGCATGCTTAGCTTTTGAATTCTGATGGGATTCAAATTTGAAATTCTAGTGGACTTTTTCTTCGACTTCTTGGGTACGGAAGGATCTGTTTGTTTAGTCATGTAATCCTTTGAGTAATAATGGAAGTGTTATGTGTTACATGGATCATATTTTCTGTTTCATAAACAAATGTAGAATTGATAGACTGATGAAGTAGATAGTTGGATAGGTATATATGTACATATACATATGTCATAGATGATTAGATGGTTAGATAGATATGTTGATGTATAGATTGACTTTGAAAATAGATAGATGGATTGTTAGATGGATACATTGATGTGCGAATGTAATTATGGAGACATGGATGCTTCCATAATAGATGAACTAGATAGGTAGGTTGGTTCGGTAGATGAACTACATAGAGAGATAAGTATTTGAAGATAGATATATTGAGAGGTATGTTGAGATGTGGGGTATATAGATATGTAGATCGACAAATACATACATGAAAACATAGGAAGATGGATGGATCAATGGATAGATTTGATGGATTGGTTTATTTATAAAAGACACAATCATATTAATATGGGCATGGCGACTAAAATGGATTTGATGGACTTGGATTCAAGTAGAAAAAAATCAAAGCAGGGCAATGTAAGCAAAAATAAACCTTGATCCTTGTAGGAAGCTCTAAAAAAAAAAGCCTTGACTGGTGAGAGCACTTTACTTTTGTAGAACACAAGATCCAATTCCTTTCAGTGTACATGAAATCACAAGCTCTATAGCCTTATGAAAATTCTTCCATTAATGAGAAAACTTACTGAAAAGATGAATATTGAAAATTATGATCCAATCTAAAAACTTCTAAAAATGAAAATTCCCTTTTATGAAAATTCTATGAACTTCTCAAACGAGATATTAGGTCAATTATGATCCACAAAGAGACATTGGGCCATTTTGGAGGTAGACAACTACTAACTTTAATTTTTTTTAAAAGGAACCCCCATTAGATAACCTACTAGTTTTATATTTTCCTACTAGACATGGATGGCCGGTTTGAAGATGATTATTCCAATCAGCTCTTTTTCATGCTTCAACCTTGATCAATCAATCACTATCTATCTGTCTATCCACCTTCTATCAATCATCTATCCATCTTTCTATCTTTCCATCCATTTCTAGAACTATCTATCTGTCTCTATCTCAAAATTATCTCCCTACTCTAATTTCTGTAGTGTCTTCTAATTCTTTCTCCCTCTCTTTGTCATTTCACCTCTCTCTACAGTGTGCCAATATTCTTCCCAACATCTCTTTATTTATAACTACCCAGATTTCCCCTCGTTTCTATCAACATTTCTTTTACCTGAAACTTATTTTCAGTACTCTCTTGTCCTGATTTTCGTCTTCTAAGTGTTCTTATCTCATCTGACTTTTCCTTTTCCATCTCTTCTCTCTCTCTCTCTCTCTCTCTTATTTCTTATCTCATCTATTTTCTGCCCAGATTTCTCTCTCCTTCAGCTTTTCCCCTGCTCTCTCTCCTCCCAACATTTTGCTATTCTATTCTCTCGTATATTACTTTGCCTTTCTTTTCTCTCTCTCGCTCCCTTCCTCCCATTTCCTTCGTCTTCTTTTCCCTCCTCTTTGCCATACTCAAATCATCCCTCCAAATTTCTCCTATCCCTTCCATTTTCCCAACATTTCTCTCTCAACGCTCCATATTACTTTCTTCCTTTTGTCTCACCCTATTTTTTTTTTAATTTTTGCAGCTTTCCTCTGGTGTTCATTTTTTTTTGCTAAATTCTATCTCCTATAAATTTTGATTCATGTTAATTGTTTTCCATATTTACCCTTCGTCTCCCTTTCTCAGAAAGTTACTCCCTTTTCCTTTCCTATTTTTTTATATTGTCTCATTCTATATTTTTTTATCTTTACTTTTGATGACTCTAGTGGTCTTATTTATATAGGGTAATGTTTTTAGGAAAATTTGAGAAATCAACAAATCCAAATTCTCTTCTTCTGATCAATTTTCATTGGTGACTTTGGGAAATATCTTTCTTCTCCTTCAATTGATGTTTTTGTGCCCTAAAATTCCTTAGGTATAACCTTGAAACCTATACACTCTAAATTATGTATCTACTACAGTTTTCTAGTTCTGTAAATGAGATTAGGGTTATGCCAGAATACCCTATGTAGGGCTATAACAGCAAGATTAAGAGAAGTGAGAGGGATATAGAGAGGTGTTTCATTCTCCCCCTTAAGGTGATCCATGGATACATGCTTGGCTTGGAACATAGAAAGCTGAAACAAGTCATGGAGTGAAACCCACTCTCTATCTTTGTGTCCGCACACCAAGTATTAAATGTACTCATCATATAAGTCAGAGCAAACATGATGGATATTATGTGGCCTATAATCCAATCACACTTTGTACCTATTATCTATCTTAGCGTACCCACATCAATAGCAATGGGATTAACTGTACTTATCATATAAGTAAGATTCGATATGATGGATATTATGTGGCATAGAATCCTATCATACTTTCATGTATCTCATTTATATTTATTGAAATGATTTTTTTTTTCATTCTTATGTGATGTTTACAATTAAGTCTATGAGCATATGCAATGACAAAGTAAATCATGATGAGATTATAAGATAATGATCACTGGTTTTTAAACATGTGTCATAAACATTCATATTTATGAGATATTTAAAAAGACATCAAATTATTCATAAAGAATAACACTATTTTATCTGACCAATATGACGAATATGGTTGATCTTGTAGCCATTAGTGTGGAGACACCTAAATAGATAACAAGTTTTCTTTGGAGAATTTTTTTTAATGAATTGATATATGTGAATCCTTAAATGGTATTATACCCACTTGTCAATTAGGTTGATTCATGTCATAGTTGTGTACATAATCCTTTGACTTGAGACACTAAATACAATTTGTGGATGGATGACTATGTTTTGATTATGAATTATGAATCCCTTGCTATGGGATCTCTAAGATGTCATATATTAGATATGACATTGATATGGGTAAAATCATGGTAAAATGCACAAGTTCATGTATAAAAAATTTAGAATAGTGGTGAGTCAAGGTTGAATCTATAAGAAGGTTAAAAGATTGAAATCAAGGAATATTTTTTATATTTGTAGATTAATAAAGCAAAGTGATCAATGAAAATAAAAAATATGTACACTTAAAATGAAATGAACTAATCAATTGCTTCCAAACTTCATTAAATGATTGAAAACACTTGATCAATGGTAGAAATTTTTATTTTAGAGTTTGAAATATATAAAAATATAGATAAAAATAATGAGAACATAGAAAAGATCGATAGAAAATGATCTTGAACTAAAGGTTCACAATGAAAACACACTCTAGCGATGCTCTTGAATCAAAACATACCTATGAGAGCTCGTACATTTCGCCCAGACTTGACATCTTGCATCTAACTTAATGAATAAATATAAAAGATAAGAAACTCATTAAAAATGATGTTCCATACACGAAGAATGATCAATCGGTGACTTCTTTCATTCTAGCTAATTAATGCAAGAAGCATACAAGGAAACACTAAAAACCTTAAAATTTTTCATCGCAAAATTTAAATTAGCATGGATAGATTTGTAGAGCTTAAAATGAAGATCATGCCCATAAAATTTTAGCACATGACCATTAGGATTGTCAGATATCAAAATTTTAATTTAGAGAAATATGAATCATCTGATTTAGCTTTTCTCTCTCCTCAAATTTTTTTGTGATGAGAATAGCAAAGAGGAAAAAGAAATAGAGATTGAGAGAGAAGTGGGCACCATTCTTAGGTGACGACAAAAAAATAACAGAGAGAAGAGGATGTAGAGAGATTGAGAGGCAGATGAAAAGTGTGGTGATAGAGATTTTTTTTCTCCCTTGCACTCCTGAGAGAGAGAAAGGTGAGAAGACGGTGATGGCAGAAGCCAAAGAAGAAAATAAGAAGAGAAGAGGAAAAAAAGAGAGGAAGAGATGTGGAGAAAAGGAGAGACATGAGAGAGAGAAAGAGGGAGCCGAGAGAAAGGATGCAGAGGCAGAATTAGCTTATGCACAATAAAAATTTTTCCATCACACGAGAGAGAGCGGGAGAGGGGAGAAGATTAAAAAGGAGGATGGAGAATGAATAAGAGAATGGCGTGGAGGAGGCGGTGACTGCAAGGAGGTAACACGCAACAGAAAATTTCCATCTTGTGAGAGAAAAGAGATAGGAGAAGGCATAGAGTAGGATATGAAGAAAAAGGAGAAAGAAAAGAGAGAGGGGAGAGGAGGAGAAGACTCTCCTCCTCCCCCCTTATGCGTGTGTGTGCACAGGAAAGCAAGGGAGAGAGGGAGTAGGGAGAGAGAGGAGGATGGAAGAGATTTCTTGCATCCTCTTCCCCTTAGGCGTGCACACACTTGCACACAAGAGAGAGAGAGATAATGCTTTTCTATTTTCTCTTTTCTTTTTTCTCTCTCTCTCTCTCTATATATATTGTTAATTTTATTTTTTATATATATTTTCATATTTTTAATGATTTCTATAAATTTCCCAAAAAAATTCCAAAAATCTAGAAAAATGTACATTTCATAAAAATAAATTTATTCAAAAAAATTATGAAAAAATACATTTATAAATATTTTCATGTCATTAAAGGCATTTTAAATAGGAAATAAATAGAAATTTTCATTAAAAATTCATGATGAATCAATGTCATTAAATGCTCATAAAATGTCATTAGTTTATAAAAAATCAAGAATATCCTTTTTAAACATAAGAATGATCAATTTAGTCCTTTTAAATCATGATAAAATGTAGTTATGATTATATTTCTAAGAAGAATTGAATAGAATTCATGATATTAATGCATTAAATTGCATGTTATCAAACGTGAAGTCATCGAAGATGATTGTGTAATCAAGATAGGATCATCCATCCTCTATATTTGAAGAGAGTGACTCAAGGAATGAAGCGTGATAAAATCCTTGGCCAAGGTTTTGAAAATATTGGATAAGTTCCTCATGATTTCATTTACGCAACAACACTAACTTGAATGTTTGATTAAAGTTTGATAGTTGACCATAACCTAACTCATTCATGAGTCTCGTGCGGATGAAGGATTAAATGTACAAGATAACCAGTGACGGAAAGGTTTGATATAAGATTTCTTATATACTTCATATCTCTTAAAGTACATGGTTTAATATCTCCAAGAAGCTAGAGACTCCACCTATTGATTGGGTTAAATTGATTCTTAATTAATTAATCTATTTGTTGATGCAGATAATTAATAAAGTTTGGCCAATAAGGAGATATTGGGTCTATAGAGTTATTCACTAGTGACAGATATATACCTAGAAGGTTATAAACTTAAGATCTTTGGACATTGGTGGGTATAGACATAATTATAACAGTTTTTGTGAAAAGTTCACAAACATAATGTCTATAAATAAGGGGGAAAATGATCACAATTCTAGGTGCCAATGTTAGCCTTATGAGAATTCTATCATTTCTTCTCTTTCTCTCTTAGAGAAGATCTTTGAAAATGAGATCCAACCATTCGACGATCGTGTGGATACTATTAAAAGCTAGACACTTGAAAAGTTTCAAGATCTCCTTCAAGTGAACCCTATAAGTATGTTTTCTCATACATACCAGATTATAGAATCATCATTTCTTAGTTACTCAGTATTTTGAATATCATATTCAATGTATTCTGTTACGTTCGATGTTTTAATTATAATTTTGGAAGGCTTATCAACTTCAAATTCTAATAAGATAAAGTTACTTTTTTTTTATAGAACATTCGATGTCCTTCTCGAAGATCCCTCAAATAAGAATGTTTAGAACATATGCTAAAAACTAGTAATCATTTTATTATAATATCAATATAATTCACTTAGTCATTGTATATACTCATGGACTTTATTACAAATATCACACAAGAACAACAATATATATATATATATTATTTTAATGAATATAAATAAGATATTATGTGACTTAAAGGCCACATAATATCTATCACATTGTACCTTTATCCTCAAAAGGGAATAAAGAGTTCCACCTTTTTTTATCCTTAAGTTTCTTGGCTATTGGAGTGCGATCCCAAGGGGGAAATCAAATCCAATGGGACTATAAGGGAAGAATCCCCATCCTAGTATAGAACATAAGTCATTTTATTTATATTCTATTTCTCTAAGAGAATGTAGAATTTAACAACAAAAATTGAATGCCATTGCATATTTGAATACCACATGTTTTGGACTTTAGTTCCAAAAGCATGTGTGCCTTAGGCTAATTTACTAATCATATCAGTCTATCTACATAGAAAAAATAATACTAACATTATTTTAGTCTTGCTATTTTAATTTAAGTTTACCCAAAATGTGTCAAGGATGGTAATTTTATTGGATCTTTTTTCTTTAATGAACTCAGCTCATCACTTATAGTTCCAACATGGTTAGACACTCCAACATATCATCAAAAATTGTAATCTATGAAGAGATTATTCTATTAAATTATGAATAGGGACGCCTTCTTTTAAATTTTGCATTAGTTTACTTATCCAATCTTCATGTGAATTATTATTTTGAGAACTAGATGGAATTTTTTAGCTTTCATGATCATTTAACTCTTTGGTTATTTGTTTCATCTTATCATCTAGATTTCCTTAAATCTATTTTCCTTTTTTGTCATAAGATTTATTTTGTCATAGGCTTTTGTCTATTTGATTCGTTCTAAAAATTACTCTTCATCATTTTAATAGAATAATTCACTTTTTGTCTATTCAACATCATTGTCTTAAATCAGTTCATTTAATAAATGCATGCATACAATTTGCTGATTTGAAAGTAATTTATAACCTAGAAAATTTATAGAAATTTTTAAAAATTCTAATCAAAAGAAATTTTCTTAAATCAGTTCATTTATTGAATGCATGCTTCAAAATTTTCTGATATGAAAGTAATTTATTACCTATAAAATTTATAGAAAATTAAAAAAATTTCTAATCAAAAGAATGTAGAGCAAAGCAATTGAAAACATTGAATATGAACACTTCTAAGAAAATAAATAAAATAAGATAAAACTTATTCACTTAAATTTAGTTAAAATAAATAAAGTAATTTATTAATATAAATTTTTTTCACAATGTAGCTGAAATTATCTCTCTTTACAAGTTTTGTGGTTCATTGCCTTTATCCAACAATGAGCCCAATAAGGTTCCAGGCTAAAGGGATTGTAGAGCCCAATAAGGTTCTCTGAATGTGGCCCAATATGAAAAGTAACCACAGAGCACATGGTTCTTCTCTCAGCTCACCGCCCAAATTCATTGCAGAAGCCCCACATTTCTTTCATCTCTCTCTCTCTGTCTCTCTCTGTGAACAAACTGAACCGACTGAAGATGGAAGACGACTCATAATCCGAGAAGAGCACACAGAGGACCACTGGATCACGGAAATTTCTCCATCTATCCATCCATCCACCCAGTGGATATTCATGCTGGACAATACACAACCAACCTCAAACTGTGCAATTATTCGCCGTAATTGACGTCGTCCAGTCCGTAATAGATAGATAGATAGATAGATATATACTATAGATAGACGGAGAGATGGATTGCTGGATGATAAATGACCTAGTTGTCCAGTCCACGGCCACTGTGCTCGAAGACAGTCGAACGGGCAAGAGTCAATAGGTCCAGTAAGATCAGAGGATCGCATGATACGAGTCAACGAAAGATTTAATTAGGTTGGTCGCTATAGGATCCCCACCCGTTCCACCACCTCCATTTAAGCTAGTCGGCCCCCTTCTCGCTCCTGGCGCACATCTCTCGCCATTTATTACAACCTCTCTCTCTCTCTCTCTGTCTCTGTCTCTTTCTCTCTGTCTCTCTTCTGATCTGTACATCTCCTTGTATGACATAAAAGCTAGGCGGTGCCGCCGCGACGCACGGGGCAGTTATGGCGTGGCACGAAGTTATCCCAAGTGTATTTGTACTCTCTCTCTCTCTCAGAATCTCGACAGTGGGCTCTCGAAATAAGAGCACGGCGGTGCGTGCAGAGTAAGCCTCCCTCAGGTATTAACATCCATGAATCGGTAAGGAGCTCATTTATGTGGCCGCAATCTCTCTCTCTCTCTCACTAAAAAGAATCGAAAACCTACATCGCCAATGTGGTTAGAATACCATATCCACTGAGAGATCTCTACTGCACCACGAAATCTTCAAAGAAAAGAATGTAGAGATCATGGAAGGCCACGTTCTCTTTCTACTCAGGATCTCTGGTCTCCAGTCTCCCCAAGGTTCTAGAGAAAGAATATATACGTTCTTCGAGATGCGCGTTATTATCAGAAAAAGGTCCTTCAACGAGGATAAACCCTTGAAATCGTTGAGTGGCTACATTGGTGAGTGATCTTAGAGGAGGATAACTGTCACTAAAAGTAGACTGCCTACGATACAGGGTTGATGGAGAATACAAAACCATCGGACAAATCCACCATGAAGCACGCAGAGTTGGATGAACGATAGGCAACCTCTAGATCAGACCAGATCTAGGCAAACCTAATTGACCTAAGAAAAATCAGATGACTGCCTTTTCTGTCAGCAATAATTCATCCTTAATCGTTTTATCATCTTGATATCTTAATTACTTATTCATGAAAAGCAGAAGCATATTTTCAACTTCAGTGTGGTATGAATCTCATATTTTCAGAAATCTTTTAGATCGCGGAAATGGTATTCAAAATCATGGCTCACATGATCTTACTTCACGATTCCAATTCACACAAATATTCCAAGGAATTTTCAATCTTGTTACACATTTTTTGTTTAATCTTTCAAGGGTCACACAAAATCATCTATATATCTCCTAATGATTGAATAAAAAGATGATTGAATAACAAGATGATTTAATACTGTACAAGAACTTAGGAAAGTTTCTCTCGTACAGAATTTAATGCGCCGAAAATGATGAGTGAAGACTCTCACAGTTTTGCAATGGAGATTTTAAAATTTGGCTAACCATTTTTTTTACAATTTAACTCTTTCTAAACTGGACAAGCTATTCAATGTCACTTTCAAGCAGATCCCAAGAATCAAGAACTAGCATTTTTATGCACATTTACAGAGAATTAAAGACGTCTTTATTGACAAGATCGCAGTATGTAAAGGCAGTAAGAAACATTGATGGGGGATGGCAAGAATGCGTCGGCACTCATGCAAACACAACGAGAGAGAGAGAGAGAGAGAGAGATAGAGAGAGAGAGATAGAGAGATAGAGAGAGAGAGAGAGAGATATATATAGAGAGAGAGAGACAGAGAGAGACAGAGAGAGATAATTTTGGGTGTCATTGATGAATCTAAGTGGGATTTTAAAGAGGGCCTGTCCATTTCGTGGCTGTCCCAGAACAGATTTGGGGGGCCAAGCGGTAATGACTGCTTTTATTGCCTAACCCCCAGCACTGCATGCATGCATGCCCTCGACGGAACAAAAGAACCCTATCTCCTGGGTCAAGAGCAGTGAGCAAGATGAAATCCAACAAAATCCGTGATGCTTATTCCTCTTTCTATTATTGAGGAGTTTTTAATGGTAACTTTTATGAGCACGAGGTTTTCCATATAGTGGGCAAATTATTAATCACTCTATCTCCATCTATCCATCTCTATCTATCCATCTCTATCTCTAATTTCTTTCTTTATATCTATATCGGAAGCTGAAATGTAGAAATCTTCATGATGAGATAGATAAGCGTACGTCTGACCTACTTTCTCAGTTATTTGTTACCCGTCATGTCTCCCTATCTCTCTCTCTCTCTCTCTCTCTCTGTATAGTCGACATGCAATTGTCGTCTGTATGACCCAGACGAGCATGGTGTTGCTCTCGCCCAATCAGTGGCTCTGATAAAGAGAAAATGAAGAGAAACAGAACGGGCGACTTGACGGATACGAGCTTCCACGTCCCTCTACGTCTATGTCTATCTATCTATCTATCTATCTATATAGATATCCATCTCTCTCTCTCTATATATATATATATCGCGCTCTGCGGGCGGACACGCGGAACCAAGGGCTTACTGAGGCTCAGGTGCGCTAGTCGGCGAGAGACATACTCGCGACGGCAACGTTTCATCTACCACACCGCTCCTGTGGACCCACGGACAGCTCGACCAGCCGGGGGGGTCCACTCACGGGCTACTGCACTGATTACCGTTTGCCGCTTCCCGTTCTGAAAGAAGAGCATCTCTGGGAAGTCAAAGATACTGCGTGAATCTTTGCTCCCCAAGCTCCCTCTGGACGAGGCTCTCGAGAAATCAAATCGTCCGTCTTCCGTCAGGGTTGCTTTCTCTTAAAAAAAAAAGTAAATGCTAAATTTGATCCCCACATATAAGGAGAGAGAAAAGAATGGATAACTCTACTCAAATAAGTAATTAATTCCCGTAATAGTAATTATGAAAACCAAACAAAACGGGAAAGTCTCTGACCCATTCAATTGGCATGCATGAGAGAGAGAGATAGAGAGAGAGAAGTGCATAAGCGGCTAAAAAATCATCACGGTATCATCAAGATTACTAAGTAGACTAAACGAACAGTATGATTGACGCATATAAGCATTTCATCGCTGCAATATTAAAAATGTAACTAACGAGAAAATGATTGATCCATGGATGGAGGACGCATGAATCAAGAACTTATCATTAATCAATTCATCACTTATCGACAAATAAAGAGTCAATTTGGCAAATTAATGGTACTAGATTATTTTATTAAATCCGCACATTTGTTTTATAAATTAAATATTATTCGTTTTATTCATACAATGGTTATGATTTCAATTTTGTCCTTACGAATGGGATTCAAGACATTTATCTTTAATTATAGTTGATAAATTAGTTTGGAAGGATTATATTTAAATTTTGATTAAGAATTTCAATAATTGATAAATACCTTAATGAACATTACTTGAAGTGATTGAAGATGACGTATCTCTAAGAAGCAGGTTTTCAATGTTTCTGTATCTCTGATTTCTCAAGTTAATCGAAATACTTATATTTTTTAATTGTTGAGGGAGAAAATTGATGAACAACGAATTAAATGTATCTTGGACTTCATGCTTGTTCTTATATCTTATGTCTCAGAGTAGATCCACGCAGAGTCTCTTGGAAGAATATAATGGAAGAAACGAAGTGAAGCAGCCACTTGAGGAAGATGAGCTCACGTGCATTTACTCTCTCTCTCTCTCTCTCTCTCAAGGAGTACATTCATGCACGGTCTCTTGGAAGAAATGAAAGAGAGAAAGATGTAGAACACGAAAATCGAGAGAACAGGAATATCTCTATTTATCCATCTATCTGCCTATCTACCTATCTATCTATCTACTATTCTCTCTCCCCGCGTACTCGTGTCTCTGTCGCCGTACCCACTTGCCTTCCCCTCGTATTCTCTCCGCGTAGTGCAAGGGAGAGATGGGGTGCATGCAGGTCCGGCCGACAAAAGCTGATAGAGGGATAAGTAGATGAGTTAACCTCCCAAAAAGACAGAAAATTCACTGAGAACTGCAAGCCACTGAAATTCTCTCCAGAAGGAATATTTACCAGCGGATCTGTGGCCGGTGAAAGTATATATAAAGGAGTGGAGGTGAGAGAACGTGGAAGAATTAGGGCTAATGATCCTCTGCAGCAGCTATGAACAGCCGCGAGGAGCACGATTTGGTGATGCCCGGATTCCGCTTCCACCCTACTGAAGAAGAACTTGTGGAATTTTACCTCCGAAGGAAAGTGGAGGGAAGATCCTTCAATGTCGAGCTCATCACTTTCCTCGATCTCTACCGCTACGATCCGTGGGAGCTACCCGGTAACTCGAATGTCATGATTATTCTTCTTCAGTCCATAATTATCCTCTTCTCCCAAATTTTGATGCAGCAATGGCGGCGATAGGGGAGAAGGAGTGGTTCTTCTACGTGCCCAGAGATAGAAAATATAGAAATGGCGATAGGCCGAATAGAGTGACGACTTCTGGTTACTGGAAAGCCACTGGAGCTGATAGGATGATCCGCTCAGAGGCCTCCAAGCCGATAGGCTTGAAAAAGACTCTCGTCTTCTACTCCGGAAAGGCCCCCAAAGGAGTTCGCTCGAGCTGGATAATGAACGAGTACCGCCTCCCCCAGCACGAAACTGATCGATGCCTCAAGGTTTTCTTCTTAGCATGATATTTTTTCTAGTCGAATTTCTTGGATTTTTGTTCAGGTTTTGTTCAAAATACGTTGATATTAGTCGATGTTCTGCGAATTCTGAAGGAAATTCAGATATATTTTTCGTTTTGATGTTTTTTCGTCGTCACCCCGGAATCTTACAGGATAGATGTTATTTTTTGTCCGCGGTTCTCTCTCTCACACTCTTTCTCCTCCTCCTTGAGCTGTGTGGTTCCCTCCCTCCATGTCAATATCTCTCCTCTTGGTTTTCTCTTTTTTCTCTGTCGTTCCCTCTATCTTCATTATCATCATCATCATCTTCTTCTTCTTCTTTCCTCCGCCTCCTCTTTCTCTTAGTTTTTCTGTAGTTCCCTCCATCTCAGTCTCTCTCTCTCTCACGCACTCTTTCTCTCTCTCCCTCTTTCCTCCCCTCCCTACCTACCTCCCATTTTGCTCTCCCATACACATTCTATTTCTGTATCTCATATTCTTCTCTTTTTTTTTTCTATGGTTCCCTCCTGGATCGCTCTATCCCTATCACTCGGTTTATACTTCTTCGCATCTGTGTTCACCTTCCTCTCTCTCTCTCTCTCTCTCTCTCTCTCTCCTCCTCCCCTCCCTCCCTACCTCCCTTTTTCTCTCCCATACACATTCTATTTCTGTATCTCATATTCTTCTCTCTTTTTTTTCTATGGCTCCCTCCTGGATCGCTCTATCCCTGTCACTCGGTTTATACTTCTTCGCATCTGTGTTCACCTTTCCTCTCTCTCTCTCTCTCTCTCTCTCTCTCTGTCTGTTATTATTCTTTCTCTTCTCGTTTTTATCAGGTCAGCCTCTCTCTATCTCATTTTTACTTTTTTTCTTCTTTTTTTCCCTTCTTTCTTATTGTTCTTGTTTTTCATTCTTTATTTCCCTCTCTCTTATCTACTCGTCTCTGCAGTTCCTACCTCGGTCTAACTCTCTCATTCTGACTCTTATTCTCTCTTGTTTCTTTGGGTTTTCATCTTCCTAAGTTTCTCAATCTCTCTCTCCTTTTTTTCGTGGTTTCCTCCCTCTAAGTCTCTCTCTTTCCTTCCTCTCGTCCATCCGCCATCTGTGTGTCTGTGCGAATATGTCAGAGAGAGAGAGAACAGAGATTCCCCGGTACTGAGGCTAACTGAAGACAAACCTTAACATTTTCAGGCGGAAATCTCCCTCTGCCGGGTCTACAAAAGACCAGGAATAGTAGACTACCGCCACGTGTCAGCCTCCCTCTCCTTAAGAGCATCCTCTTCCTGCACTACACCTCCACCACCTCCAGCACCACCAAAACCCTTAACAATGGCGCCGCCTCTCAGCTCAGACGACGACTCTCCCCCTCTTATTCTCCCTTTCACCAAAACTTCATCTTTCTTCCATTTGTACCCTCTTCTCAATTCTTCTTCTTCCTCATCCTCCTCCATCCCTGTGGACGAGCTCACAAGAATGGTGGACCAAAGAGCGGACTACCCATCTCCAGCAACTCAGATCTTTAATCTCCCTTCTCCTTCTCATCTTCTCCCTGGTCCTCTTTCTTGTGTCATGGACAAGCTCTGGGAGTGGAATCCGGCCCCAGAATTCAAGTGAAATTCTAGATTATATCCTCTAAATGATGCTGTATTATTTGTGTTAAAGCACAAAATAATGGAGAATTCGTTCTAATGTCCAAATGCTGATCTAGTCATCTTTTGGCCGAGATCCCGATGCTCTGAGCGAAGGTTGACTTGCAGAGAAAAGGACAGGAATCTGAGAGGCCTGCAGCGACTTTTAGTAAACTGGAGAGAGGAGAGAGAGAGAGATCTGCAGTGTCAACTGTGACGTGAGTCAGTCTCGCCTACACGATGGCTTGTTCTATCTTTTACGCGACAAAGAGGAGCTGACCTGATGCCCTGGTGCGTCGCAGTACGCGATAAAATGACCAGCAAGTACTACCTCTCTCTCTCTCTCTCTCTCTCTGGGTCTGTCTCTCCCCCTCTATCCCTCCGGCGCACTGTCCTTCTCAAAGACAAGGATATTCAGCTCTTCTAAAAATGAAGCATTAAAGCTTTATATGTCCATCGTAGTTCAGAAAATTGGTTCGTCATGGAAACAACAGGTAAATTTTGTTTAAAATCTTTAGTGTCCATTGATTTTTGCCAGGACAACGCGATTTCAAATAGATTAGAAAAACGAAATAATGATTGAAAGATAGAAAGAAAGAAAGATAGATAGATTGATAGATGGATGGATGGATGATAGATAGATAGATAGATAGACAGACAGACAGACAGACAGATGTAGATATACAGATAGTACTGACGTTGCAGATTGTGCTAACATATCTGTTGTATCCATCCCCATTACTGATTCTAGAAAGTTTTTCCTGCCCACTGTTACTGATTGATTGTGTTTACTAAATTTTTTCCTGTTGCGGTTTAAAATGTCGATGAAATGGGAAATTTATTGGTTCTTGAGATTTTTGCGTCCTTAATCTTGTTAATTTTTAATTCTATTTAAATTTGGTGCTTCATCTCAAGCTGAATCATGGCCAAGGTGGTAAACTAAGCTGGGGAGGTTTTTCTTGTATTAACCTCTCTTCTGCTTGACAGAACGTGGAAGTCTATCGTTCACCTGAATTGAGTAAGTCGATGAGATAAACTTAAACAGATAACTTTCAAAATCGTTCTTGTGAAATTTTTATCACAATAAATTGAGGAATAGGAATGTAGGATAGATTAAAATTTACACACCCAATTCCTGTGAAATTTAGAAGATACTCATCAGCAAATATAAACATGACATAATGCTATAATCGCTGTTGCTGTTCTTCTTACTCTCCCACCTTATGATTATCCATAAGCATTTAGACATACCCTTTTTCATAGGTTTTGAGGTGCCTTTTTATCAATGGTTTCTGTCATTACAATTGTGTTTTTTTTTTTGCGAATAATATCAGATAAGTCTCTTCCCTCGAAAACATATATTCATGGAACTTCATTATTATAAGAGCTCTTTTGGAGCAGAGAAGTAGAAAATTTAAGGTATAGAGTCAATGCGAGTCCTTCCAAAAGAATACTTAGAGATCTTGTGAGACTCTGTAATTTCATGTTGAATTCTCTTGCCCTTTATTTGATTTCACCATGATTTTCCACTTCCTACTCAAAAAACTTATCATTTGTTCATTCATATATTCCTCCCATACTGTATTGCTCTATGATAGGTGATAATTAAAAAAAAAAACTTTCTATGTGAGATGATAGAATATTATTTTGGAAAGTCTTATGCCTTGACTGGTAGGATATATTATTTGTATATGCATCATGAAATTTATAGATATGTATGTGTGTGTATTATTGGCAGATATGATCTTTCTCTGAAGCCTTTAAATGCATACATGACATATGTGATACTTGTGTGTCGAAATCATGTATATGGCATGTGAATGCATAAAAGTCTTAAAAAATCATGTATATTCAAGAAAAATATTGCAGTATATCCTTAGGGTTCTTCATAAAACTGGAAAGTATTATAGGAAAATTAAGCATCAATCACTCTCCTAATCATGTGTAACATACAAGCACTGAATAAGGGCCACATTTGCACCACACCAGCATGTGGAAGCAAGGAATAAACATCATGTGGCATCTTGGAAGCACTCTGCAAGCTCTAAATAAGTGATGTGTTATTGCCACTCTATGCACCCACTTTCCATGTAGGCTAGATAGCTGAGTGAAATATGGTTTGTGTGTAACATAAGCCATTCTAAAATGAGAGAGAAAGAGATGATAAAGCTTAAAATTCTCTTAATCTACCATTCTACAATGAAATTTGGCATCAAATTATAAAATATTAAAAAATATATGACTTAACTAATCCAAAACCACCAAGAAAATGATTAAATCAATTTTTTTGGATCCAGGCTTTTCATGTTGACATGTTATGGGTATAAATTCATAATTCAAGAGGCAAATTATCAAAAAAAATTTCAATAATATATTGATTTCAAATGCTCAAAATGTGAATATATGAGTTTAGAACCCTTCTAAATTCAAGAGATTCAAGGAAAAAAACTATTCAAAAACTTTATCCATCAACAATTTTCAAGAATGTCTATTTTTGTGAAGAGATAATATAAATAGGTGTGATTTGGGGGAAACTATCAAATCTCCCTATCTAATGGGATCAAGGCCAAGATTAAACATAATGAAATGAGTCATTGTCTATATATTGTGGTTGTTTAATCTATGATAGATGCCTCTCATATTGTCACTGAT